>QEPC01008726.1:162569-176698 GCA_003113815.1 Sphenodon punctatus
GCCCAGCGTCCTGTCTCCGACAGCGTCACAGTCAGTACCAGACTGGGTCAGAGCAATGGTCCGTCCAGCCCAGCGTCCTGTCTCCGACAGCGTCACAGTCAGTGCCAGACTGGGTCAGAGCAATGGTCCGTCCAGCCCAGTGTCCTGTCTCCGGCAGTGGTCATTCTCAGTCACTTGGGAGACATGCCCAACAGGTCGCAAACGCAGCAGGATGACCCAGTCCCTGCTGTTCACTCCCAGCTCTGGCAAAGACCTTCTTCACTCCCTTCTGGTCTTCCCGGGAATGCTACCGCTGGGAGAGGCCATGACAAAGCTCAGCCCAGTCACAGGCTCCTCCAGCTGCTTCTTACAAAACTCCGGTGGCGGCGCATCCACAACTTCCCCGACTGCTGTTCCAGTCAGGAATTTCTCCCCGAGTTCCATCTAAATCCACCTGGCTGTGGCTTCTGCCTGTTGCCTCTTGTCCTGCCCTGCAGAGCGAGGGAGAGAACAACTGCCCTCGAGCTGCTTTACAGCAGCCTTGCCAAGAATTGTAAACGCTGATCGTAGTCCAAATCCCTCAACCTCTCCTCCCAGCCTTTATCCTCTCCTCCGCCCTGCTGAACCGCTCAGGAAAGGGAGCTTGGCGCCACTGGGGGCAATCGATTGAAATCCTCAGCTCAGGGGGCGGCAGCCATTAAAAAAGGAAGCAGGACGTTAGGAATTACTCGTAAAGGGATCGAGAATAAAACTGAAAATATCGTAAGGCCTCTATATAAATCGATGGGGCGACCGCACCTGAAATCTTGGGTGCGGTTCTGATCGCCCCGTCTCAAAAAAGATCCGGTCGAACTAGGAAAGGGGCAGAGAAGGGCAACGAGAATGACCCGGGGTCTGGAAGGGCTCCCGTAGGAGGAGAGGCTGAGGCTCCTCAGCTTGGAGAAGAGACGACCAAGAGGGGACAGGACGGAGGTTTATAAAATGTTTGAGTGGGGTGGAACCCGTAAATAGGGAGCAGTTATCTACCCTCTCTAACAGCACTAGAGCTAGGGGACGCTCCAGGAAATGAACCGGAAGCAGATTTAAAACAAATAACAGAAAGACTTTTTTTTTCACTCAGCGCACAATGAACTTGTGGAACTTACTGCCACAGGAAGCGGTCACGACCGGTAGCGTCACTCGTTTTAAACGGGGATTGGATACGTTCTTGGAGGATACATCCATGAATGGCTATTAACCAAGGTGGCTTTGGGGAGGTAACCTCTTACTGTTGGGGGCTAGAGCAGCAGGGAATGGATCGCCCATTCTGGCCTGTGGGCGCTTCTCCGAAGAGACAGAGATTGGCCACTCTCGGAGACAGGATGCTGGGCTGGATGGACCATTCACTGCTCAGAATGGGGTGCCCCAAAGTGAATGAACACGGCCGTGTCGAGAGCGTCCCCCGTCGTTGTGCACCCGATGCTGGTGGGGATGCCCTCTGCCACAACGCCCCTGGGGGGGGTCCCAGAATGCAATGTCTTGCTGAGGGATTAGAGAGTCAGACGAGCCGCTGCCTGGAGGAGATTGTCTGTGACCCCGCTCGCTAACGGCTCCCCGGAAAGGAGTGGGCGTTCTCTGGGCACATCCCAAAGAGAAATAAGGCAGAGACTGGGTAGGAATTCAGCACCGAGCCCCCTGGGACTAGCTGCTTCTGGCAGGCGGGATTCGATGGCGGTGACCTAGCAGGAACTGGGGGGAATCCCCTGGCCTCAGCAGGGAGGGGGGAACGGGTGATCTCAGTAGCCCCCTCTCCTCTCCTTGAAGCCACGCATCCCCTTGGGCGTCACTTAAAGGTCCACGTGATGGATTCTCTGTCCAGAGCCTGACAGCTTGACATTAACCAGGGTGTGAATAATTAAAACAGAGAGTTTAATTATTTACAAAACAATTAGCACAAGAAGGATGTCTGGCGGTATGGGGGGGAAGAGGGTGGATCGATGGCAGCACCGTCGGTCCCAGGGCAAGTGACTGTCCAGGTCGCTGAGGGGGGCTCTGCGTGATCGGAATGGGCCTGCCTCCATCTCGACTCCCGACAAGGCAGCGAGGGAGGAAGCTAGAAAGTGACCGCGAGTCGGCCGTGGGCCCGGGGTCGAACCGTCCTGATCAGAGACCAATTCCGGCCTCGGAGCAGGGGCTGGACGAGTCTCTGTCTGTGACACTGTAGGAAGAGGGGATCCTGCCTTGGAGCAGGGGCTGGACTAGATGGAGGAGTCTCTGTCTGCGACGCTGTAGGGAGAGGGGATCCTGCCTTGGAGCAGGGGCTGGACTAGATGGAGGAGTCTCTGTCTGCGACGCTGTAGGGAGAGGGGATCCTGCCTTGGAGCAGGGGCTGGACTAGATGGAGGAGTCTCTGTCTGCGACGCTGTAGGGAGAGGGGATCCTGCCTTGGAGCAGGGGCTGGACTAGATGGAGGAGTCTCTGTCTGCGACGCTGTAGGGAGAGGGGATCCTGCCTTGGAGCAGGGGCTGGACTAGATGGAGGAGTCTCTGTCTGCGACGCTGTAGGGAGAGGGGATCCTGCCTTGGAGCAGGGGCTGGACTAGATGGAGGAGTCTCTGTCTGCGACGCTGTAGGGAGAGGGGATCCTGCCTTGGAGCAGGGGCTGGACTAGATGGAGGAGTCTCTGTCTGCGACGCTGTAGGGAGAGGGGATCCTGCCTTGGAGCAGGGGCTGGACTAGATGGAGGAGTCTCTGTCTGCGACGCTGTAGGGAGAGGGGATCCTGCCTTGGAGCAGGGGCTGGACTAGATGGAGGAGTCTCTGTCTGCGACGCTGTAGGGAGAGGGGATCCTGCCTTGGAGCAGGGGCTGGACTAGATGGAGGAGTCTCTGTCTGCGACGCTGTAGGGAGAGGGGATCCTGCCTTGGAGAAGGGGCTGGACTAGATGGAGGAGTCTCTGTCTGCGACGCTGTAGGGAGAGGGGATCCTGCCTTGGAGCAGGGGCTGGACTAGATGGAGGAGTCTCTGTCTGCGACGCTGTAGGGAGAGGGGATCCTGCCTTGGAGCAGGGGCTGGACTAGATGGAGGAGTCTCTGTCTGCGACGCTGTAGGGAGAGGGGATCCTGCCTTGGAGCAGGGGCTGGACTAGATGGAGGAGTCTCTGTCTGCGACGCTGTAGGGAGAGGGGATCCTGCCTTGGAGCAGGGGCTGGACTAGATGGAGGAGTCTCTGTCTGCGACGCTGTAGGGAGAGGGGATCCTGCCTTGGAGCAGGGGCTGGACTAGATGGAGGAGTCTCTGTCTGCGACGCTGTAGGGAGAGGGGATCCTGCCTTGGAGCAGGGGCTGGACTAGATGGAGGAGTCTCTGTCTGCGACGCTGTAGGGAGAGGGGATCCTGCCTTGGAGCAGGGGCTGGACTAGATGGAGGAGTCTCTGTCTGCGACGCTGTAGGGAGAGGGGATCCTGCCTTGGAGCAGGGGCTGGACTAGATGGAGGAGTCTCTGTCTGCGACGCTGTAGGGAGAGGGGATCCTGCCTTGGAGCAGGGGCTGGACTAGATGGAGGAGTCTCTGTCTGCGACGCTGTAGGGAGAGGGGATCCTGCCTTGGAGCAGGGGCTGGACTAGATGGAGGAGTCTCTGTCTGCGACGCTGTAGGGAGAGGGGATCCTGCCTTGGAGCAGGGGCTGGACTAGATGGAGGAGTCTCTGTCTGCGACGCTGTAGGGAGAGGGGATCCTGCCTTGGAGCAGGGGCTGGACTAGATGGAGGAGTCTCTGTCTGCGACGCTGTAGGGAGAGGGGATCCTGCCTTGGAGCAGGGGCTGGACTAGATGGAGGAGTCTCTGTCTGCGACGCTGTAGGGAGAGGGGATCCTGCCTTGGAGCAGGGGCTGGACTAGATGGAGGAGTCTCTGTCTGCGACGCTGTAGGGAGAGGGGATCCTGCCTTGGAGCAGGGGCTGGACTAGATGGAGGAGTCTCTGTCTGCGACGCTGTAGGGAGAGGGGATCCTGCCTTGGAGCAGGGGCTGGACTAGATGGAGGAGTCTCTGTCTGCGATGCTGTAGGGAGAGGGGATTCTGCCTTGGAGCAGGGGCTGGACTAGATGGAGGAGTCTCTGTCTGCGACGCTGTAGGGAGAGGGGATCCTGCCTTGGAGCAGGGGGCTGGACTAGATGGAGGAGTCTCTGTCTGCGACGCTGTAGGGAGAGGGGATCCTGCCTTGGAGCAGGGGCTGGACTAGATGGAGGAGCCTCTGTCTGCGATGCTGTAGGGAGAGGGGACCCTGCCTTGGAGCAGGGGCTGGAGAAAAGCTCTTCCAACCCTGCAATGTTATGATTCCATGACGTTGTGCGAGGACAAATTGGTGAGTTCATTCCTCCGAGTGATGCTGCCAATTACGTCCACGTTGGTGTCTGTCCTGGCCCCTGTCAGCAGCCGGACTCTGGGCTGGTGGATCACGACGCTGTCTCCAGTTCCTCTGGTGCCAGACCCTTTGGAAAGTGACTCACATTTCCCAGAGCCAATTCCAGCTAATTTAGGAAGCAAGCCACTAGGAGAAGGGTTATTTTTCTATAAGGGCAGCTTTATGGTCGCTAATTAGTCCCCTGCCTCCACCCTGCGAGCCAGACTTTCACAGTAATGGATGTGTCCAATCTGCGGCGCGGCAGAAGGAGTGGGTAGCTCAGACGCTCTGTCCCTGCCTGGATTTTATCAGTAGAGAGACCATCGATTTCCTCCACTCTGGTCAAGAAGATTTTATCGCTCCTGGAGGTGGAAATTGTGAGGCCCCAGAGGGGAGGTCAGCAGGATGGGGCAGGGATTTGGGGACTTACCGTTTCCTGCGCTCTAAGAAACTCTCGTTTTTTGGTGCACGTCACATGCAGAAAAACCCATTGTTCACTTTGGAAAAAACCCAGAAATACTGGAGGGTGGTTGTTGGTGTTTTGTCTAAAAAAAAAACTTGAATTTTTTACTTTAAATATTAAGACCCTTTGGTAATGCTAATTTCCCTTGATGAAAATACTCTCATTTTTACTGACTGTTCTTTCCAAAGGGTCACTGGGCCGGGTGTCACCAGCCAGGGAGTGAACACAACATACATTGGGGCGTGGCTGTCACTTGTTGAAAGGATGGTTCTGGTCTCTCTCTTGTATTCTGGGTTAGGGCCGGGGGGCACAACTAGGTAAAGGAGACTGGGGGAAGCTCTCACTTGAGGGGCAGGTCAGGGGACGACTGAGTGGGGCGGCAAGAGAACGTCACCAGCCCGGTTTCGACAAAAGGGGGGTTGATAGGATACTCCTAACAGAGTCCAGCTCTAGGCTGGGAAATGGAATAAAAACCCTTCTCCCCAAAGAACACGGTCTGTCTTCACCCCGATATCCAAGGGGATCGGTCGCCACCAAGGAGAAGGCCCGGTCCAGGGATAAGGAGTCACGAATAGCCCCGGCTTATCACACCGGGGAACAAGGTCCCAAGAGGCTTTAGAGCTCCCGGCGTTAGAATGATTTGGAAACGGGCCCGATAATCGCCTGCCAGGGACTGATTAGGATTAAGCTCGCTGGAATTGGGCTGCGTTCACATGAAACTGTGATTTCTCCCGTGATTTTCTTGTCCCCCCCCCCCAATCTTAAAATCATGCAATTTATTTCTGGGCCGCCTTCTCACGAGACGCGTCTCCTGCAATTTATTTTTGTGCCTTTTACTTTGACGGTACTAATCATGGGATCTTCCACTCTCACGAGCGCCAATTTTGCACAATTGTTCGCCTCCCTCTGCTGCTCGGTGCCTGCTGCCCGACTGACCTCAGAGTGGGGTTGAAATCCGCAAGCCAGCAGCAGATTGAAATGATCGAACCCCTGCTGGTTTGCTGGTTCACAAGCCTGCTATCCCACGATTGTGATACCAACAGGGATTCCCATGTCCCTGTCGCTGCAAGAGTAGGATTTCGGAGCCCGGCTATGCACAAGGACTCACGGCATAATTCGCAGGATGAACGCAGAATAGAGCACGCACATATGGCAGTTAACTTGTGGGAGCAATCGACAATCCCTCAATTAGCATCTCGTGTGAAAGCAGCCTAGGATTCATCCAATTTTATCAATTAATTCTACATTTCAAACTCCGGGATGAAATTTCATACCCAGATTTTGGCCCCATTGCATTGTCCCATTATCTTGAAACGTCACGTTCGTTTGACTCCAAAGTCGATATTTCAATTTTGTTGCGGAGGTTTTGATTCTGGAAGGAAAAATATTGTCTCCTCAGCCTTACAGGTGCGATGGGCGGAGCCTAGGATTCTGTCATCCAATGAAAATACACGCCTGACCATTTCTGGCAATTAAACGTGATTCCACAACATCAACATTTTGAATGTCAAAATGCGCAGAAATGACATTTCCCGTGTTGAGCATTTGCCTCCAATTGCAAATGTTCCCCGCACTTTGAAACTCTGCTGAACTATTCCCGCCTGGGAAGAAAGTGTAAACCAACAATTCAGATGGGTCAAGATCTGCATGATCATCGGAAGTTGGATTCTAATGGAATTTCAACCGAACTCTCATTTGAGGTAATGAATATTTCCTTTGTGCGAGGAGATTGGCTGGGTGACCTCTTAGCCAGTGTCAGCAACCTGTATCGACAACCGATAGGGGCAGGCACCGACCTGACAAGCTGGACAGTTTGTCCAATGAATGGAGCCTTCTGGAGTCAGCTCCAAAAGGTTTGTGCAATTCTCAGGTCCGCCAAGAATAGCTCTAACTTGTAGCTTAGAAACGTGTGCACTAGAGTGTATATTTGGGCTTATTTCTATGTCCGGGCATTAATTCAAACTGAGCCTCTGATGGCATGTGCTGAACGTGCTGAAATGTGACCTTCCTTGTGGGTCAGCGCGGGCATTTGGGCTGGCATTTTATCTTGAGCATTTGAACTGGGAAAGATGCACAGACTCAGAATTGATGTAGGGAAAGGCTTAGTGCATCTGCGAATAGCTTTTGACATCACCAAATTACATGAATTTGGGGACGGGCGGAATATAAATCTGAATAAAGAAATAAAATGAATGTATTTTGTTTCTTGAAACATCAATGGGGTCCTTTCTCCGAGGCTCATGGAGGGTTACAGCATGTAAAGAAACACATGCATAAAATCATTTTAAAATCCCCTGTCTCTGAGCTCCCCAAACCTTATTCCCACCGGCCGAACACTTCACCAAGCAACAAAGTCTTACGTGACGAGTAAGACGACTCTGGAAGCGGCAGGGAGAGGAGTTCGATCATTGTGGGGCATCCACCAAGAAAGTCTCTCCGCACGCGCTTGCTGCGCGGACCTGGCAGCCAGCACAGACTCGGACATGCGGCACCGGTGTCATGTGCCCCCGGTGCCGACCTAGCCCAACCGAAGGCTGAATACTTACAGGGCCCAGGGGCAGGCAGCCACAACATAACTTGAGCCGTCCCTGCACGGAGCCACCTGCTTCACTCTCCTCCGAATCCTCTCTGGTTTACTGAAGCTTTGACCCCGCTGGTCAGTGCCGAGCAGAGTCCGACTTGTAGGCCCCATGTCTGACATACGTAATTCTGGTTAATCCCTCCCCAAATCACCTTGGCCTCTTGTTCCAGCCGCCTCCCCCCAAATCAATTCCAAATTCCTTTCTTTGCCCGGCTCCCCGGCGCCGGCCCAAAGCAAAGTTTGCCGCATTCGGATTAAGAAGTATTAAGCGGCGGAACGTCTGGCTGCACCGTGTCACATTTATCCCCCTCTTGAGAAGGGAGCGGGGAACAAGGGGATAATCCCCACTAATCCCATTATCTTCTCATGTGCGAGAGGAGAAGTGGAGAGGGTGTCAGAGCCTTAAAACCTCCCTGCTCGCAGCTTAGCAGCACCTTCCTCCTCCTCCTCTTCCTCCTCCTCTTGAACGCTCAGCTGGCTTGGTTTGCTGGGGCCGCCTTCAAAATGCAAATGTTAATTAAAATGGATAAGGACTCTGCAGCCTTTCCCCATGTCGAGAGCTTTGCACAGGCTGCTGGGCCCTCGGGAGGTGGCGGAGAGCGAGACCTCCAAACTGAGTCTCCGGGCTGCGACCTTGGGGGATAATTTCTGTCCTCTTTTTTCTCCCCTCCCCCCAAATCAACCAATGTCAGCAAGGAAATAGAGATTTGGGGTTGGCAGCCAGTGGCCTCCGCCGACGGCGTTCTCCACAATCCTGAGGACAAGAAACTGAGCTGAAACCGGAGACTCTCGCCGTTTTCCAATGGACAGAAAAAGAGCCCATGGTTCCCCCAGTCGTTCTGACGTTGGGTTTCTGAAATCCTGGCCCGGCAGCCAAGATTGACAAGAACGGGATGAGAATTGACCAGTTCTCATCATCAACATCATCAAAGTCTTTATTGGCACTGGCTTTCGCCATGGCCGGACACAACAAAAGCAAACACATAGATATAAAGTGTATGTACAAACATAAAATCTGCATCCACTAAGAGAGGTTCTCGACCTCGCTTAGTGGCCGGGGCGGCGACCTCATTTCATCGATATTTGTGCGGTTTTGCATGTAATCCCCCGAGTCCCCCCCACCCCCCAAAACAGAATATCCTGACAATCCGCCGGTAACGTGAACGCTGGTTTGGGCGGCAGCCGGGATCATTTGGCGATTGGGTGAGCTTTTGGGAAATGCAAACCCCCCCTAAATATTATACGTTTTCTCCCTCCCATTTCCCTGGACCGACCGGCCTTGCTTGCACTGAGACCTCCTCACAGCTCCCCCCTCCCCCCACAAGTCCCAGAAGAAGCCTGGGGATGTTTGGGGGGCTGGGTTTAGGATCCTGCGGGGTTTGGGAACAGCCTGTCGGAGTCGCTGGACAGGAGCTGCCCAGCTTGGCAAGGGCAGATGATTTGGGACGTTGCATTCATCCAGTCTGCCGATTCCTCCTCCTCCTCCTCCTCCTCCTCCTCCTTTGGGGTTTTGCCTGACTCCTGCATTGCGGACGTGGCTGCACTTTGGGGGGAGGGAGAGGACGGGGGGCGCCTCATCCAAGCTGCAGAATGGGGGGGTCGACAAGCAATTCATGGAGTTATTGCAGCCGGGGCTGGGAGCTGCAGGCCGAAAGCAGGGCTCCCTGCTGCACCAGGTACTGGACAAATTGCCCCTGGAGGCAGGGCAGGACGGGATGCCACCACGATACGCTCGCCGGACAAGGAACTTGAGATCCACGGTGTGTAGCGCCGCTATCTGGCTGCGGTTCGGGCGGTTCATCCGCGTGATACCACGCATTGCCGATTCCCCAGAATTCCTTCCCCGTTTCTCCGGACTTGGTTTTCGAGCTCAGTCGCGGCGAGGCAATTGTGCGGTAAACGACGGGTGAACGCTGGTGGTGTTATCTGGTCATCCAGTCTGGCAGCGTTACCTCCATGGTAACCGGATAGTTAATGCCAAACTAACCAGAATGTTAACCGCAGATGGATTTTCCGTTTGGGCGCTAATCGTAGCCAACGATTTTGCCTAATTTGAACCGTCTTGGTCAAACGAGATAACAGTTTTGGCTCCGTCCTCATCGAGTCCCATTTCAGTTTCGGGGTTAGGGTGACGAGTTTTCCCCAGTCCGCTCCTCGCATGGGGGAGGGGAGCATCTGTGCCTCAGTTTCCCTCCCCCCCCAACTCACTGTCATGGAGGAACATAGGGCCACACACGTGTGATACTGGCCTACATGTAGACTACAAGCCTAGTAAATATGTAAAGCAAAAGGTTCCATATGTATGTAATATTATAATTAAGAACTATAAAACTCAAATCAAGACTGTGACACGTGACCAAGCTCCAGGAAATAGAAAGACAGTTTGTGGATTTGCCTCAGACGGATGGCCAGAGACATTAAAATTGCTAATGCAGGCAGCCATTGCCTACGTGGCAGAACTCACATTCCTCCAAGGCGGGAATGACAAACAAAGGGCTCTGAATTGTTATTTAAGGAGGCCATTAAGCCACCTTCAGAATCTCTCTCGCTTGGCCATCTGAAGCAACTGCGTCTGCATCCTAAAACCTGCCAGCAAACGAGGCTGAAAACTATGGACTGAGAGGCATGACTTTGCTTTCTAGCAACTCTAAGTCTGAAGACCCAGTCGCTTACGTCAAGGAATGAGAGGAACTTATGGACCTTTGTAGGGTAAGATGCTGATTTAGGAATTCAACCAGTGTAGGTCAGGAATGCATTATATTTACCTTTGATTTCTAGTAACCGCTCTGTATGAACTATCTTGCTTATGTAATCAATAAACTGACTTCTTATCTTTATGAAGAAGTGTCTGTGTCTAACATTGGAACACAAGTGAGCAACAAGAGCCCTCAAGCTCTTGCGAACCCAGAGAGTAAAGAGTCTGTAAACGGGAAGGATCGGGCCCTTGGGTGACAAAGGGGTTGTCCCTGCGGCAGGCTTGAATCAGCCAGAGAGAAAAACTGATTCAAGTGGGCTGCGCGAGGGAAACGGAGTCACTCACACCCGGTGAAGTGGGGGTGCGGACCCTCCAACCCGTGACACTCACTCTCCTGTTCAGCAGGTTTACTCTCCAACCTCTTTTCTCCCCCATCAGGACTTGGGCTTCGTTACGATTCTAAACACAAACCAGTCTCTTTGAAGCTGGCAGAAAGATAAACCTTGCTCCCTCGGCCCCGGGACCCCTCCCAACCCGGAGATACGATGACGTCCTCCCAGGTCTCCCTTCAGACACTCCCGCTGCTCGGAGCTGGGGCCACCGAGCCAGTTCAGGTTTCCCGTTGGCGGGATGTTTGGTTATTCTGTCACGCCGTTTCACCTGCGTAGTGGCCTGAATTAAATAGCTAAACAACCAGGCAATCAAATCTCCAAATCTTAGAACCACCGCGCGGGGCTAAAACAAAGCAGCCCTTCTGTCTCCACGGAGATTTTCCGGCGAGGAAGACCAACCCACGAGGGCCCCGTGACGAATCTCTGCTGTTCTGAGAGGGAGGGAAGGGGGAGCCGCAGTCTGCTCTGCCCCATTTTGTACATTCACAGACCTTTTCTCCACTGGAAATGCACAGAGCGCTGCACGGGGAGGGGGGAGCAGGCGTTTCTGTCCGGACGCAAACCGGATCAGGCCCAGTTTATGTCCCGCCAGACCCGGAGCAGCCCAGGAGAGTCTGACGGGGACGAAATCCCACGGGGAACTCGGTTTGGGGCCTGCAACCAAACAACCACCAAACCCGAAAGCCAAAAGAAGGAACACGCAGCCCCCCCCCCCGCTCCGCGAACGCCGCTAGCAGGAGCCGCTCAACGTTTTAGCGCCCAAGGAAGCAACGAGCCTCCGGAGAGCGTCTCCCCCTGCTCAAAGGCCGCGCTCGCCCCACACCCAACGCAGAGACCAGGCAACGAGCCTCGTACTTTGCCGCTTCAGTGACTCGGTCCCGGCGATGGTGGAAGCTAACGAGCCCCACGCTGTGT
The DNA here is from genome assembly GCA_003113815.1 of Sphenodon punctatus. Classification (NCBI taxonomy): domain Eukaryota; kingdom Metazoa; phylum Chordata; class Lepidosauria; order Sphenodontia; family Sphenodontidae; genus Sphenodon; species Sphenodon punctatus. Next base: position 173,971 of record QEPC01008726.1, read on the forward strand.
TTCTAATTAGCAGCCGTGGGGGGAGCATCTGCAGCGACAACAAAGCTGCAGGCTCGACGCCGGGACGGATCCGCTCCTCAGTCCGGCCCCGACCTTCTCCTTCACCCCCGACGCTTTGAGCCCCTTCCTCTCGCCCGGCACAAGCCACTCCTTGGCTTTGCCTTCCAGCCCCCTCTGAGGGGGTGACAGAGAAGGAGGGAAGTGATGGAAGCTGGAGGAGTCGGACCACGAAGAGCAGGAGTCTGTACCGGGTGGAAACGGGGAGGGAGAGCCAGCGCAGGGAGCTGATTCGCCACCTGGATAGTTCCCATCCCAGAGCCGACATTTCAGTCACCGGAATTATTCCCCCAAACCCCAAACGAACACCCCCCAGAATTCCCAAAGTCAAGAGAAAATCGGCATTCCGGTAAACCGGATTGTCCGTGTTATTTTGCCGACTGGTTATTTTGGGTACCGGATTGAAAGCGGGTTCGGGGGCCACTTCACACCCAACATTTCCCGTTCAATTCAGGTCCCGACAATTCGCCAGGTGTTCGTGTCATTCTCCGGTGAGGGAGGCTCCGCCGCGGCTGGAGGGTTTCGGGACGGCCGAGGAGTCGGAGACGCAGAACCAGCCCCGGAAGAAGAGATTCCCTTTGATTCCACTCGGGGTTCGGGCCGGATGACCTCAGTGGCAGCGCTTCTCAGCTTGAAAACTATGGCGAGAAATCCAGTCGAGGTGGTTTCATTTGTCCTGTGTTTGGGGGAAGAGGGGAATGAAATGGAAGGTCCGTCCAGGGAGGAAGCCATGGGTCTACGGACGCCTCCCTGCCCTTCGTTTCGGCCGGCTCTCTCCATGGGGCAGAGACACGTCCACCTGAGCCTCTCCCGGCGATCAGCTGCGATGCGGTTATTAAATCCAGCCGGGGCGCTTGGGCCTCTGCTTTCTCCGCGTCACGCACTGACGTGCTTTTTAATCACCTTTACCCAGCCCCCACCCCCCCTCAGCCGTTATCTCCCGGAGTCAAAACGGGGTGACTCTCTGCTTCCCTTTCCCTTATTAATTTTCCAGCTCCCTGCGCGGCTGAAGGAAATTGATTGCATTTGGAAAAGGTGTCTTTTCTGAAGCCGCTAAGGCGTGGAAGGGAGCAGGCTGCCAGGGCCGCGGGGCCAGGGAGGGGATTTCTCAGCTTAAAGTGCAGCTGGTCTCTCTCCCGCCCACCGAGGCACAAGGCTTGATTTTATTTATTTATTTCATATATTTATACCCCACCCCTCCTGCAAACAGCTCGGTTTGCGGGTTCAGTGGTGGACGTGCATTGACCTGGGAAGCTCCTGCAGCAAGCGCCGTCTCCCTAGCTAGCAGCCCCCTCCACCCCCCACGTGCCCCACGGCCCAGGCCACCTCTCCCCCCGCAGCTTGACTTTGGGGCAGGGGCTGGTTTGGCTGGGGCTGGGTGGCCGTTAGGCAGGACGACATCAGCGACAACATCCTGTCTGGCCTCTGTATTAAAAACTCCAGTGATGAAGAGTCTACAACCTCCCCAGCCAGCCAGCCTGTCCTGTCGCCGCCCAGCTCCGAGTACTAGGACGTTCCCCCCGATATCCCTCCCTGTCACTTGCACCCGTTGTTTCGAGTCCTGCCGTCTGGAGCCCGGCGGAACCACTCCTCGACGGCTTCTTGGGGGGATCCCTGGGGAGATTTGAAGTCATGTCTCCCCTCGGTTTGCTCTTCACTAGGCTAAACATTCCCCGTTGATTCAGCCTCTCCGCATGAGACTCGCTTGTCAGAGCTTACTTGCGTTCCTCTCAACCCGCTACAATTTGTCAGTGTCCGGCCTTGAAGTGATCGGCCCCAGCCTGGACCCAGGTGCGGTCTGACGACCGACCGGCCAGTGCTGAAGCCAGCGGAATGATTCCCTCTGCTGACTTAAAGACAGGAAGGGGTCAGTTAATGCCGCCTGGAATGACATTAGCCACGACCAACCCCAATCCCTTTCCTTCAGGAGCTGCTGCCGAGCCAGGATCCCACCCCTCGTCCGATCCTGCTTGTAGCGAAGCAGTGAGGGAGGGATTCGAGTGCTGGGGAAATAATGGGATCCCTGTTAGCGCCACCCCCTTGCCTTGGAGTGTCCCATCCCAGTGACTGAGCAGAGAGACCGGGGGGGGGGGGGGGCTTCTGTCTGTGCGTCTGTCCCTCTGTTTGTTCTGCAGCAGCAAACACACTCGAGAGCAGCTGGCACTTTGGGGGGCGTTGATCTCTTAGTGGCTAGAAAGCAAATTCCTGGTCTCAGTGCACGCCCTCCAGCCTTGCTCGCTGGCAGGATCCGGGATGCAGATGAGATTGCTCCAGATGGCTCTGACCAAGAGGTAGCGAAGATGGCTTAATGGCCTTTTCTTAAATACCCATTTTGAGTCCCTTTGTTTGAGCTTTCCCACTCATGAGCTTGTGTGTTTCCTCGCGTAGGCAACCCAGGCAAACAGGAAGGTCCATTTGCATCTCCACAGGGTTCTGTCTGGCAAGGGTGCCCAAATACACAGTCTTTTACCTCTGTGCGTTTCCTGGAGTTTTCTCAGTGTCACAGTCCTGATTTGAGATTTACAGTTATCAATTGTAACGTTACATACATGTTGAACCTTTTGCTTTACATATTTACTAGACATGTAGTCTACATGTAGGCCAGTATCACACGTGTGTGACCCTATGTTCCTTCGTGACAGTGTGTCTGCACTATGTACGGGGGGGGGGG
>QEPC01008726.1:178521-196476 GCA_003113815.1 Sphenodon punctatus
CTCCACTCCAGTGTGTGTCTGCACTATGTACAGGGGGGGGGGGGCTAGGGAGGAATGGGCCCTGCTGGGGCGCTCCACTCCAGTGTGTGTCTGCACTCTAGATGTGTGTGGGCCCCCAGGGTTGTGCCCCCCCTATGCAGCTGCACCTATGAGAGTACACCATGATCAGGCACACCTTTGTGCACAGAGCCCCCCATCCCGGTCCTATTAATAGTTTTCACCACATCCCACTGCAATGAGTTCCGCAGGGCAATTTCATCCAGTGTGGAAAAGCCACTTATTTTGTTCCATTAAAAACTGTGACCTGTTGGTTTCCTTAACGCCCCACCCCCTGCCAAACTCTTCCATGACAAATAGCAACTCCCAGTGCCTCCTCTGATTCATTCGAGATCTTGGAGCCCTTGGTTAGATTCCCCCTTCGATACGTCTCATTGTTGAGCTGCCTCAATCCCTTTAGCTTCTCCCCCTGTGGGAGTTGTTGTTCCAGACTCTCCTTTAATGTGATGCAAATCTCTCCAAACGGAGCCGGTCCCTAATTGCTTCTGCCTGGCTCTGGTCCCACTGGACGGGCTGGGACCCCAGGGGAGACGTCCAACGCCCGCCAGAAAGTTTGGCTTTGTGACGTCGGAAGGACGACCTTGGCACGGAGGCGTCTTAGCCAGGTTGCTATAGAAACGGTGAAAGGAGAAGAATAAAGCCAGGGAGCTTGAGCCGGTATCGATCCAGACAAACCCACTGCAGGCGGCAGCTCCCAGCGTCACGAGGCCCAAACTCGGCCCCTTGCTGCTGGGGGTGCAGGAACCATCCCGCCCGGCCGGCTGGCTGGCTACTGCCAGGGCCCATGGCTCCCAAGCAAGCAAGAGCCAAGGAGCTTGGTTTGGCTAAGGAATCCTGCAGCCCCTGGGCTTCCAGCCCTGGGCTCCCCCTCCACCCCGGCTCTGCCACTGCCCCTCAGTCCCCAGCCCCGGGCTCCCCCAGCTCTGCTGCTGCCCCTCAATCCCCACCCGCAGCCCCTGCTCCCCCAGCCCCGGGCTTTCCCCCCCCCCAGCTCTGATGCTGCCCCAGTCCCCACCTGCAGCCCCTGCTTTCAGTTTAAGTTTTCACCCATGCAAAGTTGGGATCATGCAGCTCCACGTCTATTCCAACTAGCTGCTCTTTGGGGCAAGCCGTCTCTCCGGGTCTTTGGTCTGGGCTGTTGCCTTAGCATCACAGTCAGCCTGATCACCCCAAGGCCCCTTGGCCGCTGACCAGCTCAGAGGGGCAGCTGCAAAGTGTCTCCCATTCGGTGAGTCTGAAGGCAGCCACAGTACAAGGCTCCAGACGTGCCCGACAGAGCTGGATCAGCTGCCATCTGTGGCAGCAGCATCTTGGAACCCGGCCCTCTCTCCTCTCTTTAATTTCACAACACACCCACCCCTGCTGCCCCTGAAACCCAAATAAAAACTGCTCCTGATGAATATTCACAGTGTGAGAGACTAGGGCCGGGGGGGGGAGCTGTTCGGCCACCATCTGTCTGCAAGGAGCTTGGGGGCACCGGCACAGAACAGCAGGGACACAGGAAAAGTCTAGCCACTTGGTAACAGGGAGGCCCCGCAAAACCTCTCTACCCCAGAGCCACTGTGCATTCTGCAGCCCACTCAGTCTTGGGGGGCGGGGGTAGATGGGCTCCGAGTTCCCACCCAGCACTCCAGCGAAAGCAACAAGGAAAAACAAGGGCTGATCCTGGCGGGAACATCACTGGGACTGGCCCAACCAGAGCAAAGAGTCAGGGGTTGGGGAAGAGTTGAGCCCTCAGGAATAGCGTTGCCAGGTTGGATAATTGTGTGGTACGGGCCGGCTGTATGGGGATGGAGGGGGCCAGGGATCCCCACCTGGCCGGAGAGGGTCCTGCTAGGGTGCACCCAGAGGGGCCGATAGAGAGTGAGAACACTTCTCATCCCCGGCTTGGTCTGGGTTAACAACCCCTAGTGATCACAGATGCCGACGTCGCACCCTGAGCTGAGGATTTCAATGTATTGTCTACAGTGACTCCAAGGTCCTTTTCCTGAATGGTAACTCCTGATTTAGGACCCAGCATCGAGTAAGTGTTGCATGTAGGTACAGCACTGCATACAGAAATGATTACTAGGAATAGCCAGAGGTGGAGTTTGGATGCATTCTTCAGGCAGTACGGAGCAGGAGTTCAAGCTGCACAAAGTGGGATTTGGAAGCAGGCCCCAGCAGTTAATTCCGGGGGCAATTAACCCCCAAGAAGGGGCAGAGTCTCTGCATGAAGATGGAGGCTACGATCATCCAAGACACTAAGCCCACAACCCAACCCAACCCACCCCCGGTGTTTCTTAAAATGGTGTGAAAAGATTAGGTGGGAGCCAGTGTAAGAAGCCAAGGTTTAATAATTGTGCTAATTCTCTTGTGTGCATTTTTTGTAAGGTGTGAAGGGATTCATCCTGCCGATGGTCTGTCTGCACCACAGAAGTCAGTGCAGAGCTGCATGGCATTAGGGGAATGGAATCACAGTTTTTAAAGGTTCCCATATTCTCTCACCTATTTTAAAAGTTACCACTATTGCTGGGAGCACTTAGCTCAAGAAATTGAACAGGCGGGGGAGAAAAGGCTTGTGTGAAAGCAGCACAGGGGACATGGAATCCCAATTTTTAAAGGCCTGATCTAGTGTGGAGGGAATGCCCTGCCCAGAGCTAGGAAAGGGTCAGACTGGATGATCTCAAGGGTCACCAATGACTCTCCAGGCTGCACTTGGGTGAAATGCTCCTGCGTCGTGCGGCGGGGAGTTCTGCAGAACGGCGAATCTGAGTGCTCAGGCCCAAATTGACTCCAAGACAACATGCAAATGGCTCTGCCGACGCTGCACCAGCATCTCCAGAAAGCGACGGAGGTCGGCGGGTCTTTAAAATTTGCTGCAGGGAACAGAGCATGTGAAAGCCACTTCCCTTGTGTCGCAACAAGCCATTACCGGCGTCTGGGACAGAAAGCACTCGCCGCCGCTGCTCCAGATTCACACTCCGCTGAGCAGGATCCACGCTGATTTCCCCCGGGCCGTTAAAGGCCAGAGGACAATGGAGACCGCCCAGCTTGGCACCCTCCTCTAGCCCAATCATGTGAAGGAGAAGAAAACTCTACAGTTGTCAGTTCTCCACTGGAGGCGAGAGGTGGGCGAGGGGTGGCCAGACGGCCGGCCCACGCAATCCACCGTGATCCTGCCTCCTGGTTCCCACTGATGGCCAGAACTTGGGGACCTCAGCACCAGGTCTCAGCGCCACGGGGGCGACGGGGAAGGGTCAGAGCACGGAAGAGCTAAAGGGAGAGGAGAGCCCTCGGCACCAGGGAGCGGGGTGGGGAGGCCTCTCAGCCACTTGCAGGGTGAGGAAGGATCATCATCATCATCACCACCACCACCACCAGGGTCTGAGGGAAGAGCATGAAAGGGCACAAGAGCCAGGGGGATATGGAGCTAGATCCCAAGGAGGACACAGAGAACCAGGGGGAGGGGGGGGTCAGGAACAAGAGGGGAGACAAGGCTAAGGGAACACAAACCCAGAGAGTTTGTGTGTGTGAGAGAGAGAGGGGGGGGGGGCAATACAGCACCGCGTCTAGGACAGAGAGTGGGTAAGAGCAAGGATGAAACCAAGGGTGGAGGCTGGGAGCAAGAAGATGCAAGGGGCTAGGAACCAGGCCAGAGCAGAGACAGGAAGACCAGACACAGGAGCAGACACAGACACATGAGCAGACACAAACAGAGGAGCAGACACAGACATGGGAACAGGCACAGGAGCAGACACAGGAACAGGCACAGGAGCAGACAGAGGAGCAGACGCAGACACAGGAGCAGACACACGAGCAGACACAGGGTGTCTTCAGACATATCGTCAGTGAGTGTCTGAATGTGTGTTTTGACCTTGATACGAACACCAGTTTGGCCCTGTGTTCATCATGTGGCGCTGCTTAGACACACAGCCCAGCTTGGGGCAAAATCGGTGTTCTGTTCGCCACCCAGTCTCAGCACGCAAGCACTACTGCCTTGTTCCCCATGTTGTACCTGCTAACACACCACGCAGTATTATTAGACACAACATTGGCCATGTGTTCAGTTGAAACACGCAAATTGTCCTTGTGATGCAATGGTGTTCACATCACGGGTGCAACAGGGGGCCAAATTGGCGTTGGGATTGTTCTGGTGCTTACACGCAACGACCAAACACATGTTTAGGAGGTTTGACACCCAATCTTTGTTATATCTAAAGACGCCCAGAAATACAGGAGCAGACACAGGCACAGACAGAAGTGCAGACACAGGTGCAGACACAGGCGCAGACAGAAGTGCAGACACAGACGCAGACAGACAGAGACACAGGCGCAGACAGACAGAGGCGCAGGCGCAGACAGAGACACAGGCGCAGACAGAAGTGCAGACAGACAGAGACACAGGCGCAGACAGAGACACAGGCACAGACGGAAGTGCAGACACAGGCACACAATGGCAGGAGAAAGGGTGGCTCTGCCCAACTTCCTCTTGGCACCATAATGCCCAGTACACTGGCTGGCTCCCAATCAGGAAGCTGGAAGGCGGGGCCAGAAGAAAGACGGACAGGGAGAAAGGCAGAGTCGCTCACGGGAGACCCACGAGGCTGGAACGCTCCCCTTGTGAGCGTGCTGTCCACTCTCTGCTTGAGGACGGCGCACTGTTTGCATTTCCCCATCGCTGCCGACATGGGCTATTTGGGCCCCAAAGGAAACGCTGCAGGCTCGGAAGAACGGTTCCAAAAGCTGGAGATGTCCCCAGTCCCGGCCCGAGAGCTCCGATACCCCATTTCCCCTGGAAATGCAGAGTTCGCGTTCCATTCCGAATCCCCCACCCGACCGTTTGTGTTTCAAGTATAGAACCCAGAAGGACCTTTTCTTTGTTTTTCTCTTCCTCATTTATCAAAGCCCTAGGCTGTTTCGAGAGGGCAGATCCAAGGATTGCAAGGGGGCACAAATAAAGATGAGAGGCCAGATTTGGTTGCTGGGCTGCCCCCTCCCCTCAAAGGCAACTGCCTGCCCCAACACTCACCCCCACTGCTTGGCACCCAGGCAGAGCTGGGCTTGAACGGCCAAGACAGGAGGCGGCAAAACGTTGGCCTCGTAAAGGGGCGAGCAGGGCCACAGCCTCATTTCCGTGGGCTGGTTTACAAGGCCAGGTCAATGGAGCAATATTTCAGCAGGCATCGATCCAGTAAGTGTGGAGATGCAGCAAAATTAGAGCAGTAGAATCGCCGCCTCCGTCCTTCACCTGGGAGCAAAGCTGCACAAATACACTGCACTGAGAGCCAGGCAGCGAGCTGTAACTGTGGGGAACCGGCCCTGCTGGGGCACCCCACTCCAGTGTGTGTCTGCACTATGTACAGGGGGGAGCTAGGGGGGAATGGGCCCTGCTGGGGCACTCCGCTCCAGTGTGTGTCTGCACTATGTACAGGGGGGAGCTAGGGGGGAATGGGCCCTGCTGGGGCACTCCACTCCAGTGTGTGTCTGCACTATGTACAGGGGGGAGCTAGGGGGGAATGGGCCCTGCTGGGGCACTCCACTCCAGTGTGTGTCTGCACTATGTACAGGGGGGAGCTAGGGGGGAATGGGCCCTGCTGGGGCACTCCACTCCAGTGTGTGTCTGCACTATGTACAGGGGGGAGCTAGGGGGGAATGGGCCCTGCTGGGGCACTCCACTCCAGTGTGTGTCTGCACTATGTACAGGGGGGAGCTAGGGGGGAATGGGCCCTGCTGGGGCACTCCACTCCAGTGTGTGTCTGCACTATGTACAGGGGGGAGCTAGGGGGGAATGGGCCCTGCTGGGGCACTCCACTCCAGTGTGTGTCTGCACTATGTACAGGGGGGAGCTAGGGGGGAATGGGCCCTGCTGGGGCACTCCACTCCAGTGTGTGTCTGCACTATGTACAGGGGGGAGCTAGGGGGGAATGGGCCCTGCTGGGGCACTCCACTCCAGTGTGTGTCTGCACTATGTACAGGGGGGAGCTAGGGGGGAATGGGCCCTGCTGGGGCACTCCACTCCAGTGTGTGTCTGCACTATGTACAGGGGGGAGCTAGGGGGGAATGGGCCCTGCTGGGGCACTCCACTCCAGTGTGTGTCTGCACTATGTACAGGGGGGAGCTAGGGGGGAATGGGCCCTGCTGGGGCACTCCACTCCAGTGTGTGTCTGCACTATGTACAGGGGGGAGCTAGGGGGGAATGGGCCCTGCTGGGGCACTCCACTCCAGTGTGTGTCTGCACTATGTACAGGGGGGAGCTAGGGGGGAATGGGCCCTGCTGGGGCACTCCACTCCAGTGTGTGTCTGCACTATGTACAGGGGGAGCTAGGGGGGAATGGGCCCTGCTGGGGCGCTCCACTCCAGTGTGTGTCTGCGCTATGTACAGGGGGGGAGCTAGGGGGGAATGGGCCCTGCTGGGGTAGAAGGTACAATGGGGACACTGGTTCCAGTGCTTGGGGACACTGTTGCAGGTAGATTCGGCCTCTCATGCTCCTGGGCAGCAACATCTGCCCCTGTTCGAGCTCCCCCCTTGGATCGACCCTCCCCCCCCAGTGTGGGCTGCTCTGTTCACTTGGGGGTGTCGCTAGCTACCATGGAGTGAGGGGACTCAGCCCTGGTCTCCAGGGTTCGTGCTCAGAGTGGTTGAGGGAGGGAACGTGGCCGACTCCATCCTCACCCCCTCTGAAATATTTCTAGCCATGGTCCGGCTGGTCTGTCGAGGACACCGGCTTCCTCAAAGCTGCCTTCCGCCCTGACAAAGCAGCCGCCTCCTCTTGTTCCTTTCTGATCGATAGGGCAGTAATTGAAATTCTCCCTCATCAAAGCCCCAGCCAGAGTCTTAGCTGTGAAGTGTGTGGGGAGGGCGGGGAGGCTGTTTTTCATCCTCTAGCTTCTGTGCAGATCTGTGCTCACTGCCTTCTCCTTGGGTTAAAACCCTCCGCCTGCTCTCCCTGCTGAGGGAGGAGGAGGGGCCCTTCGCTTCAGTGTTGGTGGTGGGCGTGGCCTACAGGGAACTCATTCTTTCAGCCCCATCGAATCGGAGGCTGCAATCACATGAGACGTCAAGTCAGGGGACTTTTAAGATGTGGAAAAGGCAGCAGGATGGTGCAGTGCACATCCACTCCAAAAAACAGAACTCAAAAAGCTAAATGTATCAGTCCGTCATGCATGTTTTGGGTAACGTGTGAAGGGTTTCATAGTCTACAGTTGAAAGGAGCAGCTTGAGCAATTCCACCAGCTCGGGAAATGGGGTCAGTTTCCCAACTCTTTACCAATACAGTCCCCGCAAGATCAGACCCCGGGACTTATTGTCTCATTGGGGAATTTAATTCAGTCACTCTCCTTTAGGAAATTAGTCTAGTCCTGTGTCCTTTATTCACTTCGGCCTTACCCTGTTCTCCACCGTGTACACATAGAGCTAGTCTCTTCACAGCGTAACAGGCACACAACCTCACAAAACGCCAAGCAAGCAACCCCTCCAGATCCCCAGCCCTATGTAAACCCCGTTCTTCCAGCTAACTAGTCCTCTGGCTGGCTACTCGCTGTTCTAGGCCTTCCAGGCTCCTCCAAACCCTGGACAGCAGCCTTCAATAGCCAGGACATGGGCACTCACCCTGCTTATCCCTTCTGAGCAGGGTTTCAGGACCATGGCCAGCAGGATCCCTCAGCAGCTTCTGCAGACCAGCTGTTCCTTCCTCCTCTGCAGTCAGGCCCAGACTGACTCACTCTGCAGGCCACCTCTTCTTATATACTGCAGAGTGGGCGTGGCTAGCCCTCCAGGCTGCCAGACCTTAAAGGGCCAGCAATCACATCAGGCGGCTCCCTGCCACAAATAAAGTTTCTTGCCTCTCAAAATACTGCAAGAGCCCGTCACAATTTACTGACTTGCCATTTACCGTTCCTGTTTATTATTTTCCTTTTAGCACATTGCAATGCCGACACCAAGGGAACCACGTTACTTCCAGGTTTCTGTTCATTGTTCACCACCTTGCTGAGTCAATCCCTGTGCAGACAGCCTTCTCCTCTCACCTGCCCAAAATCAGAATTGTTCCCGCCAATCTGCAACGGGAGTGGAGATTTGTAAAGGAATCCGTGTAGCAGCCGGTGAGTGACAAGGAAGCACAAGGGAGCGCAGAGAAGACAGAAGCAATGCGGTATTACCTCTCGGGATCTGAAATTGACAGAAAAACGGTAAACAAGATTCCGGTAAAGCCCATTGTTGATCGAGACCGATAGTTTCTCAATTCGACCGAGATGGTATCGGGAACCATGATTTTGGCAGGAATTTCTGTATGTGTGAAATCTTGTTTCAGTCCTAGTTTAATGATCCTGCCGTTCGACCGTCTGTCTGCACAAGGGGCGTCGCAAGACTGTGGCAGCCCTGGCTCATCATGTCCCCTAAAGCCTGGGGAGGGGGGGGCTTCCAGGGTGGGTCAGATCCATGAAGGTAGAGCCATCCCACCCCACCCCCGCCCACTCTGAAAACTGCCTTTGTGGCCTGAGCGTTGGTAGGAAATGTTCAGAGGGAACGGCGGGGGGCAGGCGGGTTGTGCTAACTCTGCTCTCCCCCACCCACTCTGAAAGCTTCCTGGCAGTACTCAGGCTGCTTGCGGGTGGGGTGGGGTGTGCCTCCTCCAATTCCAGGTTCATTCGAGACCCCTCCCTCCTGGGTAGCAATGTCCTTGGTGGGGGGCCACTTGGAGCACTAGCTCCGCGGGCCCAGCAGGCATTTACGGCAGGGGTCGTGTCTAAGGGGGGCACTCATGGGGCACCGTCTCTGTGCTGCACACCCTCATCTCTGCCAGAGTCAGAGGGGAGGGCCTGGGTCCAGGGGATGGGAAGATCGAATCCTGCTCGGTGGGAGGAAGGCCTCTAGCAGCATCGCAGCCAAGAGATGCTTGTCCGGCAGCCGGTCATGAACCGCTCCAGTGTTCGATCGGACTAACAGCATCTCCCCTGGAACTGGACTCAGCTTCGTGGAGAATATCTCCCAGTCTCTCCCTGCAAACGTCTCGTGTCTCCCCTTAACTGTAAGACCCTCTGGGCAGGGACCCATCTTCTCGAACGCCCGCCTGCACGAGTTAGTTAATCCTGCCCCTTCGGCAAAGGGCTCTCGTCTTGGCCGAAGCAGCTTCCTGTCTCTGGCTCGTTTGTAAAACGGGCAAATGACCGCATGCCTGACCCCCAAACACAGCCCGATACAGACGGACGCCGGAGAGAGGGGAGACCAGACACGCGCAGCCAACAATGGCAGGAATTTGCGTTCGGGAACCTCCAACTCCCCCATCTCAGCTCCCGAACCCTGCCAGGGGCCCTTCCCCGCTCGGCGGTGGCAGAGATGAACGGGCTGCTCAGGGTTGGCCTGCCTGGCCTGATGGATTTGGGGGCCCTGAGCTGCCTCCGCTTGATGCTTGCTCTAAATCTTCCCCATCTTGTTTGCCGGCTCTGACAGCCCTAACGACTCTGGCGGGACTCGGAGACGCCGCTGCCAGGCAGAGCCGGCCACAGTATCTGGAGCTGATGAAAAGGCCCCCGGAGGCACCACATTCCCCTCAGGCCGTGCAAATTAAGCTGCTGTTTAATATGTGGCATCGTGCAGCGGGGGGAGCACACAGACGTGGAGCCAAAGAATCTCTGCCCCAGAGAGCTTGCAATGCAGGGTCTGTCTCTTGCAGAGTGAGGAGTGGCTCATTCTCTCTCCCCGTCCCTCCCCCTTGCAAATTTACCATTCGTTCCCATAATCTGGGAGGGTTTCGCTTTTCCTGTAGCAAAACATTCACACAACCTGTCACTTCATGGCCCTGCAATTCAGTGGCCCCTTCCCAGCCCCGGGCACCCGGCGGTGGCAGAGAACACAGGCTCCTCAAGGAGTTCAGAATGGGGGTGGGCGGATTGTGCCTGTCTCTCACAGTGTTGTATGAACGGGGGGATTGACGCGGAGGGAGATCAGCACGGCCTGGGCCCCACCCAGCCCCTCCTGACCTGCCAGGCCAAGGACAGACTAATCCAGGAGCCGACCGGCGCGCCTTCTATGGAGCCCAGAGCTTGAGATTATATAATGAAGATTGATCCAGAGGAGATAAAAACTCAGGCTCTGACTTTGAGGAGGGAGGAGAAGCGTGTGTGTGTGCGCACGAGAGAGAGCGTCACAGGAGAACGGCAGAGGTCAAGTGAAGGGCGTTTGTTATCGCTGCAAGAATCTGTCTGGGAGGCAAGGCTGGGGGGGGGCTCTAACGTCCTGAGGGCACCGGCAAGGGCAGCCCGCAAGAAGCTGGCGGGGAGCTGTCCCGCCGGGCTACGGAGGTCAGGCCGAGCACAATGGGCGCAAGTGACAGGAGGGGAGATTTCTGTCCGATCCCAGTCCGAGCCGTGCAGCCATGGGACAAGCTGCGTAGGGAGGTCGCAGGCTCGCCGTTGCCGGCCGGTTCCAGACAGAGGCTGAACCCAAGCAGGGGTTGGACTAGGTGACTTCGGATCCCTCTGACGTGGGATGGGCTGAAGCTGCAGAGACTGAGGGAGGAGCCGCTAGCGTTGGACCCAGACCAAGCAAAGGCAGGACCGGGGCAGAGCAGGAGGGGATGACGTGGGTCGGACATTTTAAACCAGGGACAGTAAAGTTCACTGGGTAACAGCAGCATGTCGAAGGAAGAATACAGCCAAGGCCTGAGTTATTTGGGTTGGGAGGAAACCGCTTCCCGCAAAGTCACTCAGAAACGAGGACCCACAAAAAGGGTGCGTGGTCTCCCCCAATATCCAGCCCTCGAATCGAACCCAATCTTTGGTGCTTTCCGTTACCTAGACCGGTTTTCAGTCAGGTTCCCGAAATCCTGACAACCGGAATACTGGTTTTGAGAGGGGGGGGAGGTATTATTTTGGGGGGTTGAGTAATTTCAGGTACTTGAAAAATTGGTAACCAAAACGTTGTGTTTTTTAGTACTCATTCGGTATTTTGGTACCCCAAAATGTGGCTGTTACCCACAGTCCCCGTTTCAGCTGTAAAAGAAGGGAAGTCGTGTGTCCAAGAGAGTTGCCGCAGACTGGCCGGGAGCAGGGCCAACGGGGGCAGCAGTGTCCGGGGATCAGCCCTCGCTGTGCGGAGCCGGTGGGGTGCACGTCGCCGGTAGATGGTTTATGTCTCTGCCGCGGACCCCTTGAGCCCGGCCCATTCTACGATGCCATCAGTCCTTTGGACGGGAGGTAGTTCCCTGCTTCTGATTGATCGTAAAGCGGCTGGGAGCGATCACAGACCTGGGAGCGATGTGGCCTCATCCAGGCAGGCGGATGGATTACGAGCCGCTGGTTTTCTCCAGGTCGGCTGAGGGACCAGCCTGGCTGCCATTAACCACTTGCCTGCCATAAATAAGCCCCAATTATCGCCCGGGCACTGCTTCCCGGGCAGGTGGAGCCCCTGCGGAGCTGCAAAGGGGTCATGCTGGCGAAGAGAGCAATAATTCTCCTCCTTAAACGCCATTCACATCGCATCCTTGTGGAGGCGGCGTGGACAGATCCACGGGCGCTTTAAAGATGCCGCAGCGTAGCAGCAGAACCTCGTTTCCCTGCCCTCGGGGATAATTTATTATTAATTATTATTATTATTAGCAAGCATTTATATAGCGCAAGCAATGTACCTGGTGCTTTACAAAGTAATGGAATAGACACGGTCCCTGCCCCTAGGGTTTACAGTCTGAGAGACGGGAAGGAGAGAGAGAGACAAGGAGTGTAACATTCACGAGGATGCGAGATTGCAGGTGCACGTGCTTGGCTTGGTTACATCGAGAATGCTCTATCCCACTAGCCCCCACTCCCCCTCCCAGAGAACCCAGGAGTCCTGCCTCCCAGCCACCCCTGTTCTATCCCACTAGCCCCCCCTCCCCTCCCAGAGAACCCAGGAGTCCTGCCTCCCAGCCCCCCCTGCTCTATCCCGCTAGCCCCCACTCCCTTCCCAGAGAACCCAGGAGTCCTGGCTCCCAGCCCCCCCTGCTCTAACCCACTAGCCCCCACTCCCCTCCCAGAGAACCCAGGAGTCCTGGCTCCCAGCCCCCCCTGCTCTAACCCACTAGCCCCCACTCCCCTCCCAGAGAACCCAGGAGTCCTGGCTCCCAGCCCCCCTGCTCTAACCCACTAGCCCCCACTCCCCTCCCAGAGAACCCAGGAGTCCTGGCTCGCATAGTAACTAGCTCCCACTTTCCCAGAATCTTCCACTTAGTCCCTCCGAAATGAAACCTTCATCCCCGGCGTGGCCGTGTTCCCGCCGTGTGACGTGGTGGCTGGGGTTGCGAGTGGGGTGGGTGTAATACTGCTGGCACGTAGACCTCATTCAGACCTCCACACCCCTGAATGCCCACCGAGTCCCACCGACCGACACCACCGACACTCTCATCCCTGCAGCAAGGGAGTCCAGATGATATGGGGATGCCCTGACTCCCCATCAATAGCCATGGCACCCCAGCAAGGTCAGCAGAACCCATAGTGGGGTGGGGGATAGCAGGGCCACAGGACCCTCTGGACAATGGTGGGCCTGACTTTTGCAGGCCTCCACTAGTCAAAAATTAAAAATGCATTCTTGCATATTAATCAGCAGTGATGCTAGTAGCAGCTCCCTGTCGCGTGCACACCTGGCTCAGACCGAGCTGCTGGAGCTAAAATTTGAGTTTAGTCCCACCCACTCCTGCTCCCCTTCCTTTCCAGACTGGTATGAAACTGAGCAGGGCTACCCTATGATTGGCCAGGTGGTATGTTCTGCTCCTCCCTCTTCCTTCTCCAGAGCTGAGCTGCAATGGCTGAGGCTTAGGGAAGGGCCTTAGAAAGAGGAGGCTATTCCGGTATTAGCTCCCTCTAGATCAGGCAGGGAAGGAAGAGAATGAGAGCAGGGGGAACTTTGCCTGGCCCATTCCCCATGGGGGGGAGCTTTGCCTTGGAGCAGGGGGAACTTTGCCTGGCCCATTCCCCATGGGGGGAGCTTTGCCTTGGAGCAGGGGGAGCTTTGCCTGGCCCATTCCCCACGGGGGGGGAGCTTTGCCTTGGAGCAGGGGGAACTTTGCCTGGCCCATTCCCCATGGGGGGAGCTTTGCCTTGGAGCAGGGGGAGCTTTGCCTGGCCCATTCCCCACGGGGGGAGCTTTGCCTTGGAGCAGGGGGAGCTTTGCCTGGCCCATTCCCCACGGGGGGGGGGAGCTTTGCCTTGGAGCAGGGGGAGCTTTGCCTGGCCCATTCCCCACGGGGGGAGCTTTGCCTTGGAGCAGGGGGAGCTTTGCCTGGCCCATTCCCCATGGGGGGGAGCTTTGCCTTGGAGCAGGGGGAACTTTGCCTGGCCCATTCCCCATGGGGGGAGCTTTGCCTTGGAGCAGGGGGAGCTTTGCCTGGCCCATTCCCCACGGGGGGAGCTTTGCCTTGGAGCAGGGGGAGCTTTGCCTGGCCCATTCCCCAGGGGGGGAGCTTTGCCTTGGAGCAGGGGGAGCTTTGCCTGGCCCATTCCCCACGGGGGGGGGGAGCTTTGCCTTGGAGCAGGGGGAGCTTTGCCTGGCCCATTCCCCACGGGGGGGAGCTTTGCCTTGCAGCAGGGGGAGCTTTGCCTGGCCCATTCCCCACGGGGGGGGGGAGCTTTGCCTTGCAGCAGGGGGAGCTTTGCCTGGCCCATTCCCCATGGAGGGAGCTTTGTCTTGGAGCAGGGGAGCTTTGCCTGGTCCGTTCCCCCAGTGGGGCGTCGTCTCTTTACGCTGCTCCCTCTCGGCTCCCGCTCTTGGCCAGAGTCCATAGGTGACAGCGTAGACACAGACCAGCCTAACGTTTCCCACAGGCAGGCGTTGCAATAAACCCCAGTGGCTTGGTTCATGGAACAGGGAGACCCACCCACTCTGGCCTGCAAGCTCGATGCTTGCAGAGTCCCGTTTTCCCCACTCGGGATGATGTTGGTTCCGAGGGGCCCGGCCTCTCCATCGCTCCCGGCGCCGCGGCTCCGTGCAACCTGGGTGCAATTGGCAGTGACAGGCTGCTGAGACGCAGGCAGCTCCTGATCAAAGAGGGTTGATTAGCGGAGATTGGTGTCAGCGACGTGGGGAGAGGAGCGGGCCCATCTGCCTGGCCTCCGTCTCCCAGTGTAATTTCCTCCCTGGATCTCGGGCGGTCTCCTGGGAGGTCTCAGCAGGAGCTGAAGTGAAGGTTACAGCCCAAACAGAATTGGTTATTACTGTCGAGGCGTCGCCCGGCTCGGAGCCTAGCAAATTCAAACCACGTCCGCATCAAACAAGCTCAGCGCCGCTGCCAGGGCACACGGCCAAGGAGAGACGGATCCTCCGGGGGCACAGATCCAGGGGCCCTGCTTCCCCCCACCCTGAGCGCCCCCAACCCCCCAAGTGCCCGCCTGCCCTCCAGCACAAGGGGACGCCAGGAGCGAGAACCGCGCGATGGTCACATCGAAAGCCGTCAGTGGCTTTCCTAGCAGAAGGGCCGCCTTTTTCCTTGGGCCCCTTCGCGGCCCTTAAGAGCGGCCGAGGGGGGGCCCTCTTGTGGGTTCCGTCGCCGGCCCAGTTTCATACAACTCAGGCCCACAGAGCGGCCTGCTCAGAGGCTGCCCCTGGAGGCTCGCCTGCATGTCTTCCGGAGACCTTTTTATTCAGCCAGGCATTCAGTGGGGAGGGATAGACTGGGGAGAGGATGAGGGGGGCTGTTTTTAGTTTTGGGAGGGGGGGTTATGCATTTTATGTTTGTATTGTAGGCATTTGAGTCTCAGGGGATAGGGTGGGATATAAATAAAAAATAAATAAATAAATAAATAAATTTCTAACAAATAAAGTAATAAATAAAATTTGCCCCAAGCTGCTGTTGTGAGCAGGACGGAGTGGGCTAGAAATGGCCCAAAATAAATAATATTTTTTTATATAGCACCTGCCACTCCAGTGTGTGTCTGCACTATGTGCAGGGGGGGAGCTAGGGGGAATGGGCCCTGCTGGGGCACTCCACTCCAGTGTGTGTCTGCGCTATGTACAGGGGGGAGCTAGGGGGGAATGGGCCCTGCTGGGGCACTCCACTCCAGTGTGTGTCTGCGCTATGTACAGGGGGGGGCTAGGGGGGAATGGGCCCTGCTGGGGCACTCCACTCCAGTGTGTGTCTGCACTATGTACAGGGGGGGAGCTAGGGGGAATGGGCCCTGCTGGGGCACTCCAGTGTGTGTCTGCACTATGTACAGGGGGGAGCTAGCGGGAATGGGCCCTGCTGGGGCACTCTGCTCCAGTGTGTGTCTGCACTATGTAGGGGGGGTAGTCTACATGTAGATTACAGGTCTAATAAATATGTAAAGGTAGAGGTTAAACATGCATGTACTGTGAAAGCTGAGAACTGGAAACTCTCTTCATGCAATGGAGAAATGCAAAGTCAGGCCGAGTGTGCATTCAGAAAATGCCTAAACCCCTCTGCAGACACACAGACCATTGAGTTGCAAATGGATTTCTCTCTGTGGACGTGATTGAAAGCACCTGGCGGGAAAATCAAACAAAGGACCCTGGAAAGGTACTTAAGGGGGGGAGACAAGACAAAGAAGGCTCTCGGGGGTTGAGATCAGCTTCTTCAGCTTCATCTGCAACATCCCATCTCACCAGGCAGAGAAGGGCTGCACCAAAGGAACTATGAAGTAAGGACTCCAGGAAAGTCTAAACACTGGTACCCAGCCAAGCCTCCCATCGCTGGCCGTGACATGAACTGAAATACCCTTGGACCTGGATTAGGGTAAGAGCCTAAGTCAGGAGAATCCAAGCACAGAGAGGAATGTGTTATTCGTGATGTTATTTTGATTTCTGCACTCTCGAGTATAATCTTGTACTGCAGCTTATTCATGATTTATTCATTAAACTTCTTTTTACTGTACTTCGTAGGGTCCAGTGGAATCGCTAATCCTCACATCGGAGAGACACAGTTTGGGGTTAATTCTGTGTTTGCAAACGCAGACGAACGTAGAGAGAAAGAGTCTGGGCTGGGAAACTCTGTGGCTGAGAAGGTTCCCCCGTTGCAGGCTCAATCGGTTCTAGAGAGAGAGCAGGTCCAGTGGGAGCTGCAAGCCGGGGAAACTGAGTCACGGCAGCCTGGAGCGGGGGAGTGAGCCCCCAATCCCACGACACCGCATCAGGAGGAAGGCAGCGAAACAGGCGCAGAAGTAAGGATTCCGTTTCCCAGGCATCCCCCGAGGATGATCGTATCGAACACGAGACTCCAGGAGCCCTAATTTCCTCGGAGAGTCAATGCCGCGAGTGTAAATCCAAATGAACTAAAACAAAGAATTCGGGGGGGTGGGGGGCGGTGCGTGTTTGGTGGGGGAGGGGCAGGAGGAGCCCAGTTACAATTTATATTCCCCCCCCCCCCGCCAGCCTGCGCCAGTGTCTCATCTGTATGCGCCGCCGGTTCTGCCCGCCGGGTCCTTGCTGAGCAAATTTCAGCTGAAACTCATAAATAAATTCTCTTCTGTGCCAGTTAAAGTTTTATTCATCGCTCATTCCGTGAGATACACCAGAATAAAAACAAAAAAATAAT
Source organism: Sphenodon punctatus (assembly GCA_003113815.1). Classification (NCBI taxonomy): domain Eukaryota; kingdom Metazoa; phylum Chordata; class Lepidosauria; order Sphenodontia; family Sphenodontidae; genus Sphenodon; species Sphenodon punctatus. Next base: position 195,075 of record QEPC01008726.1, read on the forward strand.
CCCCCCCCCCCCACGCCTGAATTTACCTTTAATCTCAAATGGTTCAATATTAAAGCTGCAGCTTCGTGGCCAATTCCCCCACTCCGGCCGGACCCCAATAAATGAAAACAGTTTAACCCCCAATGAAAGGGGGCAGCCCCCAGCCCTGCCCAGGCTCCACATTGCTCTAAGCTGCTGCAGGATCGGGGCCTTCTCTGCTCCTCAGACCGAGAGGATGACGCAGGGCTCTCTAATCCCAACTGTTCAGCGTCAGGTCCACGGCAGGGGCTTCTATAAAGAATTATTAATCATTATTAATAAAGAATAAATAAAAATAAGGACAACAAAACAAAATAAATGAACAAAATGAAACAACAACAACAATAATAATAATAATAATAATAATAAATTAATAATATCCTGAGTTTCAGGGTTCTAGGGGAAGTGAGGGGCAGGTGAAAGTGTCCCTTCTCCTCACACACACAGAGGAAATGGGAGGGAACTCACCAGCCTCCCCCCCTCCCCACAGCCCATCTCGGCAGTCACTGGCAGAATTAGAACCCAGAGCCTCTGCCCCCCCCCCCCCCAATGAATCTAACAACACTGAACCCATTCTGTGCCCAGTTCTAGAGGTGACAGCACTTTGGAGCTCCCCGCTACCCCGGGGAGGGGGGAACAGCTCCAGCCACATGTGGTGGCGGCGTGACCTTGGCAAGGTCATTGCAACAACAGGCACCGTCTCAGCCAGGACTGAATGAGCAACAAGCCAAAACCAGGGGCTCAAGAGGTTGGAAGAGCCAGTCTGTCTTCAAAGGGGGCGGGGGGGCTGCGCAGCGCAGACACATGAGTCTGCAGAGAGGAAAGTCTGATGCAGCCGTGGGAGACCACGTAGCACAGACGTGCACAAGCAACACAGAGACGCAAGGCTGATGCAGTCGTGGGGGACCGCGCAGCAGAGACACGCGCACCCGGCACCGAGAGGCCACGGGGGACCGCGCAGCGCAGACATGTGCACCCGGCACTGAGCAGCTACTGGGGACCACACAGCGCAGACACACGCACCCAGCACTGAGAGGCAAGGCTGACGCAGCCACAGGGGACCGCTCTGCGCAGACACGTGCACCTGGCACTGAAAGGCCACGAGGGACCGTGCAGCACAGACATGCGCACCTGACACTGAGAGACCACGGGGAACCGTGGAGTGCAGACACATGCACCCGACAGCCGAGAGACCATGGGAGACCACGCAGCGCAGACACACGCACCCAGCACCAAGAGGCCACGGGGAACCACGCAGCGCAGACACGTGCACCCAGCACTGAGAGACCACGGGGAACCGCGCAGCGCAGACACGTGCACCCAGCACTGAGAGACCACGGGGAACCGCGCAGCGCAGACACGTGCACCCAGCACTGAGAGACCA
>QEPC01008726.1:213170-225014 GCA_003113815.1 Sphenodon punctatus
CTCTGTCTGCGACGCTGTAGGGAGAGGGGATCCTGCCTTGGAGCAGGGGCTGGACTAGATGGACTTTGAGGTACCCTCCCCCACATTGTTTGATGGATGGAGAGTTGGCGCATACAGCAGCAGCGGGAACCTTTTCTCTCCTGTTTGAGAATTAGCACAGGCTCCATGGTCTGCAGGGAGAGGAGCTGGGGGCGGGGGTGCACTTGAGATGGGGGGGGAGGAAGGAAGAGGCAGGATCGTGGCCCTGTGCCCTGAATCTGTCCCCCATCTTTGTGTGCATGACGTCCTCATTGCTGCTCCCTTCCCCTGAGCTCCATTATTTCAATGCTTGGGGGTAGAAACTGGATCCAGGGAGCAGATCCAGCAAGTGGAAAGGGGGGGGCATAAATGCCACAGGCCGCATTGCCCCCTCCCCATCTCCCCGTAGATGGATGATCTCTGTGTGACGGGATCGGGACCTTTCTGCCCCAATTTTGGGCTCGCTAGGACTCTGTTTCCCACTTACAGCTCCTGCTGGCTCCGTTCTCCCCAGAACGGTTCCAGCCCGTAAGGGGTTAACTCTTAGTTGCCTTTGCCTCCGAGTTTCCGAAGCGCAGAAACTGCTTCATCAGGTTCGCCTGAGTACGACGACGACGACTTAGCATCTCTCCCAACGTCAGGAACTCACTTATGCAGAGCGGCTTAGTTTAAAGAAGTGTATTATAAGAAATGAGATTGGTATGCGGTGCAAGTCTCTGTCCAGAGTGCAGTAAATCAAATAAACAGAATAGACAACGTGTCTGTGTCTTCCGTGTGAGTTCTAGGCTCCGATCCGTCCATTCTCTTTCCAAGCGCCTTTTCTCTCAGCTCTGATGTTACTGGAGCCGGGAGTTAAAATCCTCTTGGCTGCAGTTTCAAAGTTGCCTCCCAAGAGCTCCTGGCCTGGTGTTGGTCAATGTTGAATGGCTTCTCTCCTTTTGTTTTGGTGGAGTTTGGACGCCTCTCCCCACCCGCTCCTTTCAAGGGACTTCTCCGTTAATTGCCTTGATGACGTCTCTGACTTCCTTTAGCAAACCGATCCCGCAATGGAAGCTCTCTGGCTTGTCCGGAAACATCAGCAAGAGTTCCCAAAGGGTTTCTGTCCCGTTCCAGTTTCATTTGGGCTTGTACAGACGATGCTTTGCTCTGGACGTGACAGCAATCCAACCATGGACACAAACTAGGAACATGCTTGGCTCACGCCATGTACATGCGTGTGACGGTTGTATGTTGGTGTCCTGATCTTGGTTCCCGGGCTGGGACCGGCCCAGAGCGCTTCCTTCCTTTGCTCGGGTTCAGCAGGATTTGTCCCTGCCCCGAAGGCCTCCACTTCTTGTTAGTTTCTATGAACGGTGGAGCGGCTCCGGCGGTCACCGCGCGCGCGCTGCTCTCCCTCCGAAAAGCAGAGCGGGCGAGAGGTTTGCGTCTCCTCTAAAGCGATGGCCACGCGCAGAGCCGGAGTCATTGCTTTCTCTGGGGCGATTTGCAACCCGCTGAGCGTTTGGCTTGCTACTGAACAAGAGAGATGTAGCCTAGGCCGTTCTTTACATGCGACGCCCCCACGCATGGAGAGACGCCCATTGTCCATGCGGGAGCATCCCGTGTAAATGCAGGGGTGCATGGATACGCACTCCCACGACCTGAACCCACGCACAGAGCAAGCCGTGACCATGCTGGCTCGGTTAAAAAGGGCCATCGTTCATGAAACTCCGGGGAGTTTAGAGTTGAGGGTGCTGGACGATTTGCCTGCTTCAATGAAGCACTCGGTATCTCTGCGCCGCCTCCCCGCCCAGCCGTAGCGCAGAGACCCCTCTCGGGCCGCGCCTAGCTTGGGAGGGTTCACAGCGGGGTTAGCTTGAAAAAGGCATAACCGTGCATTCATACAGGCCCATGTCGGTAATGAATGCGGTTTTCTTTTGGGGACTGTGGATCTAGGCCGATCTGCAAGTATCCTTCGGTGAGATCGAGGGGGGTTAAGAACCTGGCCCCCGCGATCTGATCTAAGATGGCGTCTGTTCTGGGCACAGGGTACGCGTCCGAAACGGTTATTGCGTTCAGTTTCCTGTCGTCTACGGAAAATCGGACCGTCCCCTCCCGTCTGTCTTGGGAACTAATTCCACTGGGCTTGCCCACGCGCCTTGCGAAATGTTTATTACCCCCGATTTTAACCTCTCCTGTGTCTATGCCTGGGTTTGTGCTTTGACCTGCACTGCTGGGCGGAAGGGCCCTGACCTGACAGGTCCCTGGGTCATTTCTGTGCGCTATGAGGTCAGTTCTCCCTGGTTTGTTTGGGAAAAGGTCGTTGTCTCTTCCTAGTATTGCTAGGATTTCCTCTCTCTGTGTGATCCTGACAGCTCCGCAGACAACTCGCACGCGCCCGCGATCGATTTGTTGCAAGGGACACAAGGAGATCCGCGCTGGAAGAGTTTGACATCCCCAGCGAGCTGTCCCCCTCGGCGAGGCAGACCGTGCACCCCTCTCGCAATAGGGTTTCATCCTGTTCAGTGTCACGTGACATTCTTGGGCCCCCGCTCTGGTGTTCGGTTTATCTACCCACTCTGTGAGCTCATTTTCCCTTTCTAGTATCTGGTAGGGGCCTTCCCACGCAGCGTGGCCTCCCGCTTTATTTGGGGGCTTCATAATGAGCAGCCTGTCTCCCGGTTCATACGTCCTTGCTTTGCCCGTTCTGTCGTAGACCGGGTTTTGGTTTTCCTGGCAATGGGTCTCTTGTCTCCCCCAGGCTGAAGCTCACAATCTTAGCTTCTTAACTTTACAGTTTTCATATTCTTCTCTACCAGTCGCCCCAAGGCCCCCAGATTCTGTATTGCCCCGTGTCCCCTCACGACACCCACAGAGAAAATACTGGTTCCGTTGTTGGCTGGGGAAACGTTTTGGAACCACGGTACGAAGCTTTCTTTCTTGTTAGCCAACTCCAATCCAGCTGTGGCCCTTAAGGCAGCTAACCTGGCGCGTGCTTTAACTGGCCGGAGGCGATGGCCGTGAAGTCACAGGATTGAACGGGGTAGTTTATTTTATATTTTATAGATTTTTTTACCCCACTCCTCCTGCAAACAGCTCGGTGCGGCTTGTATTTGATTGTAGTTTATATTATTACTTTGTAAACTTGCATTTAATTTTTGTACAGATGCTTGTTGTGCTGAATTTGTTATGACCAATGGTCAAGACAATAAATTGGTATTTGACGTTGTTGTTCATTGACTTGGTCAAATCTCTTAATGGAAATAAATAAAATAACCAGGGGGGTGGGGGGAATTAGACTAATCAAAGCTAAATGGTTAAAGGTGCAAGGAAGCAAATTTCATTTTGGGTGCAGACACCGATTGGCAGGACTTTGAAAAGGCAAATGCTATCGGTGAATCGGTGACTGGTTTCACGTCAAGAATAAACCTAGGCCAGTAATGAATGTGGAAAACCTGGCCTTTGGGGCATGGGGATGTTGGACTGTTTTTCAGACCAAGGAGACGGTGAGCCCGGACCGGTCAGGGGGTAGGTTCAACTAGACCACGACAGAAAAGTGAATTCCTTCCATCGCTGAAACCGTCACTGCGGCTAGGAACCCGAATTCTGGAGAGCTGATCGGTTAGCCAAGCGGGACGTACCCCCGCGGTTCACTGATTTGCTGAAATATCAGTTCATAGAACTTCCCCCGCTACGCCAGAACCGACTCCCCGTTTGTCTGGGTCCTGTCATTTAATCCTCTCGCTCCAGGCCAAGAGCAAAGCTGCTTCCTTCCCGCAGGTTTGAACCTGGCATCCTTGAAACCTGGGCCTGGGGATTCAGCAGGAAATGAAGCAGAACCAGCCAGCAAGCTCTGAACAGACGAGAAATGGAAAAGATGGTGCAAATGATGAATCAAACTTAGGGTGATCATACCTCCTCTTTTAAAGAGGAGACTTATGGCAAATACACCGTGCAGGGCTTCCCTGGAGCCAATGCAGCCCGCCGCCTCTTTTAAAGGGGAGATACGGCCACCCTAGAATCAGTGAATTGATTGAATAATAGATTTAGGAACCAATCGGTGTGGGTGCGGATTTATTACCACAAATCCGCCGGTGGCCGCCGGTTACCGCACACCGAGGCAGCTTCAATGAACACTCCCATGTGCCGCCGCGAGCTCAGCTCTGACGGAAGCAGCAAAAGCAGCATCTGCGGAGAGATGTTCTGTGGAGCCGGCCGGAGCCCTGGTCCCTGCGAGACGCCGACATTTTATCCTCGCTCGAGAGCCCAATGACCCCTTGGGATGAGTCACACGCACGCCGCCACCGGCAGGCAATTAACTCCAGGGCTGCAGATAACGAGAGCAGCTCCACTCAGATAAAACCCCACCGCCTGCCTCCGGGAGGAGGGAGGGACGGACAGGGGGACGGAGCTGATGGGCAGACAAGACGAGGAGACGGGGTCAGCTCTACAGCCAGAGCAGAAATGAGTCAACCGTTCCGTACCCACCGAAACTCCCAACCCGAGCAGGGACAACGCACTTTAGTTCGATCGGACCTGAGGCCGCTTTCTCACCGGCTCCGGAGCAGCTCGGGAGAGGGGAGGCGTGTGCAAATCGGGGGGACTGGGTGTTGAAACTTTTCTCTGTGTTTACAAAACCGATCGATCCAGCCGCGCTTACAAAGCCGGGTCCGGTTCCCCAGCTCGGTCAATGGCATGAAAGTTTCAGTCCCTCGCCTCGGGGCGTTCACACCTGAGCAAAGACACGCCTGATTTGCAGGCGCGTCCCCTCTCCCGACCCGTTTGCGTGGGTGCGTACGGGCCTCAGGCCAGCATTTCGTTATTTTTGTCCTTTCGGTATTTTAGTACAAAATGTATTCGATTTGTCCCCCACCCTTCCCCGATGGAGCCACAGTTCAAGGGGTGAACCCGGGCCCCGAGCTCCACCCGCTGCCCTGAGGCTCTGGCTCACAATCCCCACTCCAGCGTCCCTGAGTCCCTGGTTCCCCATCTTACACAATCTCCCCGCCCGCCCAGCACTCTGTCTGCACCTAGCTGCTCCACGCGTGGCTTTCCCTGCAGGATATAGAGCTAGTGTCCCCACTGCTAGCCCCAAGCTCAACGCTGCCCAGGCAAGCCTCCTACTCCTGGACCGGCCCATGGCTATTACTCTGGTACCGTCTCTGTGGACTCCTGGCTCTTCCGGGTGCCGGCTCCACGTCCACCTGTTCCCCCCACTTCCCCCAGTGCTGACCTTACTCCACACCTGGGTCTGAATCTTACCTGGCCGCCTCGATTGCCTAGCGGCCTTTTTTCTTAAAGAGCTGGCTCCCAGCTGTGCCCGATCTTTCTGAAAGGGGCAGGGCATCCAGGGGTCACCCTGTTACACTCCTCCCCAAGGTTGAGTTGGGGACCCAACTGTCAATATGAGGGGGTGTCACAGGTTTGGGGGTCCGCTCCCCCACTTTACCAGGTTTGAGTGACTCAGTTTCCCCTTGCGCACAGTTCTCTCTCTGGCTAATTCAAGTGTGCCACAATGAAACTCCTTTGTCACACAAGGGCCCGATCCTTCCCCTTTACAGACTCTTTACTCTCTGGGTTCGCAAGAGCTTGAGGGCTCTTGTAGCTCACTTGTGTTCCAATATTAGACACCTTCCACTTCATAAAGTAAGAAGTTTATTGATTACATAAACAAGATAGTTAAACAGAGTGGTAACTAGAAATCAAAGCTAAATATAACACATTCCTAACTTATACTGGTTGAGTTCCTAAGTTATTCATCTTACCCTAACAAGTCCAGAACTTCTGGTTTCTCAGCCATAAAGTGACTGGCTGGGCACTTGGCTTAGAGAGTGAAACCTATCTCTCAGTTCACGCCGTCCCCAGCCTGCTGCAGGCAGACTTGGCCCTTTCATATGCAGATGTCTCTCGCAGCAGCTTTGCAAGAAGATTTCTCTTTGTATCTTACTCCCATTTAAATAGCATTTACTCTTCTTTGTCTCGGATTTCCTGCCTTGGGGAATCAGGTCACGTAGCCAACCCAGGTAAACATGGAAGTCAATTTACATCTCCACAGGGCTGCCTAGCAAGCCAGATGTTTTAAATACACTTTTTGTTATCTCTTTGCATTTCCTGTAGGCTGGTGCCAGAGCTTTAATTTGAGTTCTACCGTTCTCAGAGTTAACATTAAAAACATGTGGAACCTTTGACGTTACATAGTGTGCATGTATATTAACATTACATACATGTGAGACCCTTGGCACCACACATTTACCAAACATGTAGTCCGTGTTACACGTGTGACCCCATATTTCTCCGTGACAGGGGGGTGTCCCTTCCTTTCACACAGGAGATCCTCATTCTTCCCTGACCCACTTCCTCAGTCTGGGGAGCTATCTCTGGTCAGATTCTCCATTTATGGTCCTACAGGGCCCAGGAGCCAGTTAAGGCTCCTCTACACCCTGACAGTCTTGGGGAAGCCCCTCTTGACCCAGGTTGTCTCACTACACTCATGTCACCCCAGGGGATCCCTACTTTACCCTGATTGCTTTTTGCTCCCATGGGAGGGGCAGCACTTCAGCCTGCCCATGTGGGCGCCTGGCCTCCTCCATCCCCTTACAGCCATCCCAAGCCTGGCAAAAATGATCTCCTCTAGTCTGGTGGGCCTCCCCTGCCCAGGCAGTACGGTCTGCCTGTAAGGGCCCAGGAGCCAGTCAAGCTCTTTATTCCATATCTCACTAACCAGGGGACTCTAGCCCCCATACACCCCTTAAACTAGATCTCCTTTGCTCCCTCAATACACCCTCCAACCATGCAAATAGCTGGGCAGGGAATGTGTCCTGCCCAGGGGAGAGTGCAGAGGCCCCACACAGGGTGCAGCGCAGGTTGGGTACACTCGCCGGATCCGGGACCCGTTGGAGTGAAATTGATCCTGTCTCTGCAGAGGAAGCCAAACTAGACAGGCTTCTCAGCACAACGTTGTCCCAGCCCTGATCTTCACAATGGATTTCCCCCCAAATCTTCTATCATTCCACTTTGGGGAAAACAAGTTAATGGAAGAACACTGCACCGCAAACAAAACCAATAGAAAGCAAATACACCAAGGAATAAGAGCCCGAATCTTAGGCGCTCCCCCGCTGAGGAAAATTAGCCGCCTCCTAATTATCTGGGAATTATAGCCGCTATAAATACGTCATCACCGACCTGCTCAAATTTACAGACAGCGACAGCACAAAATAAATGAACCAGTTAAAAGTCCATAAACATTTCGGCTTCCCATCAGTTTTATTATTAATTTGCCTGATTAAATAAAAGATGTGGATTTTCCTCCTTGAGGAGCCTGCGCCAGCAGCCAGGGACACCGCGACAAATAACGCTCCCCTCCTCGAGGAGCCTGCGCCAGCACACAGGGACACCGCGATGAATAACACTCCCCTCCTCGAGGAGCCTGAGCCAGCACACAGGGACACTGCGACGAATAACACTCCCCTCCTCGAGGAGCCTGCGCCAGCACACAGGGACACAGAGAAGAATAACACTCCCCTCCTCGAGGAGCCTGAGCCAGCACACAGGGACACAGAGAAGAATAACACTCCCCTCCTCGAGGAGCCTGAGCCAGCACACAGGGACACTGCGACGAATAACACTCCCCTCCTCGAGGAGCCTGCGCCAGCACACAGGGACACTGCGACGAATAACACTCCCCTCCTCGAGGAGCCTGCGCCAGCACACAGGGACACTGCGACGAATAACACTCCCCTCCTCGAGGAGCCTGCGCCAGCAGACAGGGACACTGATGAATAACGCTCCCCTCCTCGAGGACCCCGTGCCAGCAGACAGGGACACTGTTCCCCGGGTTCCAATTGAGTATCCAGATACCTGAAAAAATCTGTAATTTTTACCAATTACCATTACCGGCTTTCCAATTGGTATACCGGGTCAGAAAACCACTAAATCGGGATGGAAATTTTTAAAAAGCCAGGCCCGGAAATCAGTTTTCCAAGCTGGAAAACTAGAAGTCGGTAAATCGACAAAAAGAATCATTACCGGAAGTCGGCATTCCAGGAGTTCAGGTCCCTCAGTTGCGTCCCAGTCGGTACCGAGCTCGTCCGGTCAATATGGGTCCCAGAAATTCAAGGGGGTCTATACCAGTTCTGCGGGTCCCCGCTCTCGGAACCCCCCCGATCTCACCCAGTTCATGGTGTTTTATGGGGTGAGGTCTGGGATCGTTTGACACCCAACAGGCCAGATTGGCCCGGCGCCCCACATGCCACTAGGGGGACCCTACATTGACTCTGCGTGTGGGGATAGGAACAAGGGTTGGTTTGGCCATGTTGGGGGAGGGGGTCAGTGCGGCTGCTCTGTGGGAGCTGAGAGTTGAGGCAGGAACTGTGGGCTTAGGCCAATGAGTGATTAGCACCCATGGTCTGGGGGCATCTCCTCTCCCCCAGGAGACGGGGGCGGCAGTGTGGCTCTACGGTGGGTGCTGAGGGTATGACTGTGCTGTGGGTCTGGGGGGCAGGGCGTGGGGTTGTGTTAGGCGTCTCCGGAGAGGTGTCACTAGATTGGAATAGGCCTTGGTGCAGAAGATGGAATGGGACCCTGAGGCACTTACTGAGTCTTCAGTGGGTGCTAATCACCCCTTGGCTGTATGGTGTCGGGATGGGGGAGCACCGTGTGACCGTGGGGGGAGAGGGGGGACAGTGTGATTGTGTTGCAGGGGTGGGGGGTGCTGAGGATCTCAGGCAGGGGCAGGGAGCCTGGGACTGAGCACCCACCAGTTGTAGGATCAGAATTCCTCTCTTGGGAAAGAGACACTCTCTCTTGGGCACTCCCTCCCACCCCACAGAGCTGTGGCTAGGTCCCCACAGGACCCTGCAGTCACACCTGCAGGGAACCGAGCAGCCCTCCCTGATTTCAGAATCCCTCTGCTCTGGGGTGCCCCTGTCAGCCGCCGCTGCTGCGCCACAGAGCTCCGGCACGCTCCGGTAACCGGTCGGATCCGCGGGATCTCATCCGGAAAGGACCGGTTACCAAGCGGTCTCTGTTCAACGTTTCACCTTCACTGGAGCGCGCCACTTGCCCTCGTATCACTGTTTAATATACTTCCTTTCCCATGAACTCCCGCCCCCTCCGGACCGACGGCTTTCAGACCTACAACAGTAACATTGGGTGGCACCGGGGCGGGTGCCCCCTGGCCCCAGCGTCTCCCCCCCCATCCACCCTAGAGCTCAGGGGGCTGCACACAGGGAGAGGGGATGGTCCATGATCCCGACCCCCCCATAACTTCTACAGGGTCCTCGCAGCTTGTACTAATTTTCAAAGCCCCCCCTCAGCAAACCTGTTAACTATCGGGATATTACCTGGTAAATTGTTTGGCTAGTCAGCGCGGCTAGATTACCGGCCCCGGACTCTCCAGACTGGCAGATATTAACTGCAGATAAATCAAGCCACTGTTCACGTCAGCCAGACGTATTCCCAGTTAATTGCTGCCCCTATTAGCTGATGGGTTTCTGCTCTAAGCCGTTTGTCTATGCGTCCCCGGGCCTGTCTGCACCGCCCGCTCCTTCTCCTTTTTAACCGTGAACTTGGTTCAGCTCAAGCTGATTATTTATTTATTTATTTATTTAACCAAATTTTTATCCCGCCCCTCCTGAAAACTGCTCCGGGCAGCTAACAATTTGTAACAGAGGCCTTCTAGCAATCAGGTCGTCTCCAAACGCCCCGTTAATGTTTAATGGCAAGTTGCCTTTCTAAATAAAGGCTTTGGACGGCACAGGGGGGGAGAAAGACGTAACTTAGTCCTTCATCATCTGTGGTGTTGGCTGTTTGTATTGATCGAAGAGCAGGAAGAGAGAGGTGGAGAAAAGGCCACAAGGGCACGCGAGAGAGAGACACGGCAAGAGGAAGACAGGCCGACAGCCAAACGTCAGACAAGGGAGGGTGTTTCACATCTGGAATCAGCACCAGGGAGACGCGACTGGATGCTGCAGGCCAGTCTGAGAGAAATCAGGCACTCTGAAAAGGACAACCTGCTGCCTGAGCTCCTAGAGCAATACTGCGGCAAAAAGGGCTAATGCAATCTTTGAGGGGATTAAGAGGCGAGCAGTGAGTCAGAACAAGGAAACTTGGGCTCTAAGCAGTCTAGGCCCTACCGATCTGCAGGGCCGCCCGCATTCTAGATCGGCGCCTGCGGTTGGCGGGGGGGGGAGGGGGCCCTCCTCGAGGTCTCGCGCCGCAGCGGAGGGCATTCTCGGCGGTTGCGCCGCAGCTGTGGAACTCCCTGCCGGTGGGGGCTAGAGCTCCCTCTTTTCGAAGAAGTTTAAGGCTTGGCTGTTCCGCCGGGCGTTTGCCGAGGGAGCCGGGTGAGTGGGTGGGGTTGGGGGTTAGAGGGTTGGTTGGGGTATTTTATCCTCCTTTTTATGACTGGTTTTAGTTTGTTGTTGTTTTTAGCTATTATTGTTTTTATTTGTATATTTCATTCATCCATTCGTTTATTAAGCATCGCTTTCGCCATATGCAACGTATAATAACAACAATACATAAAGCAATTATTTGTATATTTATTTACAAGATTGGTTACCCGCCGTTCCTGCCCCAGGCAGCTCGGCCCGGCTCGCGCTCATTAAAACATCACAATAAAAGGAGGAAGTAACACGTCCCTCCCGCCCATCCCTGCCCCTCTTGCCCGCCAGGCCCAGCCTTACACGTTCTCCGAAAGGAGGGGAGATCCGGGGCCCACAGCCGCGCCACAGCCACCTAGAATGCGGGGGCCCCCGGAAAACTCTGAGGACCCCAAGAAGGGCATCCCCGCCCCGGATGACCGCAGGTGCCGATCCAGGACCAGGACCCGGGGAGTGAGGCGATCTCGCAGGTAAGCCGGGCCCAGGCCTGCTTAGGGCTTTATAGGCCAAAACCAACACCTTGAATCGGGACCGGAAAACCACTGGCAGCCAGTGTGAGTTGCCCGGAGCTGGCTGCAGCAGGAGGGGCAGGATAGCAAAACAATGGAAATAAATAAATAATAATAGACAGGAAAAAGAGCTTCGAGTCACTGCAGAAAGTTGTCCAGGCCAGGAGCAGAGCAGGCTTCAAAAAAGAACTGGATGAATTTTGAAAGCCAGGCCCATTAAGAGTTACTAGGCTTGGTGTAAGACCCTTGACAGTCAGAAGCTGGTGGAGGGTGGCAGGGAATGGGTTACTCCATTGTAACCTGCTGTGTACTCCACTGAGGCAACTGAGGCTGGCCGCTGTCGGAGACAGGACGCTGGGCTGGATGGACCATTGCTCTGGTCCAGTCTGGCATGGACTGTGACACTCTCGGAGACAGGACGCTGGGCTGGATGGACCATTGCTCTGAGCCCGTCTGGCACTGGCTGTGACACTGTCGGAGACAGCACGCTGGGCTGGATGGACCATTGCTCTGGCCCAGACCACTTTCATACTTCCCAACCCCAAGGGAACACGCAGCCAGGATATGCGGGGGGGATCAGCCGGTCTGAAAGCCCCTCCATGTGGCTTTTCCGGCAGAGAGAGACACGGCTGCCCCTGCGCGTGTCTGCCAGAAAAACCTCACGGGAGGGGGGGCTTTCAGACCGGCGACACCTCGCACATATCCTGGCTGCGCATTCCCCCTCGCAGCCAAAATATGCATGCGAGGGGGGGGGTCTGAAAGTGGCCCAGTCTGGCACGGACTCTTGTTATTATGTTCTTTAACCATTTTACTCCTGCCTGCGGTGCGGGTGCCGCTGCCCCAGGGATCCCACGTCCGGTCCTGACGCTCTCCTTTTGAAGAAGGAGGCCGGAGGATGAGAGAGGCAGGGGAGCAAAGCTAAAAGCGTCAGGCAGGGGAAGGAAAACAAACTGGGC
>QEPC01008726.1:238903-255834 GCA_003113815.1 Sphenodon punctatus
GAGAGAGAGCGAGGTCGTGCAGCCGCCCAGGGAAACCAGCTCGCATTTTCTACGTGAGCGGCGAGTGGGTCGTGGGCGCTGCTAGCTCGCCGCCTGCCCTCCAGAAATATTTCAACACAAAGTCCGTCTGCCCCCCGTTTCCTTGCTATGGGTCTCCCCAGGGGGTGGTATTTCACTGAAATCTCTCTCTCCCCCCACCGGTGCAACCGAACCGAGTACGCACTGCGCTGCTACGCCCCGACACCTTCACCGGCCTGGAATTGGAACCCGCGCCGATTTCACACTCACGCCAGGTACCTGCGAACTGGCAAGAGTCCACACGTTGCCAAACATTCCCCAAGCTCCCGAAGGGCTGAGGGATGTTTGAGTCCAGGGGGCACTGGCAAAGGAGAGCTGGGTTTCCTTGGGGGGCCTGCCCAATCGGATGTCCACCCCCGCCCCCCCAAGCCATGGGGCTCGTCAAGCTGGCCTGGTTAAAGCATCTGTTTCTGTGGCCAGCGGGTTGTGGCCTCTTGTTCCTCTATAACCAACGGTCCTGTCTCCGCCAGCGTCACAGTCAGTGCCAGGCTGGGTCAGAGCAATGGTCCATCCAGCCCAGTATCCTGTCTCCGACAGCGTCACAGTCAGTGCCAGACTGGGTCAGAGCAATGGGCCAATCCAGCCCAGCGTCTTGTCTCCGACAGTGTCAGGCTGGGTCAGAGCAATGGTCCATCCAGCCCAGGATCCTGTCTCCGACAGTGTCACAGTCAGTGCCAGATGGGTCAAAGCAATGGTCCATCCAGCCCAGCGTCCTGTCTCCGACAGTGGCCAATCGCCTTTGCTTCAGAGAAGTCCCCTACGGGTCACAATGAGGCGATCAGCTCCTGACAGTCAGATTACGTCCCCCAACCTTCTTGGCTAATAGCCATTGATGGACCAATCCTCCAAGACCTTATCAAAGCCTTGTTTAAACCCAGCTCTGCCACCAGCCTCAACCGCGTCTCCCGACAACAAACTCCACAAGTTAAGGGGGTGGCTGAGGGAAAGAACTTTCTCTGACTGGCTCTCGATCGGCTGCCAGTTAGTTTCATGGGAATGTCCCCTAGTTCTAGTCTTAATCTGGAGGGTAAAAAGATGCTCCCAGAGTGAGAAGCTACGTTCCCAGCCCCCAACCCCAGGGCGAATTGTCCCAGAGGGGATGGATCTTTCCCCTGGGCCCAGCGGGTCGATCCGGCGGGCGCGAGGCGTCTCTTTTTAAGAGGCTGGAAGCTTGATGAGAAGGGTTTTATTCACACCCGAGGAGCCAGCAAACCCAGTTTACGATCAGCATCTGCCGGCAAGGCGAGCGGTTTACCAGTGGCACAAGCACCATCCGGTGGCGGGGAAAACAAAATCAATGCGGGAAGTTTGGAAACATTTAATTGGAGAGGGCATTTATTTTCTTGCGTCAGAGGAACTGTAACTCCACCCACCCCCACTCCCCCCTTGTTTGCGTCGGACCAAAGCTAGGAACTCTGGAAGGATTTTATTTTATTCCCCCCCCCCCCCGTAAACATGAAGCAATGCAGCAAAACTGAAAACCAGTGACAGGAAAGCGTCCCTTACACCAGACGCGGAGCAGCCTCTCCCGTTGCAACTCCCTCCCCTCTAGGATGGCCCTTCCGCCTCACCCTGGAACGGTGAACACACAATGTCTCTACAAGGGGTCTAGCTACACTGGGGCGGGCAGGCTGGGGGAGGCTAGCCTCCTCCCCGCCCGCGGCCCACGCCTGGACGGACGGTGTTTCAGGGAAGCTACGGCACGCACCGGAGACGGGAGCTTGCCGGCTCTCACCGAGGAGCCCGGGTTCAATTTTACAAGCGGGGAACTCGATGGGAGGCCAGGCGTCGCCCCGCCGCTCGGGAAACAGGGCTTTGCTCTGTCTAAAACATCAATCCTGCCAGGGGCAGCAGCGCAGCCCTCTAATAAATAACGCCGGATCTTTAATAAAGGTGGCTACAGGGAGGAAGCTTTGGAGTGTGACCTTTAATGGAGATACGGCTCCTGGACCCAAGGAATCGTCAATATCAAACTCAAGCAGCTGTGAAAATTATTATTATTATTGTTATTTTCTGCTAACCTCCTCTCTGCTTCTATGAAAGATGCGACCTCTCTCTTAGTTTTGATTGCGTTTTCATCCTCTACTAAACCATGCAGCTCTACGGGGGGAGGGGAGCGGGAGGGGGAGGGACAACACAGCCTCTAGCTGCCACATGGGAGGGAGAGAGCGCTTTAAAAAAAACAAAAACTGGATATGAAGTTCGTTGGGGGGGAAGAGTGCGGTGGCGGCGGGGTCTGCAGCACGGCCCGATCCCGATGCCCTTTCCTTGCTAAGCGGGCACCAAGGCACTTTCACTCTGTGCGGAGGATGATATGGATCCCTGAATCTGTGAACACCGGCCCGCTCATCTCCCCGGCCCGCAGCGCAAACGAGGCGTCTTCAAAAGGCTTCTGCATCTGACCTGCAGGGAGAGAGAGAGAGAGAGAAAGCATTCAATTAAAACGGGCAGAAAGCCGGAGGGACGAGCAACAGAGCCACCTTCAGCGGCCGGTGGACTCTGTGCACATCAACGTCTTTGGTTCAAGCAGACACAAAGAGCAAACAGTGGACAGACGCCACCAAGCTGGGAAGAGCCGCAAACCCTTTGGAGAACTGGATCGGAATTCAGGGCCATCTTAAATCAGTTAGAATGACAGAATGTCAGAGATGGGAGGGAACTTGAGGATCATCGAGTCCAGGGGCCGACGGGCAGATTGTGATCTACTGGTTAACAAGGAGCCCAGGTCAGGTGACCGGAAGACGGCGGGGCTAATATACAGCGTGTCGGCCCGGGACGACAGCAGGGCGAGGAGCAGCTCCAATGTTGTCTGGAGACACCCTGCTGGGGCAGCTTCGGCAGGGACCCTGACCCCACCCAAGGGAGAGGACAAGGGCCTTAAGGCAGGGAGCCCAGGGAAGGCAGCTGCCCAGCTGAGGCCTGATTCAGGGCAAGGGGCAGGGGAAGCACTAGCTACCGGCCCAGCTAAGGTGCGACTCCGCGTTGGAGCAGGTGCCCTGCAGTAGCTAGTGAGGCGGCAGGGTCAAGAGAGACTGAACTGGGGCCGGCGGGAGCCCAGTGTAACCACAAAGCAGGGGGGTGCAGCCAGTCAAGTCCCCGGCGGAGAGGGACATGCAGGTACCCCCAGAACTATCGGGGGGGGGGGGGAGAGGCCTGAAGCCAAAAGGAAGAAGTGGATGCCCAACCTCCAGCCCCTCTGCGAGGGGTGGCAGCTGGGGTGGCTCAGAGGCACCAGGACCGAGGTCCCCAAGGGGCCCAGGTGCGCTAGAGGGGGAGGTGATAAGCCGGCGGGCAGGGAATGTAGGGCTCAGACTGGGGATGTCCCTAGAAGCAGGAGACTGTCCCCCCGGAAGGGGGACTATAGGCGGTGTGCTTGCTCAGGAGGCAGCCCACGGGAAGGACCCAATTCCCCAGGCAAACAGCAGCAGCAGCAAGGCGCGAGATCCGTCCCAGCGCCAGGGGCGTGCTACGGAAAGCTTGAGAACCGCGGAGCGCGGGGCAGCGGGAAGGAGACGAGACCCGGCCCCCACATTCCAGACGGCCCAGAGGAAACGGTTTCAACAGCAAGGCCTAGGAGGGGGGGGGAGAGTCTGCAGGTTTCCAATCGATTGAGGGAGGGCAGGGGGAGACGCTCCCAAGGCATCGACAGCCCCGACTGTGTTAAGGAATCCTGCCTCAGGGCAGGGCAGACGGGGGTCCCTCGGCATCCGCTTAAAGGAACCAGGGGAACTTGCCCCACGGCCGAGATCAGGCATGGGAGGCAGCATCGACCCCGTGCAAGTTCATGATCCCTGCTCCCAGAGCTTCAAGCCGGCCCCTGCGGGAGACGAACGAGGGATGACTCCCTGGCAGGCTCCCCGCGGGGCTTGTGCGCGAGGCAGCGGCTCCGATAGACTAATCTCTTAGCAGGTCGACGCAGCAGCGCGTGTTCCCGAGGAGCTCGGGCAGGATTTCTCTTTAAATCCATCCGTGCCAAATCCACTGCGGGGGCAGCACGATGCCGCAGCCTGTCTCTTATTACTGAGACGGCTTGAGGTTCTCTCTGTAACAGGGCATCTCCCCTGGATTTCGCTTGCAGATTAATTGGCAGGTGAGGCGGCCGTGCTCACTTCCGACGCGGCACGGTGGCATTTCACCCAAAAAAGCACCCAGGAAAACCTTCATCTTCTTTTAAAAAATGCATCCTGCTCCCTAAGGACCTTTCTTTCAGAGGAGAAAACAGACGCGCTGCGCCTCGCCCGGGCAAGACACATCTGTTAATTGGAGATTTTCAAGAAGATAAATTGCCTCCCCTCTCAAGTAACCGGCGCTCCGAGTTCTAATAAATGATGCTTTGCAGCCAAACCTGAGCGCAGAGGTAAAGTCATCCCCGTCGCTTGTGCTGCTAGTGTCCTCTAGTGGCGAGCGCGCCGCACGGCAATCCTACCGCTCCCCTGCTAAAAGTGGGGAAAGAACGTCCTCGCGCTCTCTCTCTCTCCGCAAGTCACGACAAGCAGCAGAACTCCCCGTCACCGCCAGCCCGAGGCGAATGGGAGTTTCGTTACCTCGGAATCCGTACGCAGCCAAGATTAAAAAGGGGGGAAATATCTGAGAGCATAAGAACCGGTCCCAGGAAAAGCAAGAACCCGGCATAGAGAGGAAGCAGACGAGCGATTCAAGGAACGTCTTGGTTTCCTGGCCCGCCGGGGTGTCGCTGTACTGACAGACTCTGCGCAGACCCTTCTTCCAAGGGTGCTGCATTTCCTTGATCGATTCAGGGCTCTCCCTTGGTTTTCTTCATGTCGCCGCCCGAAACAAGCCTAAACAGCCTTTGGGATTCCCTCCAAGAGAGGGCGAAAGCTTCAAGCAGTCCCAGAAATCGGTTCCTACAAAACTTTAGGGCGCCCGCTGCTTTGACGGCGGGGAGCGATCCCTCCCCACGCTGCTCCTCAACACCCCGCTGCCGCCACGCCGGGCCCTTGGTGCTTAGCGCCGTCTCTGGCTGCCTCTGCCCAGAAGGAGCCGCGCGTTCGTCGCGGGGCAGCTTGGGACACCGGCGCCAGCAGCTGCCGCTGCCAGAGAGTTTAGGGGCCCCGCACGTCGCACCAATCGTACTCCCTCCCTGCACACGTTTGTACCCCAGGAAGCGGAGCCCAGTCGCTCTGCGCAAGGAGGGGGTTCTTGACAGCTTTTCAAACGTTGACAAAATGAACAAGAATAAACCCACCGCTCCGCGTTGGCCCCGTCCTCTTACATTCCCCAAAGCTTTAGGGACTCCAGTAGCTGGAGCAGGGCATGGAATTTCAAATCAAAACTCGGGGAGCCAACAAATAAAATCAATTCAGCCTCCAGATGTTAAACCGTTCTTGCCCCCGTGAACCAGTTGCCAACGGCTCCCAGGGGCCCGCACGTTTCACGGCCTGGCTAGAGAGTAAGGGAATGAGGCCTGAGGGGGGGGGCCGGCCAGGCACCCAACAATCCTTCCTCAGCCCCGGCGATCCAGGGAGAGCCAGAGAGAGAGTCACTAAGAAGGGGCAGGTGCTGAGCCCGGGGGAGGGGGGGCAGACAGGGGAGGAGGGGGGTTTCAGGAGGGATTTGAAGGCTGGGACGGAGGTGTTCGGGGAGGGAGTCCCAAGCATGAGGGGGGCAGCGAGGGAGAAGGGGCGGAGATGTTTAGAGGATGGGGGGGTTCATGAGCAGGCGAAGCGGGGGGGCGGCGGAGAGGCATTCCCGGACGGGAGCCAGCACCTCTTTCCTCTGCTTTCCTTAGCGTGTCTGGACTTGGGGGATTACCTGGCGCCACGCCCCCGTCCCATACAAATCTCTCTAACACCGAGCCGGCCGGTCGGCACCGAGCACAGATACCAGGGGAAGAACCAGAACCCGAGCCCAGCAGGGAGGGAAGAGGAAGGGGGGGGGGGGGNGAGAGGATGGAGCAGGTGCAGCCAGGGGACACACACACCCACCCCGCCCTTCCCAGAAGGAGCTGGCGCCCCCTGCTGCGTTATCCTGGAATTGCCCTCAATGGGCCCCCTAGGGGTGCTGGGCTTAGCAGCTGGTTCTGCCCCTGCTCCCCCGGGCCCACAGAGCTAGTTGGAGGAAGAGTCTCTGTGACTCAAGCGTTGCTGAAAATGGCAGAAACCCCAGCCAGGCAGCTGCCACTCTGGCCTGAAAACCAGGCGGCCTGGAGGAACCCCCTGCAGGAAGGGGAGGAGCCGCAGCCTGGGGAGAGATGCAGGAGGGAAGATTTGGGGTCGTCTCAGGTGACATCCTCACAGAGAGAGGAAAACCAAAGCAGCTGCTTGGATTTAGTTAAACGGAGGCAACTACTCCGCCGCGGCCGCGTTCGCACAAACCGAGCAAAGTGTGTCAATCTCCGGGCAGACGAGACGCACGCTTCTCCAGGTGGAGGCAGCTGCGCCTTCCTCCAGCTGTTCCCCTGGCCCCCGATTCGACATCGCCCCCCCTGGACCGCGCTGCGAAGGAGCTGTTTGTGTGAACGCGGAGCAGAGCCTTTGCCCAGGCCGTGCAGGGAACTAACGACACAGGGATGGCGGTTACCGTCTCGGAGTGCGGCCGTAACCAGCAGTGAGCCGCGCCCAGCGACACCCTCGCGCCGATGAGTGTGCGCACACGGTCACTTTGGAATACAGAGTGGAAGGGGGGCTGGGGGGGGTCAGGAAGCACAGGAGTGGCGAGGACATCGGGGCAGAGCCGCCCCACAACATTCCCCCACTGCCAGGGATCCGGGCTTTCTCCACTGGTGCCAATGAACGCTGAGCCCTGCCCGCTGGGTAATATAGGTCACTGAACTCTTATCAAGGGGATTCTCGAGCGGCTTTGCAGAGTCCATCTGGAGCAGAGACAGGGAGACGCAAGAAACCCAGGGAGCAGACACCCTTAGGGGGCTTAGCAGGGGGTTATCTAACCCACTAATAGGGGTTAATCAACTCTAAACATCCACTCGAGAGATCGCCGCAGCTGGGAAGACTTGCCGTAAGCACCCAAGCCAATTTCATCGCCGGGCTTTGCAGCAGCATCCTCTCAGCCGCCGCTACCCGAGCTGCGCGCTAATTGCTTTAGCTTCCGTGCAGAGCGGGCGCGCACACAATCTCACCCCCACGGCCCCGTCCTCCCCGCCATGTAAACCCTCTCGCACCCAGCTCACCTCTTCCGAAAGCACCTAGGTCTCCTCCCGCCTTGGCTGAGCTGCAGTCGCTGAACTGGGACGCCAGAGACTCGAAATCCTCCTCTCCGGATTTAATCTTCTGGATGTAGCCTGTTGGGGGAGACGCCAAGGCAGAGTCAGCGGAAAGAACGAGGGTCAGGGGGAAAGAGGGATTTGAGCGAAGGAATGGCTGGCTGTAGAGGCGTTACCTTGAGACACGCCAGAGAACTACAGCGCCGTCCTGCAAGAGAGTCTGACTTATCGGGAGTTCAGCGAACAGCTGGAGAGACTGGAGATTCCAAGTCTCGTCCTTGCAGGGTTTCTGCTCCTGTGCTTTAACCATGCGCTGCCGAGAACTCAACACCACACTGAACGGCCCCCATGTTTTTAGCTGGCTGAGGACAGACTACGTAAAATATGCATGACCCGGGTTCAGGATTCC
Organism: Sphenodon punctatus; assembly: GCA_003113815.1. Classification (NCBI taxonomy): domain Eukaryota; kingdom Metazoa; phylum Chordata; class Lepidosauria; order Sphenodontia; family Sphenodontidae; genus Sphenodon; species Sphenodon punctatus. Next base: position 246,571 of record QEPC01008726.1, read on the forward strand.
CCTGAATAACTGCAATGAAAGGTCTCATCGGAACGGTTACGTTAGGGACCGACGCAGCGGCTCCCCCCTCTCTCTCGTGTCCCAAAACAAGCCCCCAGGGAGAGAGGGATACAGACAGGAGGGAAACACCGGCGCAGCCCTCCGGAGCCATGCAGAACGCTTCCTTGCCCACTTCTTGGAGACAGCCCTTCGGGCAGTGGAAGGCCGCTACCATGACTCCCCTTAGTCTTCTCTTTGCTCGGCTAAACACATCTAGTTCCTTCAACCTTTGTTTCCCTCCTCCGGACCCACCGAGGGGACGGGGTCTGCAGAATTCTAGGGCTAGACAGGGCTTCCCCTGCACGGTGGCAGGGTCAAATCCAACACTGAAGGTTCGTTCCACCATCCAACTCTTCTTACGCCACCCTTGTTTATGGTTTGTAAGTAGCCCGCCCCCAAAGGCTCAAAGCAGATACCAACATAAAAATAAATCCCATAACCTGTCCCACCCCCCCAACACACACCCCTATCCCAGCCTACTAAATGCCAGGCCAATAAAATAGGTCCTATGTTGCTTCTGGAAAATGCAGCAGCTTTGTGAATGTTCTCTGCAGGCCCCTTGGGGCAGGGACCCGACTCGATGATTGTTCAGTACCAGATCAATACGCTGCTAGACAAACAGATAAATCCTTCTCCCTGGGGCAGCTGCCCGGATTCCCATTTCATGTACTTGCCAAGGACAGGAGAATCGCCCCTGGAGCAATCCCAGCTGCTGGCCAGGGCTGCAGAAAAACAGCTTGTTAACCAAAATCATCATCGTCCTCTTTAGTTTGATATAGCGCCCCCCCCCCCCCCCATGGTACTCGGAGCGCTTTACAGCGAACCAAATAAACACACCTTTTCCTCCCCCCCAACAACCCGGCGAGGTAGGTTAGGCCGAGAGGATACTGTGACTGCCCCAAGGTCACCCAGGGAATTTCTGGCGAAGGCGAGACTGGAACCAGGGTCCAAGTACTGCGCAGTTAGCCACTACAGCCCACTGGCTCGCTCTGCAAGAGCGGACACCGCCACGGCATCCGTCAAACCAGCGCCTCCCAAGGGATCTGCTGAAGCAGCGTGGGTCTCTAGCTGCATTCAGACTAGAAACCCAGCCTGTTTCAGCTCCGTCTTCTCACCCAGAGAAACTTGGTGAACGTTTTACCCGCTGGCTCCAGGAGATTAGACCGGGCCGGATCTCCAAGTCATCTGTCTCCGCGTACAGGAGACGCCTGCACAGTCTACGTGAAATAATTATAGCCACGTTCCTTACGACCTTTCCAGGGAAAGGCGTTTATCAAGGGCAGATGGAGGGGTAGGCAGATACAGATTTTTCTGACCGTGGAGTTTCATTCTAGGGAGAAATATACCGCGATAAAAGCAGTGACGAATGGATGAATCCCTAATGGTCTCTCTCAAGAACACAGCAGGACAGTGAGATGAAATAAGTTTTAATCACATCTCTCCCCATCCTTAAGGCGACACAAAAGATTGCTAAACATAGAAATGGTCGGATAGCAATTAGGCCTTCCTCTCCACGGCTGTCAAGTTGGCACTTAAAATCACTTTCAAATAAAAATTACATCAGACTCTCCTCTAGAACAAGATTAAAGCCTTCTCTCCATAAGCTTTATCAGACGCTGCGTCCCCGGTACAAGACTACGGCACCCAAGACAATCCCTTCGTTTATTCGGGGCAATGTCATTTGGCCTTTGTGAAGGCCAGAGAGCGCGCACGGAAACTCAAGCACTCTAAGTAGTTCTAAAACTCTCCCTGTGCGCCTGCCCTCCTCTCTGCCCCCTTCCCCTGAGCTCAGTCTGTCAGTGCGATCTGTCCCCTCTCCCTGTGCGCCTGCCCTCCTCTCTGCCCCCTTCCCCTGAGCTCAGTCTGTCAGTGCGATCTGTCCCCTCTCCCTGTGCGCCTGCCCTCCTCTCTGCCCCCTTCCCCTGAGCTCAGTCTGTCAGTGCGATCTGTCCCCTCTCCCTGTGCGCCTGCCCTCCTCTCTGCCCCCTTCCCCTGAGCTCAGTCTGTCAGTGCGATCTGTCCCCTCTCCCTGTGCGCCTGCCCTCCTCTCTGCCCCCTTCCCCTGAGCTCAGTCTGTCAGTGCGATCTGTCCCCTCTCCCTGTGCGCCTGCCCTCCTCTCTGCCCCCTTCCCCTGAGCTCAGTCTGTCAGTGCGATCTGTCCCCTCTCCCTGTGCGCCTGCCCTCCTCTCTGCCCCCTTCCCCTGAGCTCAGTCTGTCAGTGCGATCTGTCCCCTCTCCCTGTGCGCCTGCCCTCCTCTCTGCCCCCTTCCCCTGAGCTCAGTCTGTCAGTGCGATCTGTCCCCTCTCCCTGTGCGCCTGCCCTCCTCTCTGCCCCCTTCCCCTGAGCTCAGTCTGTCAGTGCGATCTGTCCCCTCTCCCTGTGCGCCTGCCCTCCTCTCTGCTCCCTTCCCCTGAGCTCAGTCTGTCAGTGCGATCTGTCCCCTCTCCCTGTGCGCCTGCCCTCCTCTCTGCCCCCTTCCCCTGAGCTCAGTCTGTCAGTGCGATCTGTCCCCTCTCCCTGTGCGCCTGCCCTCCTCTCTGCCCCCTTCCCCTGAGCTCAGTCATCCAGCCTTGAGGCACGGATAACGGTGGCCAGATCCGAATCCGATAGAAAAGGTGGCAGCCTCACTGCCGGATGGAGTTGGTAAAAAGCGCCCCTGGCCATCACCGCGACTGGGCAATCCAGGCGCAGCGAGGGATCCAGAAGCCCCCTCCGAGGCTGCGAACCTGACTGACCCGAGGGGGCCGGACGCCATCAATAAGAGGAGTCATAAGAAGTGCCAGACTGGCCCATCTAGCCCAGCATCCTGTCTCCGACAGCGGCCAGTCACGGTGGCTCGGGAGAAGCCCCCAACCGGTCACAATGGGGGATCCATTCCCTGCTGTTTTCCCCCCAGCTCCCGCCATTCCCTCCAGGTCACAAGGCCGCCCAACCATCTTCACTTCAGTCTTGTCAGGGTTCAGCCTCAGTCGGCTGATCCTCATCCCGTCCCCGACGGCAGCTGGGCGTCGGGGGACCGCCGAGATCGCACGGCCTGGGTCGGACGAAACGGAGAGGGAGAGCTGGGTGTCGTCGGGGTATTGATGTCCCCGCACCCCAAACCTCCGAACGCCCTCGCCCAGCGGCCTCGCTGAACAAGAGGGGAGCGAGAGTGGGACCCTGCGGGAGAGGATGACGAGCAATCGCCCATCACCCCCCGCCGGGACTCCTTTGCCCTCCCCTTCCTGCTCCTCTCCCATTGGGCGGGCCAGAGGCAGGAGAGGAGGGGCAACGCTAGGGTCACTCCCCCATCCCCCAGGGAGCATGCTCAGGATGGCGGCACCCTCGGAAAGCAATGCTTTCTGGGGGATTGGGGAGGCGCCAGAGGATCCCAGCCAAAAGGAAGCCGCTTTAGAGCTAGTCGAGGCGCCTTTTCCAGACGCCCTGAAAGCGGTTTTCCCTCCTCGGGAGAGGCGCTCTCTCTGCCCCCTCCCCTCGGGTAACGGCAGGGCAGCCTCTGGGCTTGACTAGCGGGAGGGGGGACAGGGAGACTCGGAGCAGGAAACAAGGCTGCAGCCGGCACTGCCTGGAAGGAGAGACTGGATTCCTCCTCTTCGGGGGGAGGAAGAGTCTTTAAACTGATTTTACTGGGGTTTAGTTTATTGGTATTCTTTGTTGCTCTGTTTTTATGGCCCCTGACCTAATGCATTTGTATATTTTCATTTGGAATTATTATTATTATTATTATTATTATTATTAGACTTTGGGGTTATTTTGGTCATTTGAAATATTTGGGGATTTATTTTTATTGGCTGCTCGGGGTTCTGGAGTAGTTTGGCGCTTTGCTTATTTTCAAGTGTAGCTTGGGATAGATTTTTGGATCTAGGTTCGGTGACGAAGGACACTGGATTCGCGGATTTTGCACACGTTCTCGTGGGCTCTGGGATGAGGAAATAAATTCCCGCATTAGCATCTTTGAGTTTTGTCCCCCGCTCCTGCCTGGCTTTTACCCGGAGAGGAACTCTGCCGTAGGGCTGGGCTCCTGGGGAATCCCATGCTGCGTTTATGGTGCGTGCGTTTTAGAACTTGGGCGTTTCCTGCACTTTGCGTGGGGGTCTGATTGTGGCTAGGATGGTTTGCTTCTGCTTGCCGTGTGCCGGGCATGATGCCGCCCTGCTGGTCTGCTTCCCCCCTGCTCTCCCAGGAATGCAGAGGCCATTTCTGTGGGCCCCACTGGAACCTGGTCAGTCCCCTTGCTGTTTCTAGACCCATATTGTCTGCTTTGCTTTCTAATTGGGGCGGGGGTGGATTGGTGGAAGGGTTTATCTTTTTTTCCCCTTGAATTTTGTTGCAGTGCATTTTTAAAATGATTCCTTTGCAGTCTGGTGTAGGTGGGATGCGGCTTGTTGGTTTTTTTCCTGCAAGGCAGCCACATGTTGGCTAGTGAGCATTCCACCCTGCCTGGCTGTAGCAGCTGGCTTTTACCCTGCCGCATGGCTCTGCCTACTGTTGGCCACACCCTGCACCCCAACAGCCGCCGCTGCGTCAACACCACCTCGTGGCCGACTGTATCCGAGGCCACTGAAAGATCCAACAGGATCAACGGGGCAGAATTCCCCCCGTCCATCTCCAAGCACAGATCGTCAACCACGGCCACAAGCGCAGTCTCCGTGCCGTACCCAGGACGGAAGCCTGACTGAAACGGGTCCAGGAATCCAATGGTATCGAGATGAGCCCGGAGCGGTCAGGCAACCACCTGCTCAATAAGAGACAGGCCGATAGCTGGCAGGGGAGTCAGCGTTCAAAGACGGTTTCTTAAGCAGAAGCCGGACAACCGCAGTTTTAAGAACGCCCGACACCCTCCCCTCCCGAGCGGAGGCATTGACAAACCCAGCCAGCAACGGCTCCCGGCCGGCTTTCACCAGCCGGGACGGGCAAGGATCTAGCTCACAACCGGTAGCCCTCATCACCTCAAGCACCTCCCCTGCATCGGGGGGCGATACCGATGGAAACGGATCCAAACAAACAGGACAAGACTGAGCTTCCGCAACCCCAAACTCTGATTCCGCAGATAAAAACGGCAGCCCCCAAGGCGTGGGGCGCACGAGCGATTTTGTCTGAAAGGTAGTTAATAAAAATGCCAGAGCGGGATTGGAGGTCTCCATTGTGTGTGTTTTATAAATTCTTATTTTGTGAGCAGCCCCGAGGGTTGGGGGAAGGGCAGGATAAATTTCAATAAATAGGTTCTCAAACTGTCGGGAGACAAGGACACTCTTTCTGGGGGACACAAGAGAGACCATGTTGGGGAAACATGGAGCACTACAATCTCACTGAGCTGGGGTGGGAAGGGGAGAGGAGAGATGGGAGCAAGGGGAGGGTGTGGTGGGCGCTCTATGATGGACAAGGGGACGCAGTTCAAAAAACTTTGAGAATGGCTGCTCTGAAATCGTAACTGTTTAGCGCAAGGCACAGCGCTGCGACAGTGCCAGACTGGGTCGGAGCAATGGTTCATCCAGCCCAGTATCCTGTCTCCGACAGTGTCAGTGCCAGACTGGGTCAGAGCAATGGTCCATCCAGCCCAGTATCCTGTCTCCGACAGTGTCAGTACCAGACTGGGTCAGAGACAGCAGCCACTCAGTTGCTCTCACTTAAAAGCCTCTGGCAAGGAGTTCTACAGGTTAACTGTATGTTGAGTGGAAATAAATAGACTTTTGTCTTCAGTCTGCTCCCAGTTCATTTCCTAGGCGGCCCCTAGTTGTACCATTCCCTATTATTTACAGCTATATTTTTTATTTGCACTTATCACCCCGCCCCTCTCGCCCAACGGCAACTCAGGGCTGCTCACAATAAACAAACACCACGGGGGTGCGGGGGCAGAGCTGGGCCCTGTTAACTCACTGCTCTGCGGGAGAGTCCACGCCCAAACCACCGGCCCCCAAGCTGCTCACCCTGTACAGGCACCGTCTGGTCTAGCAATCCCCCTTCTAACTCTCTTCCACTCAGGCCTGGGGGAGGGGGTGCCTGGCAAGGGGGACAGCACCGTCTGCTCCCGGTGGAGCATTCACAGCCGAAAGGTCCAGCTGTCCGACGGGGGAACCCAGGCGTAACCGCGGCGGATTCATGCTGCGTTACCGCGTAACTCAGCTCCGGAGCAGGCAGCGGCGACGGCAGCAGGGGCTGACAAAGAGGGAGAGGAAGCCCTCGACCCCAAACAAGGGGTCTCGGGAGGCAGCTCGGGGCTCCCCCCGCAGGAGCCAGATGGAGAGGAGCCCCCAGCGCCGCACGCCAGGCTGCCCGACGGGGAGAGAAGGGAGGCGTTTACTTGCCATTGATCAGCTCCAGGGCCTCCTCTTTGCTGCGCGTGACTTTCTCCTGCCTCCAGGACGAGGGTCTCCGGGACTGGCTGTGCTTGACCAGCAGGTGCGAGCAGCGCACTTTGGCCGGCTCCCCCTGCCCGTTCTTCCCGCCCCCGGTGGGACGCTCCCACTGGCTGGCGTTCGTGATGTGGTTGAAGTAATACACGCGGCCTGAGAGAGAGAGAGAGAGAGGGGGGAGTTAGGGCTCGGGGCTGCCCGCCGCACCCAGACCAAACCAGCCTTCGGACAATCCGCGCTTCCAACCGGTGCTGCCCCACTGAACCGTTCTTCCCGGCAGCTTCGAGGAGCCGCTCTCCCCCACGGCCTGGCTACAGAGAAGAGCACGTCTCCAGCCTCCGCCTCTCCCAGTGGCTCTTAGCCCTCTCTGCTTTCTCGGAGGTGTGAGCGCCCAAACCAAGCCCTGTTCCCCCAGCCAAGTCCTGGCCAGCAGCAGGCAGAGCAGATCCCTTTGGATCCCGATTTCTGCAAGGAAGCAAGCATGCCGAGGTCAGCTGTGAGCAGACTCACCGCAGGAGCTGGAGGCCATCATGGCGGCAGGTTCCTTTCGAACCCTCACCTCTAAGTGGCTTTAGAGGAAGCGCGTCCCCCTCCCCACAAAGCGTCTGCGATCCCAAGGGGGGAGCCACAACCTTGTGCTGCTTGGAGAACCCAGCGTCACTGAAACCCGCCCGCTTGGCAGGGAGAGAACCCAGCTCTTAGAGGAGTTGCTTTAACCCCGGACTCTGGCCTCTGCCCTGCCTTTGGCTGAAGCCACTTCAAGCAGGAAGATTCCCCCAGTGCAGTCCTGAGGTGGAGCAAGGATTTCACAAATCAGCGGCAGTTCCAAGCATGGAACGGTGCCCGGTTTTATCTTTGCAAGGAAGAGGAGGGATGGGTTCGCCTTTAGTCTGTGCCGAAGGCTCAGCCCGACAGCGAGCATAATCCCACAAACGCTCAGACGGTAAAGGTGCGTCTCCCTGAAATACCCGCTTCGGTGCCACAAACAGACCCGCCTTCGCTCCAGATGGACAGACGCCCCCGCAGAGGACACACAAGCAGCAAGGGGCATGTGCACATAGTCAGCCGCTACGGAGCAGGAGCAAGATGCCCCCCGCGGGAGCCAATGTTCTGGCAGAGCGGCTTTAAGTTCTGCAGGGGCGGACCCCCTAGAACAGGGGCTCCGCGTCCCACCTTCCACTTGACCTCCAAAGCCGAGGCCCCTCTGCCCCCCCCAAACATCCTCTCCCACCCACCTGCTGCCCCATTCTTTCGGATGTTCTCTCTAGCTCAATCCCAGTGTGGCGCTAGGGGCTTGCTAGCTGCGCTCCGTCTCAGCCCCTGCCCTCAAAATACCTTCCGCGTCTTCCCTGCCCCCAAGTTTGAGCGCCCCCGACCCAGATCCTCAGTGCGTCATGGTGGCCCCAAACCACCATAGAGCACAAAGACCAGGGGAGAGGAGGAGAGAGAGACACACACCCCCGTTCACATGAAACACTGCTCCCCCCGGCAAGCCCCATCTGCACGACACAGGGAGCAGCTCTGGGACAGAAACGGGAGGCAAGTTTAGCCGGAGGGAAAAGGCAACGCACGTCGGTGGAAGGGGAATCCCGCAATGCGCAGCACGGCACAGCAATGCAGAGCTGGGCGGATGCTTCCCACGCTAAGGGAGCCTCCTCTAGGGCCCTGCACGTGTGCAATCAGCCCCACGGATGGGGGAGGGTGACGGGATGGGGGGCGAAAGGGGGGAAAGATGTGGTCTGAGTGACAAGACCAGGGTGAGACTCCCGGGGGGTGGAGGGGAGGGGAGACCGGGGAGCAAGCAGAAGCCAAATGAGAAACTTTGGGGAGTTCACCATGGTTCAGAATCTATAAATTATGCACTGTCCTTCCACTAACACTCAGGGTAGCTAACCACCAATAAAAAATCCCCCTATCCCTGCCTACCAAACGCCCGGCCAGAGAGAAAGGTCTTGCATCGCCTCCGGGAGACGCGCAGCCTCGGGCTTAGACGAACCTTCAAGGGAAAGGAGGCGCGTAGGATACGAGGGGGATGCAGCAGCAGGAAGGTACCCAAGCAGCCGGGTCAGGCAAAGAGAGCCCCCAGGGTATGAGAAGGAATCCCCTGTCCTGTGGGAGAAGCCCCCACCACACCCATTCTCCTCACAAAGGCAGGGGGGGGGAGGCGTATTATTATTATAAGCATTTATATAGCGCCAGTCATGTACCTGGCGCTGTACAGAACCTAGAAATAGACGTGGTCCCTGCCTGTGGCTAACAATCTAAAAGACAAGGAGGGGGAGACAGGGAGAGGGGACGGTGGGAGAGACAGGGGAGAAGACAGACAAACATTCAGGCGGATGCGAAGTCTCAGGTGCGTGTGCTTGGCTTGGTTACACTCAGGTTGGTTGCAGCAGTCTGCAGAGGAGGGCAGACAGTAGGAGTAAGGGGAAAGACTAGCAGGCATTGGGAAAGGCGGCGAGGGAAAGGTGGGTCTTGAGGAGGGATTTGAAGGAGCGGAGGGAGGGGGCAAGGCGGATGCGGGTAGGGAGGGAGTTCCAGGCATGGGGGGCAGACAGGGAGAAGGGTCGAAGGTGGTTAGGCGAGCAGGAGAAACGAGGGAGAGGGAGGGAGGGGACGGAGGAAGAGCGGAGAGCGCGTGCAGGAGTGCGTAGGGAGATTAGGTCCGAGAGGTAACAGGGAGCTTGGTCGTGGAGCGATTTGAACGTGAAAACCAGGCGTTTAAACAGGATACGTTCAGGAAGGGGGAGCCAGTGAAGGGAGGGGAGGAGAGGCTGCACACGGTCAAAGCGACGGGCAGAGTGAATGACCTTGGCAGCGGAGTTTTGGATTGCGATAAGGGGGGACAGGTGAGAGCGAGGGAGGCCAGC
>QEPC01008726.1:321856-334108 GCA_003113815.1 Sphenodon punctatus
CCCACACTGAGGGCCCCATGCCCCCTATGCTGACGGCGCTGTGCCCCATAATCTGCCCCCATCCTGACGGACCTGTGCCCCCCAATCCACCCCACACTGAGGGCCCCACGCCCCCTATGCTGACAGTGCTGTGCCCCATAATCTGTCCCCATCCTGATGGAACTGTGCCCCCAATCTCAGAGGTGCTGTGCCTCCCAGTCTGCCGCATCTTGATGGCCCTGTGCCCCCAATCCACCCCGCACTGATGGTTCTGTGTCCCCCAATCTGTACCCATCCTGATGGTCCTGTGCCTCCAATCTCAGCGGTGCTGTGCCCCCAACCCATCCTCATGCTGCCAGTCCTGTGCCCTCAGCCCACCCCTTTCTCCCCCTCAGGCTGTTCCAGACCAAGTGCAGCGGCTGCCTGAAGGGCATCTCCCCCTCCGAGTTCATCATGCGGGTGCTGGAGAACGTCTACCACGTCCAATGCTTCTCCTGCTGCGAGTGCGAACGGCGGTTACAGCGCGGAGACGAGTTTGTGCTCAAGGAGGGGCAGCTTCTCTGTCGCAGCGACTACGAGAAGGAGCGCGAGATGCTCAGCGCCATCAGCCCCGCGCCCACGGAGTCCGGTGAGGGGCATGGGGGGGCTGCTCTGGGGAGGGGGTAATCGGGTCTGGGCATGGAGGAATGGAGTGTGGAACGCTCCTCGTGGGGCCCCTGGGCTCTGCGCCCGTAGCTTGATTTGCATATATTCATATATATATACGAATAAATTAATATCATTTATATAGCTGGTCCTCATTTGAAATAATTGTGAAGCTAGGCCAGGGAATTTGAAGAGCATGATGACATCACCATGACATCATATGATGACATCATGGCGCTCTAGGGCCACCCCCTCTCTGCTCCCAGAAGCCGCCATTTCTCCAGGTTAACGGAATGCCGCGGCCGACGTCCCCCGCAGCCTGGAGACTCGGGATCGAAAACCCAAAGTCTCCAGGCGAACCAGGGAGAGGGAACAACCTGAGCTGGAAGAGCCCGGGAAAATGGGTCTCCTCTGGGGAGCAGCCGGGGACGAGGCTCAGCCTGATTGCAGGGGGCAGGCCAGGTCCGTGCACCATATTACCTGCTGCCACCGCCACCCTATGGGCGAGTCTCTCCCCCCTGGCAAAGCCGGCGCAGGGAGAAGAGGGGCAGGCAGGGAGGGCCCACCAGAAGTTGTGGGGTCCTGATGACCCCATCGGGGACACCCGCTATGGGGCCTGGGGAAACGGGGGCCCAGGAAAGCAGGATCATGGTGGTCGTGCTGTGGTAAAGCCGGCAGCCCCAGTGGCGCGGGGGGAGGGGGGGGGCATCTCCCCTCGCTGGGCGTTTCCCTTCCCGCTGCCCCTAACGGCGCCGCCGCCTTCCCTTTGCAGTGAAGAGCGAGGAGGAGGATGGCGCCAGCCACCCGCCCGGCAAGGGGGCAGAGGACAGCAAGGACCACAAGCGTTCCAAGCGGCCCCGCACCATCCTGACCACCCAGCAGCGACGCGCCTTCAAGGCCTCCTTCGAAGTCTCCTCCAAGCCCTGCAGGAAGGTCGGGTCCCGCGGGCCGTTCCCCCGCGCCGTTCCCCCGGCTTCTATGGCAAGGAAACTCAGTGCCAGACTAAGCTTGCATTGTCGCCCATCCCGGCTTCTCCTTGGCTGGGGTCGGAGCGGGGCGCGGGGCTGCTGCTGCTGCCTCTCCACCCCCTGCCCCCCTGCTTCCACCCCTTTATTGAGGCACCTTCAGACTCGAGGCAGCGGGCCCCTTGGCCCAAGGGGCCCAGTCTCTGCCAGCCCTCTGTCCACACCCCAAGCCCCAGGCTGGGATTGGGCAGCGGGGTAAGGGGTGTCCAAAGGGGTCTCCTGGGTGCAGCGATATCCCAATCCTTGCCCACACTCTGTCCCCTGGTGCCCAGGAATTTGTCTGTCCGCGTGTGTCTGTTCAGACGCGGTCGCCCCGTTACAGACAAGGAGCTCGGCGTCAGGCCCTGCACAGCGGGCTTCAGGGCCGGCTCTGGTGTCCGAAACGAGGGATGTGACTCGCCCGTTACTGCCCTAGAGTCTCCTCCTTCCACGCTGCCCCCTCCTCCGCCGTCAGGCCTCCCGTCGGGCGCAGTAGCCGTGGGGTGTTTATTACGCGCACACACACACACACCCCCGACTGAGAACCTGGGTTCCCTAGCCCGTGTCCCCGCACGGTCCCCTAGCATGGCAGGCAGGGAACGCCGTGGGGGCCAGTGCATGCCCACACGTTGGCGTTCAAACCAGCATGCGGACGTGCTGCCTGGTCGGGAAGGAGGCTCCATGCGCCTGCTGCAACTGCCGCTTGCCTCCTCCACGGGCAGGAAGGAGACGACTGGGGGCGCACAGCCGGAGCGTGGAGCAGGCACCTGGGGAGGGGACCGGAGGCGCTTGCCAAGCTGTGATCGTCCCGTGGCACCCGCCCTCCTCGGTGCCGTCACGCCCAGCTGTGGGCGAACGGTCCATGACACGCCCGGCTCGCAACCGACCTGTTCAGTAACACCCTAATCCCAGCCCTGGGCTCCCCACTCCCCGGTCCATTCCCGACTGTAACTCCTCCAGGGCCGCAGAGCCCGGTCTCTCATCCCAGGCTCAGGGCCCGGGTTCTAGCCAAACCAGTAACGATCGGCTTCCCGGGCAGGTGCGGGAGACGCTAGCGGCCGAGACGGGGTTGACGGTGCGGGTGGTCCAGGTCTGGTTCCAGAATCAACGGGCCAAGGTGAGTGAGACGGGCTTAGCGCCGGCGGGAGGGCCGTTCACTTCAGTGGGGCGTGTGCACACGCTAACGGCTCCCCTGGACAAATCGCCCCCCCAGCGGATCACACCTGATGAGTCTAAGCAGGGTCTTCTCCTTTGGCACATGGTGTGTGTGTGCGTTTGTGCGTCTGCGTGCAGACACAGCCCAGCTCCGCGGGGGTAACTGTACGCGGCCGGGCGGCTGCCAGGGATAGTGCTTTGGGGAGGGGCGGGGGTAAATTGGTTTTATTTGTGTGTCCTTTCACATACATAGTATAATAATAAATACCAATCATTCTATTTATAGAGCCCCCCATGCAACACCAAATGTGCTTTACAACATTAAAACAAGCAGAAGATTAAAATCCATTTAAAATCCAGTTTAAACCATTTATGAAGGGAGAGGGGAGGAAGCAGCAGCAGCAGAGCCTGTAACAGCAGCTGGAGAAGACATCCCCATTCCCCAGCACCCCCAACCCAGCCCCACTGTCCCCCCCCCCCAGCGCTCCCACCGCCCCCTGAACCTAACCTCACAGCCACCCCCAACCTGCCTCTCCACTCAGTCGGCTGCAGCTCTTCCCCTTCCTGAAGCTGCCACTCTGAGTGAGGAAGTGAGGTAGAGGCCATGGGGTGCCAGAACCTTGGGCCTAATTTGGGGATCCCTCGCTCTCCTCACAGATGAAGAAGATTGCTCGCCGGCAGCAACAGCAGCAGCAGCAGCAAGAGCAGGAGCAGCTGGGAAACCCGCGCCTGGGGTCGGGCCGGGGGAACGGACGCAGCAGCCGGCAGAGCAATGAGGACAGCGAAGGTGAAAGGGCACTGGGGGGCAGCGGGTGGGGAATGAACCTTGGGCCTAATTTGGGGATCCCTCGCTCTCCTCACAGATGAAGAAGATTGCTCGCCGGCAGCAACAGCAGCAGCAGCAGCAAGAGCAGGAGCAGCTGGGAAACCCGCGCCTGGGGTCGGGCCGGGGGAACGGACGCAGCAGCCGGCAGAGCAATGAGGACAGCGAAGGTGAAAGGGCACTGGGGGGCAGCGGGTGGGGAATGAAGGGCAGGGGCAGAGCTGAGGGGGAAGCCCAGGGCTGGGGGAGCGGGCGCTGCGGGTGCGGAATGAGGGGCAGAGCTGGGGGGGAGCCCAGGGCTGGGGGAGCAGGGGCTGCGGGTGGGCATTGAGGGGCAGGGGCAGAGGTGGGGGGCAGGGCTGCGGGTGGGGATTGAGGGGCAGGGGCAGAGGTGGTGGTGGTGGGACAATGAGTGTTAGCCAACGAGCCGTGCAGCTGCCTGTTTGTTGGGGGTTTGCCCTCACTGGACCTGCAGCCCCCCCTCACGGCAGGTGCAGAGCAGGAGTCGGCCGTGCGGATTAGCGTTGCCGACAGGTCCGCGTCCGGTTATCTAGGCTGCGTGCAGCCTGCTCCCATTCAGGGCCCCCGGCGTGGCGGAGCCGCGGGTGAAAAGCCTCGAGCATTCCGAGGAGGGAGCACTTCCTGCCCCTCTGGCTCTCACTGAGGCGCCTTAACGGCCGCCATTTCCAAAGCAGCGTTCTTCCAGCTCGTCGGTACGTGCCCGGCGCGTGCTCTTTCCCAGCCATTGTATTAACGGCTTGCGAAGGATTAACACCATCGCCGGGACCATAGCTCAGTCCAACAGCCGGGCGACAGCCAGCACCGCGCAATCCCAGCCGTGGTCCCCCTGCCAACACTGCATTCCCCGGTCCGAGGAAGAGGCCAAGGACCTGGGGGAGCAGGGGCTGCGGGTGGGGATCGACGGGAGGAGCAAAAGGTCCAATACGCCCTGGTGAAGCGCTACAGGAACGAGGCACCGCGCCGGGAGGTGGCGGCCCAGATGGCGCACTGGGCTACACCCAGGACATGAGCCGGTGCCGGCAGCGGGCCGAGGAGTGAGGCCCGGGCAGGAGGAGATCCAGATCTTCGGATGCCGGCAGATATCCTTCCTTTGCCTCCGGCTGCAGGAGACAAACCTAGCCCTGCGACGAGCTCTTGGACTGGCTCCTGTGTGTGTGTGTGTGGATGGAGCCAGTCGCATCCTGCCTGCATGGCTGCCTCGCCAGGGGCCAGAAGTGGGTCAATATCCCTCCCTCCCCACACTTCCTTCGGCCGCTCCCTCTACAACCGCTCTAGCGTCCCCCACTGCACCGGCACTCCCCCTCCTGGAAGCGGTGGCCGCCGGCAGACACCCCTCCCTGCCTGCCTGCCTGCCGCCGCCCCGGAGCTCGGCCTGAGGCAGACACCGACACCCCCTCCATCTCGAGCTCTTGTTGGAGCCGCCACCCGAGGCTCCGTGTGAGAATACCGAGGATCCGATTCCAGATGCCGCCTCCGTAGAGGTGGCGGCGGAGGGGACGGTCAGTTAACGCACCTGGGTGCTTGCATTTCTACAGCTGCGTCAAGACTTGCGTTTATTGTTGCTTAATGATCTTTTCCAATGTTTAATGCACCAGAGCCCACTCCGCCGATGCCCAGGAACAGTGCACAGGCTAGGCACGCCTCTTCCCCCTCCCCCGTAAGTCATTCCCACACACCCCTCCCAGCAACATGCTGCTGCCACCGGCGCGGCAGGAGGAGGATCAGGAGCGCTCATCCCACACCCAAGTGAGCGTGACAGACTGTTGCCCCCAAGAGGTGTTTATTAAAGTTAAATGAAGTTTAATAAGTTCATTGAAGAAGCCCATCTTCTCCCAAAAGGGAAATCCAACCTGGTTAGAAGTAGCATGAATGATGAGGGGAAAGGATTGGAGCCAGGATAGATAAAGAGTTGGTCAGAGAATAAGTAGCTACTCTAAACAATTTCAAGTCTTCAGGCCTGGATGAAGTCTATCCTAGGAGACTGAAGGAACTTTCTAACGTACTCTCAGAACCTCTGTCTATCATCTTTGAGAACTCTTGGAGAACGGGTGAGGTGCCACAAGACCGGAGACAGGCAAAAAGGGGGGGGGGAAAGGAGGATCCGGAAAACTATGCACCCGTCAGCCCGACATCGATACCTGGGAAAAGCCAGCGTGGGTTTGTCAAGCACAAGTCATGCCAGGCTAATCTAGTAACTCAGTCAAAAAAGGAGATAAGATTAGTGGATCATGGAGAGGCCATGGACATAATACATCTTGATTTCAGCAGAGCATTTGACAAAGTCCCCCATGAGATCCTTCTTGACAAGCTGGTTAAATGCGGGTTAGATGATAATACCGTTGGGTGGATTTACAGCTGCTTAAAGAACCATCCCCAAAGAGCGCTCCTCAATGACTCCCCCTCAGTCTGGCGGGCGGTATCGAGCAGGGTGCCTCAGGGCTCAGTCCTGGGCCCGGTGCTGTTCAACCTCTTTATTAAATGACTTGGATGAAGGAGGAGAGGGGATGCAGAGGACACAGGACTGGGAGGGATCGCTAACACCTTAGAAGACGGAAATAAAGTTTAAAATGATCTTGACAAGATGGGAAACTGGGCTGAAACTGACAAAGTGAAATTCAACAGAGAGAAATGTAAAGTTTTCCATTTAGGTAAGAAAAAAAATAATCAGATGCACAAATACAGGATGGGGAATTCCTTGGCAGCAGCCCATGTGAGAAGGATTGTATCACAAGCTGAATACGGGTCAGCAGGGTGATCTAGCCACAAAAAAGGCTAACGCAAGGATAGTTTCCAGGTCACGAGAAGTCGATAGTTCCGCTTTATTCTGCGCTGGTCAGGCCGCAACGGGGGTCCCGCGTCCGGGTCTGGGCACCACACTTTAAGAAGGACGTCGGCGAACGGGTTCAGAGGAGAGCGACCAAGAGGGCCAGGGGTCTGGAAACTAAGCCCTGTGAGGAAAGGTTGGAGGAGCCGGGTATGTTTAGCCGGGAGAAGAGAAGACTAAGGGGAGACAGGAGAGCCGTCTTCGAATACCTGAAGGGCTGTCACGGAGAAGATGGAGCAGACTTGTTCTCTGTTGCTCCTGAGGGCAGGACTAGAACCAATGGGATCAAATTATAAGAAAGGCGCTTTCTGTTAAACATTAGGAAGAACTTCCTAGCATTAAGAGCTGCTCGACAGTGGGACAGACACGGCCGAGGGTGGGGGTGGACTCTCCTTCGCTGGAGGTTTTCAAACAGAGGCCGGACGCCCATCCGTCAAGGCTGCGGCAGCTGCGGATTTCCTGCATTGAGCAGGGAGTGACTAGATGACCTCGGGTGTCCCTTTCAACTCTAGGATTCTATGGAAGTTCTTTTTTTACATCAACCATGAGCTTCATGTGTTTTTGGTGGGAGAAGGAATAAAAGAGGGGGAAATTTTAAAGAGAGGAGAAAAGAGGAAATAAAAGGGTGCTAAGGGAAAGATGCCCATTTTCCTTTGAGGGAGGAGAGGTAACCCCACAGGGGAAAGCTTCCTTCCAGGTTCTGTGGGGGCACAGGGCCACCTCAGGGAGAAGCTTTTAAAACTATTAATAAACCAGGTTTACTTTTATTTTTTGCAAATCTTGAGTTGGGTGCTTCCTTTGTAAAAAGGAGGGATGTTTGATGTGGGGGGGTGTCTGTGCAGAGAAGTCTATAGGGGGAGAGAAAGGGGAATGCCAATAGGAAACTCACAGGGAGGAGCCGCTGGTCGGGTGCTAAGGGAAGGGTAATAGGGACCCCACAGGGAAAAAGGCAATGGGGGTGGGGAAGGACGGGACACAAGGAGGGGATTGAAGCTGTTCTAGTGCTGGGGGGAGGCTGATAGGGCAGAAAGAAACACAGGCACAGAAAAGATACATTTTGAAATGCTTTATTGTTACAAACAAAATCATTTAAAATCATTCACTATTAATCATGAAAAAGTCACTGATGGCGAGTTTTCAGGTGGACCTTCTGGTTGATGCGCCAGCACACCACTTCCCAGATCTCTCCGGCTATGCGCTGCTCTGCTCGATTCAGTTGATTATGGCTTGCCAGGACTAACTGGCGGGGTTTTTTCCCCCACAACGCGGCCCCGACAGTATCACAGATGTTATAGAAAACACAGGCGGTGGTTCTGAGCAGCGGAGCGGCCTCCAGCTGGAAATCAATTCTGGCTGCAATTGCCTGCCAGCGCTGCTTTAAAAGGCCAAAAGCCCTCTCCACAACAGAACGGGTGGCTCTGAGCTGCCGATTGAAGTGCCTTTGCTCCAGGATGTGGGCAGCACCGTATGCCTTCATGAGCCACGGATTCAGGGGCAGGGTCCCTGAGAACAACAGGTCTCATGAGCACCCCCTCAATGCATGTTTCAATGGAGGGTCCAAAGTCTCTGGTTTACATGTGCCCAAAGATGGGAAATGCGGGCATCGTGCTTCTTCCTGGACCCCCCAGCCAGCGTATCCATGAGCTGGGCACAGTGGTCCACTATGGGCTGGAGAACCATGGAGAAAAACCCCTTTTGGTTCAGATAGCTGTCCTTGCTATGGGGTGGGGAGATGATGGGGTAAACAGTCTGGGAACCCCTCCCACCAAAAGCCCTCCATTACCTCCGTGGGGGTCAGTCAACGGCACCACCCAACCCAGCAGCGCTTCCACAATCGCGGCGCAAATCTCCACTAGGACGGTGCCCACCTGGGAGGGTCCAACGCCAAATTGCTCGGGTGGCAGAGCAGCAGGAGTCTGGAACGGCGCGCTTCCAGACGGCGACGGCAACCTGCCTCTCCGTGGGGATGCATCACCGTGCTCGGTTTCTCCAGACGTGGCCGGGGGATCTCAGCTATCTGCGGACGAGGCAATGGGGCATCCTGAAGTTTGCGATCTACTCAGCGTCTCCTCAGGAGCACAGCGCAGTCTCCCCACAATCCTCTCAGCGGGCACAGACCTGTACGCTGTCGGGTGCCCAGGCTGGAGCACAGAGTGTCACCCAGGATCAGGATCTCAGTGTGGGGCACATCGGTGCAGGATGAGGCCCATACAAACCATGTGCTGGGGCAAGCGGCACAGGGACGATCGCCAAGAACCCACACACGGACGTGAAGCCTGGGATTGTTTGCCACCTTAATCTTCTTACCAAGAGGAACTCAGTCGGCAGTTTCATGAGGTATTTGCTAAGAGATCTGTTCCTGCTGCGCTGCAAGCTTTTCACGCTAAAGTTATTTTACACGTTTTATATGGTGCCGAAATCCGGGGATATTCGGTGGGCTTGGATATTGATATTCCTCAAATACATTTTTGTGCTACTTGGCTCGGACTGGTCGAGCCCGCCCAGCTTTGACGTTGAGGTTCGGGGCTGGTGCAGAGGCGCTGTTGACTATTGTAACAGACAGATTGCTGGGATTCTGGTCCAAAACGCCGATTCCTAGATTCACCTTCCAGGTTCCCCCAAAACGTGCTCCTCTGAAGACGGGAATCATGATGTTTCACAACGATCGCCTTGGCTGGAGCTTGTAGTTGGAACTCTTACCCTTTGTGGGTTAGGTTTGTAGGTTACTGACCATGATACAATATTTACAGCCCGTGATAAGAAGTTAGTGTCCCAAAGAATAAGGTATATTTCCTGACACAATGACTTTACCGTGATTTGTAGAGAAAATAGGGTTTGCTGTGTTGGTCCCAAATATAGACAAGAGACTCTCTCTCTCTCGCCTTTACCATAATCTGTAATTGTCGGATTGCTCCACTTCACACCTTATATGGAAGGCTGTTTGGGAAACAGAACAATACCTCTTAGCGGAGAAACTTTACCAGAAACGGACAGCCACACTGCAGACGTCCTACAGAACAAAGGAATGGTGAGTACGGTTTTGGCAAGGAGATTGTGGGTATCTAGAGATTTAAGATGGTGCCCGGGCCGGGCCGGATACTGACCAGTGCCACTACAGGATGGAATTCTCCTTCCTATTGAATGAGTTAAGACGTACTCTTCTTCAGTCTACCCTAAAAAGAGGTATTTGTCAAATCCAAAAAAACGTATTTGGCTCTTTCAGCATGAGGACATTGACAACATGGAAAGACCAATCGCTTTCGATTTATATTTTCACTACAGGTGTTCAATAAAATATGCGATTTGCTTAATAAACTCAGCGTTATGGGCAGGGCAAAAGCTTAGTTCTTGCTGCCGAGCGCTGGCAGCTATGAACCCAGATACGGACCGGTGGGGGTGGGGGCGGCAGGTGCCGGAGCGCTCCCCGGGGTCCTCCGAGCCCAGAAGAAAGGAGCAGCAGGGGCGGCTTCTTTTCCCCACGGTTCCCCATGGCTGCGAGCTAGGATAGGGGGACGGGATACCGAGAAGGGGGCGCAGCGCGGCAGGAAGGACGCCTGCCCGTTGAATAGGCACTGCACGCTAAACCCGTGAGTGGGGGCTGGACGGGCCGATTCTGCCCTCCACCGGGCTACCATCCGGTTGGTTGAACACCCTAAGTCATGGAATTAAATGAACGAGAATCGAAAGGTGGTTGGGTTTGTTTTTTTTAACGGAAGGGGGGCGCAGAGGGCAGGGTGACCGATCAGGGCTTCTGATAAGGCAAGTGCCCCTGGCTGATGCCTTTTGCTGCCTGCTCTTTCCAGACGGCGCCAGCGTGCACGGGATGGATGGGCTCCTGGTGTCGTACCCGAGGATCACGCAACAGCAGCTCCTGCCGCTGGATCAGAATGGCTACAGCACAGACCTGTACCGCCAGGGGCTCACGCCACCCCAGCTGCCAGGAGACCACCTGCACCCCTACGGTGAGCTCACCCCACAGCCCCTCTGGCTTTCCCCTCAGCCTTGCATGCCCACTGGGCTGCAGCTCCTCTCCTTCCTGCAGACACCGTTTTGAACGGTGCCAAGCCATTGGTGGGGAGAGCTGGGTATCGTCTCCCATGAGTTGGGTGGCAGCTCTGCTGGCAGTCGAGCCACTGTCATTTTGGAACCACCCCATCCCCCCCAATCAAACCACATCCAGCGCCAGAAAGATTCGAACTCCTAAACCATCCCCAGTGCAGGACGGTGTCTGTGTGGTCAAGCCCCCCCCCCCCCATTCCCAGTGCATAACAAGGCTCCCCTGCATCTCTAGTTCTCCCAGCCTCTCAAGGCGCCAGGAAAGCGGAGTATACCAGCCTTTGACTCTCTCCTAAAAGAGGGCCACTGGGATTCAGCACCCAATGAGGGACTGTCCCCACTAAACAGGGGACCCCTGCTCCATTCAAACTAGGGATTCCTGCCTCTCTAATGGGGCACTCCCCATCTCTCTCTGCCCCACACAGACTCGGAGGGGGTGTTCCATGACATGGACAGCGACTCCATGGGGCACCTGGGTGACTGCCTGCTCTCGACGGCAGAAGCCTCCCTGCTGCAGGCCCGGGTGGGGAACCCAATTGACCGCCTCTACTCCATGCAAAGTTCCTACTTCACCTCCTGACCGACCGCAGAGAGACCGCTCCGGTTCTGCCGCCGCTGCCCGGCGGTCGCTGCTGTGGATTTGGGGGGCGAGGGATGTGTGGACACTGCCCAGCGGCGGGCAAGGACTGTTTGTGGCTCTGCCAGGGGAGCCCAGTCACGCTGCCCACACCCCCTCGTTGTCTAGCTGTGACCGTAGCAGTTTGTCTGGTGTCTGAGCACGGAGTCTCGGCTGGGAACCACCCGAACACGGACGCACTCACCCGCGGCTCCTTCCTCTTCTTCAACGAGGGGCCACGACGGGGCAAGACTCTTCCTGGGGGAGCAGCTCCGCGGCCGACACCTCGGGGAAGCCATTCAAGCCCAGCGGCCTGTCGGGGTCAGAGAATCGTCCGGACAGACAGGCCCTCGAGGGGGCCCCTGGACCCGCCGCCATCTCTCGGCTCGGTTACGGAACCGGTAACCCCCCCCGCTGCGCGGAGCCACGGCTTGGTGGACGCTCATGCCAAGCTGTGCTCCGGTTATGCACGGCCATTCCCCACCCCTTGCCGTGTCGTAAACCCACTGCCGACCTTCACCAGGGATCCCTGACCTAAACCATCCAGGGCAGCTGCTTCCCCCACGATAGAGACACCGTCCCCAGCCCAGCTGGGATGCCGGCCTGGTCCAATATCAAACCCAGTTCTCTCTTCCTGCTGCTCCAGCCCCTCGACAGCTGAACAGACCCCTTGGCCCAGCCCCCACAAGCTGGGAGAGCAGCCTTCCCCGCACGAGCCACCTTGGCCTGGCTTGGAAAGCTGTTGACTGGCACCGAGGGGGGGGGGGGGCTGGACTCGCCCAATGGAGACCCACGGCAGCGACCCAAATCACCGATCGATACCGGGGGCTGAAATGGACCCAGCTCCCCCTTGGGGCTTTGAGCAACTTCAGCAAACCTCACCAAGCCCCCCCTGCTCCCTCCTTGGTCCGAGCCCTGGGAAACGACAGTCCCCCTCCCCAAATCAGACACTGGATGGGAGGGTGGGGTCTGGTCTGTGGGGCTGGACAGCGTTCTATGGAGCTGGGGGAGGAGGGGGTCTGTTCTGTGGAGCTGGGGGAGGGTTCGGAGGTCTCTTCCATGGAGTTTGATGGAGCTGGGAAAGGGGGGGGGGTGTCGGTTCTGTGGAGCCAGTGGCGGGGGGGGGGGG
>QEPC01008726.1:369258-394099 GCA_003113815.1 Sphenodon punctatus
GGGGGGGGGGGGGGAGCCGGGCCGACAGCAGGGAGGTTGTGGGGATCGTAACCCAACCAGGAGACAACGATGCAGCGCTGGCAGAGAAGCGGCCACGACTGTTCCAGGCTGCATTAACAGGGCCGTCGCAGCCAAGGGGTGCAAGGTGGTGGGGGGAGACCTCACCTCCCAAGATTCTCCGGCAAAGCATGGTCAGTATGTCCTTCTGGAAGTTGGGGTGCCCAAAGGAGAGGCCCTCAGAGGCTAAAGAGGGTGGGGTGGGGGGGACAAGTTGCGGCAGGGGTTCAGCCTAGAGAAAGGCCAGCTGAGGGGGCAGCAGGAGAGCAGCTTTCAAATCTCTCAAAGGAGCCGCCCACAATGAGGAGGGCGGCCAGCGATCTGCCGCCGCAGGAGACAGAGCGAGAGGGAAGGGGCTGAAATCGCAGATTTGGGTTAAATCTGAGGAGAAACTTCCTAACGGCGCAAGCTGTCGCCGGGCAAGGGAGGTTGGGGAATCTCCCCCTCCTTGGGGCTTTCAAAGCCCCCCCGGCTGGACAAGCCTCTGTCTGCGACGCTGCAGGGAGAGGAGAGCAGGGGGTTGGACGAGGGGGCCAGCAGGAGAGGAGAGGAGAGGGGGAGACCGGGCCGGGGCTGCAGGACAGCAGGGCCCAGTCGCTCGCTTAGGCAGCGGGACAGGCTCCCACCTCGTACGGTTAACCCTGCTGCGGTGCTTGGCGCCATTCCTGCCGAAAGACCCGGTTGAGGGGAGAGAAGGCGGCGGCACCTACCAGCAACGTCCTGGTGAAGCGGCGGCAGGGACTTGCGCCGGCTGGTGCCTCCCTTCAGGCTGGAGCGGCGCCAGGAGCGGCACGTGGCCGGGGGGCTCTTGTCGAGCGCAATGGAGGACAGGTTAAAGGAGACGGACGCCAGGCCTGTCCTCGGGCTGCGTCTCCGGGGAGAACTCCGGGCACCTCCCTCTTTGGGGCTCCGGCCTCGGGGAGAGCGTTCCCGGGCTGGTTTTCCAGAAGGGCTTGTTCTTGCGCGAGTGCAGGTGTCCGAGCAGGGAGCAGCGGCTCCATCTGGCCTGGCAGCGCATTCGGACTCCGGCCCACACTCTAGGGGGGGAACCACCAGAGAAGAGGGGTCAGATCCCAGCCGCGGGAGAGCCCTCCAGACACTGCCAAGCGCAGCGGGCGACACCCAACGCTCACCAGAACAGGCGTACCTGAAGAAGAACCTGCACGACTCCTTTCCACCCCAAACATTGGTTTCCCGGTACCCGAAACACTATTCAATTGGGGACCCTAATGATCGGAATGTCAGCTTCCGCACCCAGAACTTGGGGAATTTTTCAGGTATTTTGCCAAGTAATTTTTGGGCACTCAAAAATCATTTGAGTGCTGATTCAGATACGTGAAATTCGGGGCATTCCCCAGGGGGCCAAAGAGGGGTCAGCCTGGGGCTGGGTCCCCAGCCCAGTTCAGCCATGGCGACGACAGAGCGACCCATCCCCCACTTCGTTACTCATAGATGGTTTGTCGCACCCTGGGCACGAGACCGCACACACACACACCCCATTTTACTTGCGAGCCACCAATTCACCCCTCAGCCACAAATCTGTCTGACCACAACAGCATCCAGTGGCAATGGGTTCCACAGGCTAGAGCCCTGTTTGGGTTCAACCCAAGCACCATCCAAGACTGACCGTGTCGAGACACAGCTGGGCCCGGGTCAATGTAGTGGGAGAGGGGAGGAGGGAGTCCTGTCCCCTCACAGAGTGCTGTGATGTCCCGGCACCCATGGGGAGCTTGGGCCAGGAAAGTCCAAGCCCACTGGGACCCATCAGGTCCTCCCGAAGTCGGTTTGGCCTGCAGGGCTCCACGCCATGGGGGAAAGTATATGGGGCAAGGAAAGCTCCTTGTTTGGGCTGGCTTCCTGCCACCCACATCCCCTGCCCCAGAGGAACCACAGGAAGGGGGGGGGGGCAGCATGTACTCATGGAGCTACAACCCCCCATATCCCCTGCCCCCCCTCCCCACCCTCATACCTTGCATCTCAACAGCATCGATCCCACCTTCAGCACCAGGCGGGTTTTCCAGAGGCGGATTCTGAACAAGAAAGAAACCCAGGATGAATGATTTAAATGTTTACCCTGCCCCTCAAGGCGGCTTACAATACTTAATACACAAAATACATTGTTAAAATCCCTTGTAAAACCCCACCCACCCCAACCAATCTCCCCGCCTGCCAAAGCCTTGCACCGCCTCTGGAAAGTGCTCAGACTCGGACTCTGGCAGCCCTCTAGGGGGAGGGAGTTCCACAGGACAGGGGCAGGGGCAGCAGCCACAAACACCCCCCCACCCCTGTGGGCCCCCGTCGTACAAACGAGATCAGCAGGTGGTCCCCGCAGATTGCCATGGAAGGACAGGCTGTCGGGGTCCAGACCGTTTATGGCTTTAAAGGTCAAACCCAGCCCCTTGAATTGTGCCCGGAAAGCTCTAGGCAGCCAGTGCAGAGTTCGGAGCGCCGG
Source organism: Sphenodon punctatus (assembly GCA_003113815.1). Lineage (NCBI taxonomy): Eukaryota > Metazoa > Chordata > Lepidosauria > Sphenodontia > Sphenodontidae > Sphenodon > Sphenodon punctatus. Next base: position 371,768 of record QEPC01008726.1, read on the forward strand.
CGTCATGTGCTCCCGGTGCCCTGTCCCTGACAGAAGCGCGGTCGCTGCGTTCTGCCCCAGCTGCAGCTTCCAGACAGTCCCCAAGGGCAGCCCCGCGTAGAGCGCGTTGCAGTCATCGAGCGGGATGAAAGCGGGGACGGCGGTGGCCAGACCTGAATCAGAAAGAAAAGGCCGCAGCGTTCGTAGCCACCGCCGCCCCCTGAGAATCCAGGCGCAGCGAAGGGTCCAGAAACGCTCTGTGAACCCGAGTGACCGGAGGGGGCCGGGCCCAATCAATAAGAGGAGTCCCCAATCCCCGCCAGGTCACAAGGCCGGCCAACCATCACCCCCTCCGTCTTGTCTGGATTCAGGCTCAGTCGACCCCCCGTCCCCGACGGCAGCCGGGCGTGGGGGGACCGCCGAGACCGCACGGCCTGGGTCGGATGAAACCGAGAGGTAGAGCTGGGTGCCCTCGGCGTATTGATGGCACCGCACCCCAAAGCTCCGAACGCCCTCGCCCAGCGGCCTCGCCGAACAAGAGGGGAGGCCGAGTGGGACCCCACTGCGAACCCAGAGGACAGAGGTTAGCGGCGCTAACCCCCAACGCGCCCCAGCTCTCCATGCCCGAGAGGAAGGCACCAAGGGCTGCTCATCACCGAGAGAGAGCCGACAGCTCACCAGAGGCAGGCAGGCAGCCTCCCCGATAAGGAGTCAGAGGTGGAAACCAGGAGACGCGAGCCCGCGTCAAGCTGAGAGAGGAAGAACCGTGCACCCAAACTGGAGAGAGAGAGACTTTTCTGCACCCTTAGAGGCGAAGCTAAGCCCAAGTCTGCTCATCTTTTGAAAACAACAGGAGGCTGTTCTGTCTGGCCAGACATTTAGCAGGCAGGGGAAGGTTAGGAGGATTTCTTTTAGATGTTTTCATTGGTTGCAGGCCGCTAGAGAAATCATGCAAGGTGCCCGTCCCCAAGCAATGAGAAATCACGGAGCAGGAAAGGCAGCAAAGAGGGCATCGTGCTACAGTGCTGGGCAGCAATGGACATGGGGCAGCCAGACACCGGACACGAGGCGCCCGCCCCGGCACAGCCTTGGGGGGGAGAGAGAGAGACCTTTTCTTCCGCTGCGGCAGCTCACGGAACTGCTGGATGCCAGGGGCTCTCGGACTCCTCCGCAGCAAGAACGAGCAAGCGAGGCGAGATTGGGTGGGAAGGGAGTCAGGGGAAGGTCCCTGGGCGGCGGGGAGGGAGGGAAGTGCATGCAGGTGTGGCAGGGGGAGATGGGAGAAGGTGGGGTCTGGACCCTGCAGAGAATAATCAGCTTTAATCTGGATTTTGACGTTACTGTGAGCTCCCTGGCCCTGCTGCAGAAGGCAGGGTATCAACTGAAACCCACGATGATCACCGCCACCGCGTCCGTCCCGTTAAAGCGAGCGGAATCCATCCCTACCTGGCGCGGAAACCCCTTTGTCTGGCGGGCTCCATCCATTCTGCAAAGAGAAACGCATCCCCCCCATCAGCCACCGAGGGCTCATGCCTCACATCCCCCCCACTTTACACAGGCAGGCTCCAAGCCCCCCAATCCGGGGGCTCCTGCCCCGGCATCTGCAAACCCCTGGGGAATAACTCCCATTCACCCCGTCCCCGCACGACACTTGGGGACCAAGCCCACAGAAACAGCCCCTCGGCTCGGCCACGGTGGCATTGGGGAGAACGGCAGGAAGGGAGGGACTAGGTTTGGGGGGGGCCCCCACACAACATGCTGCCGGGCCTTGCCGGGGGCAACGCACTCCACCGGGGGCCGTTAAGGGCATGGGATGCCCCTTAGATTGTCAGGGGAACGGGGAAACCAACCCCAATCCTGGGAGAGAGGCAGTGGTACCTGGGGGGTCTGGGGCTGAGCCCAGCCTAGGGCGGGAGAGGGGGGTGGGGGTGGAAACGCAGCCCCACAAAACCGAGCTGTCGGGGGCTAGTTGGCTGCAGACAGGCAGCAGCTGCCCCCTGGGGGGGGGGCAGGGGGTGACAGCAAGGAGAACGGGCTGGGGCAGCTCTTCCCCCTCCCCCACCTGGGGGAACCACCAAAACCCTGCTCCCCACCCCCAAATCTGCATCCCGAACCACATGGGGGGGCAACCCCCTCCCCCAGCTACTCCAGACCCCCACCCCCATACCCCCACGGGGGGGGAGGCAGTCCCCTCCCCCAGCCCCACATGCAACAGCCCAGAGTAGGGTTTCCAGGAGACTTATGCAAAATACATGGTCCGGGGCCTGCACTGGCCACTATGGCCTATGGAGACAAAGCAGGCCCCGGACCATGTATTTTGCATAAGTCTCCTGGAAAATTTCGCCTATGTAGCCACTCCCTCCCCGGGGTCAAATCACACACACAGCCGGGGCCCCAGCCCCGCGGTACCTGCTGCCCCGCTCGGACTCCTCCATCCTGCCGCCCCTTCAAACGGTCCCGCCACTGCGCAGGCGGAGTCAGACCCGCCGCCCCGGGGCCGTCTGGGAAATGCAGTTCTTGCATCGCTTTTTGAACCAGGAAAAGGCCGGGACGCATGCGCACCTCTCCGTTTGGCCCCGCCTGCCGCTAGCTGTGCCGCATGCGCGTTACGCCCTCTGACGTAGACACACCTTGACCCCTGCCGGGAGCCGGCCAGGCCTCTAGCGCGCATGCGTCCCCACTCGGCTTCTTGGAGACAATAGCCAGGCGCAGAGCCTCCTGGGTAATGTAGTTCCTAGCCTCCCAGGCCCCTTGGTTCCCCCCCTCCCCAGCTGGAGGAGGCAGGCGGGGTGTGTGGGGTGGGGAGAGATTAGGTTATAAAAGCAGCACCCCACACCCCCACCCCATTGCTATTTGCATAAATCTACCTGTATTAACATATGCACAAGCAATCAGAGCCCTCCCAGGTGACAGGGCCTGCCTTGAGGCCTTAGGCAGGCCCCCAACATGTCCTTTGCATAAGTGTCCTAGAACAACCGCTTGTAGAGCAACCCTAGTAGCTGCAGCAGATCCGTCGCCCTCCAGCACCGCGAGGGGAGCGGAGTTGGAATGGGGACCCCTCACCCCCTCAAATACCGATACACAGACTCAGCCGGCTGGTGCCCGGGGCCCACATGCTCTGCGGCTGAGGGGGAGAGCACCTACCTAGAGAGAGAACTGGCCTCCCTGCCCTGCCTGTGCGTGGTGGGGAAGGGCCAGGGTTCAAATCCCACATCCTGAGCTCGCTGAGGGGCCTTGGACAAGTCACAGCCCCTCAGCCTCAGTTCCCCATCTGTAAAATGGGAGAGTGTGCCTGCCGGTCTGTCTCTCTCACCCACGTCCATCTTAGATTGCAAGCCCCCTGGGCAGGGCCCTGTCCCCATTGTATAGGGCAATAGAACCGATGAGGGGGCAGCTGAGTGGCAGTTGCGACGGGAGTCAGGATTTTGTGTTATGTGCCACACGGCATGCTCCCCCCCCCCCGAAACAGGACATCAGGGAACAGTCTCTACCCCACCCCGACATTTAACTATTGGGCATGCGCACGCAGAGAGTTAAACTACTTAGAAAGCCACCGAAGGAAGTGCCCTTCAGCCAGACTAAAATGCAGAGCAGCCAACACTCAAGGAAGGATTGCTCAGTCCCGACCCACTTCCCCCAACTCTCCTCCCACCCACGTTTCACTACCAAGCAGTCACGACGGCGGCAATTCTCCTGCCTGCGCTAAGGGTCCGGCCATTGTCTCTGGCGAACGCATCCAGGCTGCTCTTTGCTCTCAACGCCCCGTGGCCGGTGAGTTCTGCAGGCAAACACCCACCAAGCTCATCGAACCCCCCCAGGGAGGTGGGATAGCTCCACACACAGGCAGGAAGGGAAAGAAAGGCTTTGGAAGTTTATTATCTTTGATAAAATTTCAACTGAAAATGGTGGACTTTGTTATTAACATTTTCATAAATGCACAAAAAACCTATTCACAGGGAAGTCAGGTTACGCTAAGACATTAAATTAGAACTACATGAAATTGACACAAAAGATGGGGTTCCTAGTCAAGTGCTACGTCTGAGGGTCGTTTTGGTAAAGCAATGTTCCGATCTGGTTAATTCGTTCAGAATGGAGCTGGAAAAAAAAAAAAAGCTTATTTTTTCCCCTATACAAAATTACAATGCGGAGACCATGTACAATTACAATGGGGGGGGGGGGGGGGATTTCATAATATTAGTAACTAGCAACTAGAACAAAAGTTTCATAGCTAAAAAAAGTCACATGGAAATTAAAATAAGTCAATTTTTGTTCTTGAACTGGAAAATTTGAGAGAAACACCAATTTCCTTGGAGAGACGCTTTCAGATTCTTACCATAAAATGGATGTTTCTTTTTTTGTTTTTTTTATATAGAAAAAAAAGTTAATTTGGTTCAGAAAACGAAGCCCGTTCTTTTAAAACAATTTCCCGCCCCTTGGGGGGTGGGGGGTGGGTGAAAAGAACTCCAATGTGCCGTGCCGAGAGGTAGCGAGGTGTCCTTGGAGAATCACAATCTTCTATTGGTTCCAGGGTTTTCATCTTTCTTTTGTCTGAGGTAATTAGCTGTGCCGAGTTGTGGAAACAATAGTATTGGTAAAAAGAGAGAGCAACACTGACAAGTTACACTAATGACCTCTTTCCTCTCATCAGTAGCTCCTAAAACTTAATTCGAGGCGTCCGAGTTAACGCTTCCGGGGTCGCCGGCAGGGGAAGTGATTGACGAGGGGGTGGCCGCATCCTGCCAACTGCCGTTTGCCTGGAGGGAGAAGAAACGGCACCGTAAAGCGAGCCTTGTCCTGCCCAGCTCTTTGTTCCATAGCAACTGCCTTCTGCTTCCCTAAGGTAGAGCTGGCCCTTCCAGCAGCCGTTTGTTAAACCGCTTGAATGTTAATGTGTTTTATTTATACATTTATAGTGTAGTCATATATTTTATTGGGAGCCACCTCGCGTCGCCTTTGGGCGAGAAGGGCGGGGAAAAATGCTAGAAATAAAATACAGAAATGCGGTTCTGCAGAAGGGCACCCCTCCGGGCCAGGCCTGTCTACACGGAACTGCTGCTCACGACTATTTCTCGCTATGGTGAGCTCCAGGACCGAGATCTCATTGAGCGCGCGATCGTGGTGCGAGTTCCCAGCAAGAAACAGAGAGAGAAACAAACTCATTCACTGCACATCTGCAAAACGGCATCATTGTCATTTTGGTTCTGGGCAGCGGGTTGTGCAGAATGGAGAACAGCCCGGTGGCCATTTGTGTATGCACCGTGATTCCTCCCTCACCCACCCCCTCGCCGAGAACTCGGCAAAGCTATCCCGGCGTTCGGTTATCGCAACAATTCCCCACCCACCCCCCTCGCCGAGAACTCGCCAAAGCTATCCCGGCGTTCGGTTAGCCCCAGGACAAACTGAGCAGCAGGGTTTCAATGAGATTTTTCACTCATTTCATGTCCTACTGTAGACTCTTCCTCCAATGGGAGGAGAGCTAGAAACGGACCTGCCTCCTAGCCCGCTAGCCAATCAGCCCGGCTGAGCTTCCCAAGACCCCCCCTGACACGGCCATCCCACCCAAGAAATCCTCTTTAGTTTCTTACGTCAATACGCTGCGTCGTGTACAAGGAGTTCCCCACGATGCCGTCATATCTGCCCGTCTGGTGTATGACATGGTGTAAGGAATCCATCTGCAACGAGAGCCCACATGGGACAAGATTAGTGGGGGGGGAGGGGGGTTACCCCGCTGATGAGCAAGCAGAGGCGGGGGGCATCCCTATCCAGCCGCTGCACTGGGAGCGTGGCGGTTCCCCGTCCCTGTTCTAGTGGTGAGGGGGCCAGACGTGCCAGGAAGAGGCTAGAGAGGTCACTGTCTTCTCTATAAAGAGACCCCAAGGGCGGGCCAGCAGCTGGCAGCTCAAGCGGGAGCGTTCGCCTTAGAAAGAAGCGCAATTAACAGGATGGCGATTCAGCCCTCAAGACAGGCTGGCCGAGAGGGAGGGAGCGATCTCCACTCCGCGCAGCCTGCAGACCGCCAACGAGACGCTTTAGCCACACGAGCGGCTGTGCTAGATGGGGTATTAGAGGAGACCAGCACTGCCGGGCTGCGTGGGGCAAGCAGCTTCTCCGACCCAGGATCCTGTCTCCAGCTTCAGGGGAGAGAGCGAGAGCAGGAAAAGCCACGCAGCACCTGGTCACTGCCTGAGGTTTAGCACAGCCCGAGCCGAGGGCTTTGCAAACCCCTAGCTCTTTGAACAAGGTGTGAGTGCCTGCAGACCTAGGGCAGCATGACACACGCAGCAGGGACAGGATTCGAGTGGTCAGCTCTGTAAAAAGCCCCTGCAAACAAGAGAGGAGGGCCCAGTACTCTCTGGTCAGCGAGGACAGGACTGGAGAGAGAGAAGATTTAGGGTAAACATCGGGAAGGACCGAGTTACCAGGCCAGAGGGGCAGTGGAATATTTGCCACGTGAGGGACTGTGGCTCCTGCTTCATGACTAGGGGCTGCCCGGCCCGGAGCTGAGCTGAGCTGGGGGTATTTTAGCTCGTTGCCAATGCTTTGCAGAGAACCCACCTGGGACTGCACACTCCCTCCCACCGGCGAGCTCTGGTAAGAGGTCAGCGACTGCAGGTTAATAAAGGAGTCTCCAGAATTTGTCATCTTAAAAGAGCCAGAGGAACCTGAAAAGGATGAATAAGTTTAGCCCCAATGCAGATCGCCTGGCTCTCCGGAAAGGCAGGATTCCTGGAGGAGGAATTTACACACACTAACGTCCAGGACAGTGGAGGGCAGCGCACCGTGTGGGGCCAAGACCCCCATTTCACCCAGGGGGAATTGCTTTGTGGGAAGAGCAAGGGCCCAGAATCAGAGCATGGAAGACTTGGCCTCCCTCCTATCCCTGCTCCTGCTGCAGCACCCAAGCCTACGACCGCTGATCACTCCTATGGCGCTGCTAGCTGCACACAGCGCTTTGCAATCACGGAGACAGGCCTCTGCCGCCCAGGGGGCTTACAACCTGCGGTAGTTCAAGACAAAGGGAACACGCAGGGACAGAGAGAGACACACGCAAATTCCCATTTGACAGATGGGGGAAACTGAGGCTGAGAAGCTGTGACTTGCCCAAGGCCACCCGCTGAGTTCATCGGCTAGGGTGAGATTCGAAGCTTGCTCTCCCAGGTCCACGCCCAGCACCTTAGCCACTACGCCCCACCACGCCTGCTTCCCCCCAGCGGGCGGCCAGGCGGAGCTGGTGCCTCTCCACTCACCGGAGTTTGGTGTGTGTGGGGAGCTCGCCTGACTGCCCTGCACCACGCTGGTCGCATCCACGGCGGTTTTGGCTGCGTAAATGTTCGCCTCCTCCTGGAACTTTCCCATGTTCTTCTTGTACCGGATCCTCTTGTTACCAAACCAGTTGGAGACCTAGACGAGGATCCCACAGTCACTGAACCGCTGTCGTTACCCAGCCGCAGGGGGACGCTCTGAAACCAGGCCTCTCGGGGACGGGACAGCGACAGTGGGGGATTGGACAAGACCCAGCAGCTGCACAGATGCCAGTTAGGAATCTGGCCACAGTGTTTCACGGGAACAGGGGGACGATTCAACCCTGGGACAGGAAGTGGGGAGTGTCACAGAGAAACATAGGGTCACACACGTGTAACACGGGACTACATGTAGACTACAAGTCTGGTAAATATGTAATGCAAAAGGTTCCACATGTATGTGGAGATGTAGATGGACCTTTATGTTTGCCTGACACAATTCAGGTTTTCCCCAAGGCGGGAAAACAGAGACAAAGAAAGAGGAAGACTACTTAAAGAGGCCAGTGAGTCACCTTTAGGGAGTTCTCTCCGAGAGCCAGCAGTATCATCTGCATACAAAAGCCTGCCAGCAGCAAGGCAGGAGAAACCATGAACAGAGAGGCATGATTTTGCTCTCTACCAACTAAGAAGCCAGTGCCCAGTCGCTTATATTGAGGGCTGAGAGGAACCAGAACTTATGGACCTTTGTAGGGTAAGATGCTGATTTAGGAACTCAACCAGTATAGATCAGGAATGCGTTCTATTTACCTTTGATTTCTAGTAACCACTCTGTATCAACTTTCTTGCTTATGTAATCAATAAACTTACTTCTTATCTTTATGAAGAAGTGTCTGTGTCTAACATTGGAACACAAGTGAGCAACAAGAGCCCTCAAGCTCTTGCGAACCCAGAAAGTAAAGAGTCTGTAAACGGGAAGGATCGGGCCCTTGAGTGACAAAGGAGTTGTCCCTGCGGCAGGCTTGAATTCGCCAGAGAGAGAAACTGGTTCAAGCGGGCTGTGCGCAAGGGAAACTGAGTCACTCAAACCCGGTAAAGTCGGGGTGCGGACCCTCCAACCCGTGACAGTTGGTCCACAAACTGAGCTGGACCTTTTTCGTTGGGCACCAACTGTCACGGGTTGGTGATGTGTCAGAGCCCTAATCTGAGTTTTATAGTTCTCAATTGTAACATCACATACATGTGGAACCTTTTGCATTACATATTTACCAGACTTATAGTCTACATGTAGTCCTGTGTTACATGTGTGTGACCCTATGTTCCTCCGTGACACGGAGTCTCCGCCCCAGACTTTAGCTCAAGTGCAGAGGAACTTTGCCAAATGCAGTCTAATAAATGCCCTCTGCAGTCGGTGCGGGAGACAAGCCCTGCCAGGCAGGCCGCGCTGGCAGGATTCCCAGTACCGGGGGATAGTCGGAGCCCAGCACAGGAGTCAAGCCTTGCCTGGGGCCCAGTCTTCTCCGGCCGATGAGCACGGCACTCTGCAAGAGCCTGGGGAACCCGCCCGGGTCACACAAGCCAAGTCCCAACAGGCTCAGGTAATTCCCCGAGGTTCAGGGACACCCCTGCTAATAGCTGCTGGCCCCCGGGAATCCCAGCTCTACCCGCCCGTCCGACCTGTCCACCCACCTGCGAGACCGTGATGCCTCCCTTCTTGGCGAGTTCTTCTTTGGCTTCCTCGCTGGGGTAGGGATTGCTCAGGTGAGAGTAGAAGTACTCGTTCAGGACTTCCGTCGCCTGCTTGCTGAAGTTGCGTCGCTTACGCCTGCAAAACATGCCTGCGTTATTCCTACTGCCAATGCGATGGATACGCCGCGCCCGGAGGCTCACCCTGCCCGCGAGCCCGGAGGAGAGCGCGCATGCACATGGGGGCGGCCCAGCAAAAGCCGAGCTGCTGCTCTCCTGGGACCCCCAATCTGCACTGGCTAAGCGGGTAGAGATCACAGCATCGGGGGCAGGGGCAGAGCCTGGAGAGGTAGAGGGTCAGCTTGCACTCACCCAATAAAGCAGCAGACGACACCCGTTCCCTCCCCAAGTTTCAGCCCCGCCGCTCTCTAGCCTAACCAGAGCAGCCTGCCATGCCCCTGAACGGCAACGCCCTAACCCGTCACAGGAAGCGTGCATGGGGTTTAATAAAGGAATGGGGTTGAGATTTCAACCCTACGTTGATATTAAACAAAGAGAGAGAAAATCTGAGCTGCTCGGAAATTCAGTGAGCCCCAATCGCCTGCTTGACTCAGAACGGGCGCCTCCGTTCCCCTGAGCAGCGGCACGGGCTCAGCGTAGCCCTGTGGCTCTCGGGAGCAGGCACACGGGAGTGCATCCCGAAAGCGGTTCCTGGATTACCTGGCGTCGAGGAAACGCGAGCGCAGGATCATCACCGCCTCGCACGTGCTCTGCTTCAGCTGCATCTGGATGGTGCTGAATTTCCCGTGGATGATGTTCACCATGCGCTCAATCTCCTTTGGCGAAATGGGCCTGGTCCTGCTCTGCTCCCGGAGCAGGTTCATGACATGGGTGGTGAACTCGCTGCAGGCCTGGAGACACAGCCACGGAACTCGGTTTAATGGACACGCGCACGCGAGGCCTCCCCAAGCAGCTAGATTGAAAGCACTTTCCCAAAAAGGTGGAATGGGGAATTAACTAGGAGAAGGGGCTGCCGGGGATGGGCAATTCTCTCCAAATCAAGACTGGATGCTTTAGCCAGATTCCATCAGCCTGACCTTGGGTTAACTGGAGGAAATTCACCGGCCCACACTCGGGAGGCCAGAGGATTTCAGGAGTCCCCTACGCCCTTCCTTTCTCAGCAGGCTTTGTGCTGACAAACACAAGCGCCAATCCCAGCGATAGGGGCACAGCGTAGCTGTGTGCAGAGTGGCAGGGGAATGGTGCGTCTCCTCGGTAATGCAGTGGGCAAGCCACTGCCCAGACTGCCCCACGGATGGCCCACTAGCCTGTCTCCAACATCCCCTCCACAAACTTACTGAACGGACTCTTGCCCTGCACAGCATCCACAGCCTGGGGCAGCCCATAAGCTCCGCAGGTCACTCCCTCCGTTACCCCTGCTTCTGGTACAAGGGCTATTCCCACCACAGAGGCCTCCAGTGGGTTCACAGCATCCATCCATGGGTCTGCTGTCACAAAGCCAGGGGAAATCACTGCTACTGCAGCACACCCTCCCTCAGTCCCCTCTTTTCTAAGCTAAACAGCCCTTGTATTTCAGCCGTCTCTCATAGGCACTAGCCTACCCAGACCACCCTTCCTGCCCTTCTCTTTGCGATGGGGTCAACCAGATCTGCACAAACAGTAGGTATGGCACAGCTGGCAAAGAATTCAGACTGAGTGCCCAACATGAGGAGACTCTAACCCTTCCCCGCACGGTTTTGCCTTTTCCAATCACACCAACATTTCTTTATTGACTGGTGACGGCTCGTTTAAAATCCCCCCCCTTGTGCCTGTACCGTGTTAATAGAAAATTGTGATCTGCCATTTTTATTGCCCAGTCACCTGATCGTGCAAAATTCTCTAACTTTCCAACCTCCACTTTGCACTAAGCTTGAGTATCTCAGATTATCTGCCAGGTTCCCCAGCTCACTGTTCACCCACATTTCAGGTCATGAGTCAATGGGTTACACTGCCCAGGTCCCAGTACCAATCTCTGGTGAGCCTCTCCCCAGGGTGAAAACCAATCATTTAAGGACACAAGACGGTCAACCATATGGGAGTATCAGCATCGTGCGCCCTCTAGCCTTGAGCTGGCTGAAGATCAGATAGGCCAGTAAATGAAGCCTATTCAACCCCCAGAAGTGTTTGGCAGTGGCAGCAGCGACAAATGTCAGAGACAGGATACTGGGTAGGACAGGAGGACAGTTCTTAGGTCCTAAGATTTAGGAGTCACTGTTCTTTAAACGTGCTCTATGTCGTACGATCATTCTGATCGACTGACAACGAGGGGAGCGCCAAGGCCTCCCGTCGGAGCCTCACTCCGGAACGCCAAGACGAAGCATCTGCAATTCAGGGTTAATGAATCCATTCTAATCCCTGCCCGGTGACCGCAAACAGCAAAGGGGGAAAGGGTTACTTTAATAAAAAGAAATCGAGGGGATAAAAACTCTTCCATGCAGAAAGATCACCTGTTCATATTTCTCAAGCTCCGAGTGGTATATCTGTCGGATCTGGGAGAGCTTGGCCCTGTAGTCCGAGTGCTCGATGCTATTGTCATTGGGACAGCCACCTGACGTCGCAGCGATCGCCGGCGGGCCACTTCTTCCTCGCTTCTCGGGCCCGGAGACGCCCTCAGCCAGCAACATGTTGTCTAGTCTCATTAGCTGAGCGTCGGGAGGGTCTTCTTCCTGAATGCCACGGATACTCAACACTGGACAGAGAAACAGGGAGCAGAGGGTTACTTCGGAACAGAGAAAAGCAGTTTTCTTAGACTCTCCGCAGAACAAGAATCACATCTGCATGCCACAAGACCAAGGGGCAGGGGGATTCACAGCTGAAACAATGAGTAGATGGGGCCTCTGCCACAAAACTGCAGTCGACACTGCGAACTTCAGAGATTATTAATTATTATTATTATTTATTATTATAAACATTTATACAGCGTCAGTCATGTGCCTGGCGCTGTACAGAACCTAGAAATAGACACGGTCCCTGCCTGTGGCTTACAATCTAAAAGACAAGGAGGGGGAGACAGGGAGAGGGGACAGTGGGAGAGACAGGGGAGAAGACAGACAAACATTCAGGCGGATGCGAAGTCTCAGGTGCGTGTGCTTGGCTTGGTTACAATCAGGTTGGTTGCAGCAGTCTGCAGAGGAGGGCAGACAGTAAGTATATGGGGAACGACTAGCAGGCATTGGGAAAGGCGGCGAGGAAAAAGTGGGTCTTGAGGAGGGATTTGAAGGAGCGGAGGGAGGGGGCAAGGCGGATGTGGGTAGGGAGGGAGTTCCAGGCATGGGGGGCAGCGAGGGAGAAGGGTCGAAGGCGGTTAGGTGAGCAGGAGAAACGAGGGAGAGTGAGGGAGGGGACAGAGGAAGAGCGGAGAGCGCGTGCAGGAGTGCGTAGGGAGATTAGGTCCGAGAGGTAAGGGGGAGCTTGGTTGTGGAGTGTTTTGAACGTGAATACCAGGAGTTTAAACAGGATACGTTCAGGAAGGGGGAGCCAGTGAAGAGAGAAGAGGAGAGGCTGCACATGGTCGAAGCGACGGGCAGAGTGAATGACCTTGGCAGCGGAGTTTTGGATTGCGATAAGGGGGGACAGGTGAGAGCGAGGGAGGCCAGCAAGGAGGAGGTTGCAGTAATTGAGGCGAGAGATAACCATGGCATGAACAAGGGTTTTGGCCGAGGAGGTAGAGAGAAAGGGGCGGATCCGAGCAATGTTATGGAGGGTGAATCGGCAGGATTTGGCCACAGAGTCAATGTAAGGTTTAAAAGAGAGGTGCGTGTCGAAGATGACAAAGCTTAGAAGAACAGACATTTCTCCATCGAGAGCTAAGGAGAGATGGCCAGCGTGAACCCTCACTCCAATAACGTCAGCGCTTACAGGGGTTGAGCTCATGACTACGAACTCGGAGTTTAAACCCAAACCAGAGGAAGCTGCACTGACACACACGCTCCTGCCCACTCCAGGGGGCTGGAGTAGATGACCCTCAAGGCCCCTTCCTTCCAGTCTCCTCTCCCTTCTGCACAAAGGGGCACCCGCCGGTTCCACCAAGCTCACTGGGGGCCACCCAACCGTCTTTGGAATGTATCTGGTGCGGGCTTCAGCAATCATTGCGTTGGGCATAAGTTTCAAAACTACACACACACCCCTCCCGGGGTCACCATTTCATCTCCTTTGCATGTACCCTCAAGGCTCAAAAGGGGGGGACGCGCAGGAAAAGAGTTCAAGAACCATCGGCCTACAGCCTCATATTGCTTAGGCCAGGGGTGCAGAACCTTTTCCCTCCTGGGGTCCCTTGGAAAAGGAGTCCAAGCTCTGAGGGCCACAAAGAAACTGGGGGTAGGGTCAGATCCTGGATCCGCCCCCCTTCTCCTTGGGTTTGGGCCCCTCCTCGGTCAGCGCTTGGGGGGAGGCACTGGATCCAGGCACATTTGACCCCTGGGCCGGAGACTCCTCACCCCTGCCTTGGCCCAGAGGTTTCATGCTTCAGGCATTAAAGCAAGCTAACGTTTGGCCCGTAACGTAGGACGGTGTGAAGCTTCTGGTGGCAGCGATCGTACGAGAGGCTACGAGGTTGAACAGACCCCAGGAGCTGCAGACTCACTTGCCCATTTTGAAAGTGATTTTACCCACTCTCTCTCCGTGCAGGAGTGTCAGGCCCACAGCTGAAACTGAATTTTCTGTCACTTGTCTAATTACTATAATTAGACATTAGTTAACATCAATTACACATGAGCTTATCTCAAGTCGGCTGTTGAGAAGGATGCATGGGATGCTTCTGAAAGTCTCCAGGGAACCGTCTGATCGGCTGACGCTAGGCCGAGAGGGGAATTAAACATCATTAACATATTGAAGGCTCTGCTTCTAAAATGGGAAGTCAAATGTTTATTTAATGGAACTCTGTCAAAACGACTAGACCTGAGAAATGGACTCATTTAAAGGAGTTCAGCATTGAGGTTTTTAATCTACTCCCCCCACCCCCCAAGTCCTACTAGCTTAACTCTGGATGACCCAAGAGAGGAGAGCAACAGCTCCGCTCCCATCCGCAGATTAAGCTAGAGCAGAGTGCGGGAGCAGGGAGCCAGGTCTGGTTTCCTGGCCCAAATACAAACTTTGGCCAATCCAGTCTCTTTGCTTCATCCCTGAGCGATCGTCTCCAGGAACAGAGATTCGTTTCCAGCCCCTGCTCTCGTGCTCGCAGGACCGGGGGCAGCAGCACTCGGCAGCATGCCAGGAGGAGCCAGTGCGGCGATGGTGCCAATCTTTGGTCATGCAGCTACGGAGGTGACCGACCTTTGCCACGGCTTAGAAGAGAGTGCTGAGACCAGCAGGAACCAGCGTGGGGAGAGACTTGGGCACGCCACCTGCTTAGCTTCTCAACCGGCAGCTGCGCACAGATAGGAAGGAGCCCAGGCGGCGGAGGCCGGAGAAACGCCAGTTTGAAACAAGGGCAGTTTCTTTGACTTAGCAGCCAAGGCGACTCCCCACTGGGGATCGTTTCTCCACATCCAACCAGGGACGTTTTCACCAGACTGGTGGGTTCGACGGCAGAGGAAATTCAGTTGGCCTGCTGTCTAGGCCGGGCTCAGACCGTGAAATCGAACCATCAAAGCAAACCAGTCAACCCTCCCAAGCAAGCTCTTTAGCGGTTACGGGGAGTCCGGTTTAAGGCCTAATCCTTTCATGGGGAATGAAGCATAGGCAGAGTTGCCCCTTTGCCGAGAAGCCATGCCTGCCGACAGAAGCGGCATGCGTTTCTCCGCCTCCACACCGGAAATCGGCGCTGCAAGTCCTGGACAAGGAGCTATCGGAACCGGCCTGGCTACTGCCACCTCTCCGGAAATCGCACATGGCCTTGTTCACACAATGGGGCTAAGCCAGATCAACTCCCCCCTCTGCTCCAGTTTCACACGAGGGGGGATCACCCCCAAGAGTCAAGGCGACTCTGGAATGACAACTCGATTCGTGGGATCGTGGCGAAGTCTCAGCTCAGCACAGCGGGTCCCGACTGGAGGACAAGCCGCCTGGTTTGCCCTGCCCCCCCCCCCCCCGCTTTTCACAGCTCTCGACGAACCCCGAGTCCGGTGCCGCTGATGGGTCCCAGCCCTGAGCCCTCCCCGCTTCTCGCTAGCATTGCCTGGCGGCGGCACCTCCCAGCACCAGGCCAGGCCGTTAAGGGAGCGGGGGAGATTGCCCCGCATCAAGGCTAGCTGTGCCAACATGATCCAAGTGGATGGGACGGCCTTCCCTCTCCAGAACCAGCACCCACAAGCCCTTCCCAAGCTAGAGCTCTTCGGTGTTGGTCACCTCTGCCGATTTATTCGCTGCCAACGCCTGCGCCCGACCTCTCCCTCGCAGCATCCTTCAGAATAGGCTTTCCGCAGACGCTGCTTGGGATCAGAGACTGTGCCGCGTCCCACCCCCCCAAACACAACACATCAAATAATTATACGGAACCAAATGAAATTCCCATCATTTCTAATTAATCCTTAATTAAAAAATACATCACAACCCAAGGTACCGAGACCTCACTCAATATGCAAATGCAATCATTATAATATATTTACATATCATTAATTAACAAGCTACAGCGCTGTAATGAACTGTACAGGCTCACTGGTGCCAAAACAAGGATGATAAGCAATTTGTTCCGGCGCGTTTTCCTGCCGTGCGGCAGCGGAGCAGGGACCACGAGAGGGAGGAAGGACAGACAACGATTTCAGGCGGTGTCGGGAGAAGTCTCGCTGCAGACACGCAGGTGTGCTAGTAGCAGCAGCAGCAGCAGCCCGGGTTTTTAAGGATGGTTTCGATTTACCGGAGACAGACAGATGAGGTTGAAGGGAACGGGCAGGTTTACTTTGGGGGAAAAAAGGTGACCAAAGGGGGAACGCAATTGTCAAAATACAGGAAGCTTGTCATGAGGGCAGGCAAGAATTATTCCCCACGGCCACCCAAGGGGAAGTCAAGAGGAGACGGATTGAAAAACTTTCCAAGTGTACAAACAATGGGAGAGTGGAACAACTTCCCAAGCATCTTGGTGGAGGCTTAACTGCCCATGACTGCTCCAAGTGCTCGGCAGAGCTTTGCCCCCACACAGGAAGGACGTCCAAGCTGCAAACCAGGGAAATGGAGCTTTAGGGTTTCCCCCGGAAGAGTCTGACTGGCATCTAAACTCTCTACGGCAAACGCACGGCCTGTCACTCAACGGTACGGCCTCCGTCGGAACGCCGTGTCACACTCGGGTCGAACTCTGCCCTGAAACCCCTCCAGTCAAGCGTGGGCACCGAAGACTGGCGGGCAGGCAACTGGGGGGGCGAATGGCCACATTATGCCAAACGCAAGCTAAAAATCGAATCCGTCGCCGACGACTGGGAGGCAGAAAAAGAGGAAAGTACGATCTGCTCAGCTTCTCAAAGAGAAGTAACGGTGAAGTAGCACCTTCCCCTGGCTCTTTAACGGGCTCTGTAACCCAGGGGGATGGAGGCAAGAACTAGAAGCTGGGAGCTACAGGAGAACAACGTCCCTGGTTTCCGACAGCGAGGGGTGACCGAGGCCACATCCAGGAACTGGAAAGGCCCAACCACCCCTGCTGGAGAGGATAAACTCTCAGCTCAATACAATTTAACAAGCTTGATCCCGAAGCAGCTCAAGGAAATTCTATCGCCTGATCCTCCCAGTGCTGCCTCTGGGCGTTGGACGCCTACGAGGAGGAGAGGAAGTCTGCAATCGCCAGCTCCGAGAGCAGGTCTGGCTCAGTGCCTTTCAGTGGCCCCAGGGACACGTGGGTTTTAGATTCCCTCTCCTGTCCTTCCAGCGGGCTGCTCAATAGCTAGGCACCAAGCTTACCCTGCGCTATTACCCTGACACTTGCCCCCCAACAAAGAGACGGGATGGNGGGGGGGGGGGGGGGGGGGATTCTGCACAAGAAAAGCAGCTTGTGTCCCTGGGCCACAAAGAGAGAGCCACGAACCTAGCGCTACGGCGCCGCCAGGGGCTTTGTCTCCGGGAAGCCTTAACATCTGCTCCCCAGTGCACGATTTAAATAAGGAAGAGACAGGCCCAGCCAACATTCAGAAACCTACGAGACCAAAACAAATGCCAAGTAACCAGGGGGCTGCCGAGACGCGGCGAAACTATGCCGACATCCAAGGGTTTCAACGCCTGCCTTTTGGAGGAGACCAATCCCAAGGTAGACGCTCCGAGCTTCAGGGCGACGGCGGACTCTCGCCACCTGCCCCCAGTGGGCACCACAGCGTCAGCCACGCGCTACAGGGCCCGAGTGCCAATGGCTTGGAAGGTGCCCCTCCCTCGCCCCCAAACACCGGTTTGCTTGAAAGCACCCCTAGTAACCCACCTCGCCGCCCAGGAGAATGGATCAGAGCGAGGGGCCAGTCACTCTCAATGGCTTCGCGGAGGAGACCCGCCTGCCAACTCCTTTGTCTCCCTCCTCTCTTCACGGTCTAGTTAGTTTGCCACGGTTAACCCTCCCCTCCACTGGGACGGTCCCCTTCCAACACAGCCCAAGCAGCCCCCCCACCCCCACCCAAGACATCTGCTCATCCCAAACAAAGAGTGAAATTCAGGAAGTTCCCCCCCCCCCCCAGGACATTCGGGGTTAGCCAGTTTCGTACAGCAGCAAAGGTGCATGATGGGAAATGTAGTCTACCTCGCCTACAGGCCCTTAGGGGAGACCCCCCAAACCAGAATTTATGGGCCCCAGCTCACCCCAATTATCTTACCATGCAACTTTAAGAGGGCCTTAACCTTTCTGCGACATCCACCCAGTCTTGGTTTCCGGCGAATTTAGTATAAATGCACGGCTGGTATTATTTATAGAGTCAGAAGCATTCAGTGACATCAGGAGAGCGTGCTGAGCGAACGCCGGATCAACTATGTCTAGAACCCGTCGCCTCTCGGTGCCGAGACTCGGCTTGACGACAGAAGAGGCTGGGCAGGCTCCCAAAAATGCCAACATACCTGTTTTCTCTTTGATCTCGCACAGAACGCTGAAGAGAGCGGGCTTCATTCGGTGGCAGTTCAAGGCATGTTTTCTGAAAAGCAGAGAGATTCCAGCATGAACAGAAGGGAAAGGAGGAGCCTGCATTGTCTCGAGGGCTAGGCCGCAACGCACAAGACGGATCTCCACGTGGGGACCCTGCTAGCTCGGGGCCGTGACCAGAAATTCACTGGCAGAGGCATTGACAGCGGGGAAATAGACAGCTAAGAGCAGCACAAGGAAAGCCAGCCTCTCAGCAGAGCCCTTGCTACAGGACTTCTGAGTTCAGAGAATCCTGGAGTGGGAAGGGACCCCCGAAGGTCATCTAGTCCAACCCCCTGCTTGGGTGCAACAGCTACAACATCCCGACAGGGGACCGCCCAGCCTCCCTCTGGAAACCTCCCGTGACAGAGAGTCTGCGACCTCTCCAGCCTGCAAAGTTCTTAGGGTTACAACGTTTCCCCTGATATTGAATCCAAGACTCCCTTCCTGTCACTTGAACCCACAATTCCTAGTCTTGCCCTCTGCAGCCGGGCAGAACAGTCCCCTCGCCCTCTTCTTGGGAGCAGCCCTGGAGATATCTGAAGACTGCTAACATCTTCCCTTAGTCTTCCCTTTGCTAGACTAAATGTCCTCAGTTCCTTCCTTCTTTCCAGACCCTCTGGTACCTTTGTGGCCCTCCTCTGACCCCACCATTTGTCCATGTCCTCCTTCCAATGAGATGCCCAAGACTGGACACAAGGCTCCAGGAGAGGTCTCCACAAAGCACAATTATCCCCTCTTGTGACTTGCAAACAATGCTTCTGCTAACTGCAGCCTAAAAGAGCATTCACTTTTTGCCCCATTCGTATCCTTTCGCCCTCTTTAAAAAGGGGCAGCCAAGAGGCCCCACAAAGGATGCACTTACGCCCCCTGATGAGAGGCACCCTGTACCCACACAAGTCCAGGATTTCACCATCTCAAAGTAGAACTACCCACAATCCCGAACGCCAGCAAGGACAGACACGGAGCTAACGTGCCAAGTCACTCGCTGCTCCCCCGCAGAACCCTCTCCAGCTCTGGAAACGATCCACGCCAGGCATCACCTTAGCTCTGCCCACGTGACGCCGTCTGTGCTCAGCGACGCTTCCGCCGACGTACAAAGCAACTGTTTGCTCAGTGCTGCGCCCCCCCCCCCGGACAGGCACGGAGGAGGCCGAGGCTTATAGCGCCCCCTCACCAAATGGTGCTCAGAGCACTTGACAGCGTCAAAATACAATAGACTATGAAATCCAGTTGGAATATAAATGAATGCAGGAAGAAATTAAAAGGGGCAGATAATGGGATCTTGCCGTGCAATCTGCTGCCGAGCCAGTTCGCTGACCAGTAGCCCCTTTGTCCAGCCGATCTCCGGTCACACGGAGGAGGGGAGCCAAGGCTGAGGAGCACGGGGGGGATTTGGCTTTGCAGCACACTGAAGGCTGCTCCTGCGTTTGGCTCCTGTCCCCAACCCCACTGCGGAGCTTACCGGCGGTGTCACCCTAGGTGGTGCCTCCGTGGGAGCGCCGGCTCTGGTGCGGGGCGTTTATTCCCCTTAGAAGGTCATGCCAATCACAGCGGCATTTCCCAAACAGCCCCCCCCCCCCCCCCCCCACCCTAGGAGCGCTGCGCTGTCCGATTCAGAGCGTGAGCTTTCCGACTGCTTCCCCGTGGTGTCTTCACTTCTCTGCGCCCCCGCCCCCCCCCCCGGAGATCTGCCCCCACTCCGCCAATCCGAGGCTAAGAGGGGGGCTGCCTCCCTGCCGCACCAGCAGCCCTTCCCCAAACCTGGTCACAGGAAGCGGGAGGCCAGGAGCAAGGTAACAATTCTCCGAGCTAATGACGTCTTACTGGCAGGAAGAAATCCTTCAAAGCTAGTCGGGTCCTTAAACATGGGGCGGGGAGGGCGGGGGGCTTGCTCTCCAAGCCACCGACTGCATCCTGGCATGTGCCAGGCAAGCCAAGCAGCCCAGCAGGGGCACTCCCTTCCCTTCCTGCAATTAGTTCCATCCCCCAGGAGGAGCACAAGAGAGCTCGCCGTGCCCAAGGAGACGCGGGGTGCCGCGAGCAGGCCTTTTGTTTTCCAAAGAGCAGCATGTTTAGGCTGGGTCTACCCCAGCCGTGCGTGCCACGCGCCCTCGCCCCGGCGTTGGCACGCGAAGGGAGGAGATGGGGACGCAGCGGAGTCGCCGTGCAGCTGGGGAACTCGGCAACCGTGCCCCAAACCGCCTTGGAAAACTCCAGACAATTCCTAGAGCGGCTCTGGAAAGCGCGCCGCGGCTCGAGAGGCAGGATCGGAACTTTGCCGGCCAGAAGGCAAGCCCAGCCAGTTATCAGGAGCAAGGGGAACTCATGGCTGTTGGACGGGACCGGGCACAGGGGCTGCCCAATGCATACCCCTGGCCCCGTCTTGCCACACCGGACAGCTCACAGGAGCGATGACTGACTTCCCCTATCCCAACGTTCACCCAAGGGTGGTGGTAACCAACGACTTCCTTCGTGGGGGGGGGGGTACCCAGAATGCAACGGGGGTCAGGACCGAGGACCATGGAGTAGTGGCAATGTAGAGCATCATGCCCCGCCTGCCGCAGCTACCCCAATTATTCTACAGGCACACGCCCCTGCGGCGTGACCCACGGCTGCTCTGGGTCACTCCCCAACGTTGGGCTGCTTGCCCACATTAGGAAACGGGCGGGGACTAACGTAACTTGGGTTAGTCCGGTCACGTCACACACCCACCCCCCATCACGGGCACGAGGGTGTTAGCATTATTTTCCCACTCCCCCGTTAAATTCAATAACGTGAGACAGGGCTGGGTTTTGAGCCGTGTCTCGCGTCACTGAATTCAACGGGGGGAAGGGGGGAAATCACACTCAACCCCCGCCCCCCGCAATCCCTTTCTTAACGTGGGCAGGCAGCCCTAGATGTGACACTCCCTCTCCTCAGGAGCGGAGCAAGCACTGTAAAAACCAAGCCTGCTTAGGAGATGGGGTGATTTCTCCAAGGTGTAGAACTAGGAAGTTCCGCCGGTCTCGGAGGACGACTCTTCGGCGAAGCACCCGGTACGGCTAACAGATGGGCGTCACTTCACAAGCTCCGAGGACCACAGAAAAGTCCCCTGTCCCTGTGGGCAGGCCCCTCCTCCTTCCCCTGAGCTCACTGGGTGGGGGTAGAAACCGGACTCAAGAGGCCAGTGCAAAGCTAGCCCTGGGTCTGAGGTCCCACACCCTCTGGTCAAGCTCCTAAAACCCACCGTCCCCTCCTGGCTCAGCAGAAGCCGCTCAAACTGAACAAATCAAGGCAGAAGCTAGGCCACCTGCAACCAGCAATCGAGACGGACCGACCGAGACCACAACTTAGTGAACTGTGGAAAAGGAAGGCAGGCTGCGACCGACCGCAGATTCAGTCTGCTACCTCCCCAGCCAGGAGGAGACAGAAAGAGCCCCCTTCACTTCCTCCTGTGTCCCAAACGGCAGATTCAGGGCGACCCATTTCCTCCACTTACCGTCAGAAATGGGGTCGGCAAGGGCCAAAGATCCTGAGACAGCCGAGAGGGAGTCCTGGGGATTCCCCTGGCAGAGACCCCACCCCTAGAGCAGAGGGGCCCAAGCTATGGGTCAGGCTGCACCAGCAGCTTGCTACCCTGCGTGTTGGGGGTCGCAGTGGGCAATCTAGGGAAGACCCGAGAGGGGAAGGTGGCTGGCCAGAGAAGCTAGAATCTGAGGGGGCTTGACCCCCAGCAGCCCAGTTCAGACCAGCAACCCCAGGGCTGAGGAGGGACTCAAACCGGCATTAGCACCTCAAACCCAGAGCGCAAGAGGCCTGGCGCAGCCCAGTATCCGGACCCCAGCAGTCCCACAGCCTTAGCCATCAAGCTCCAGAGATTCATCCCCAGACTCTAGTGCCCCAGGTCCCCCTCCACCGATGAACCCCAAACAGCCAGCCCCACCTCACCCCCCGCCAAGATCCTAGAGTCCTTCAAGGACCCCCCATTGCCTGTACCAGACACCACGCCTGCCACACCCGGTTCTCCCTGGCCAGCCCCAACCTCCACTGCCAAGATCCCAGAAACCCCTTGTTTCTCCACTGTCCTCCACAGGCCTTGATCCTAGGACACACACACCCCACAAGTTCCCACTGCCTCCCCTCGGCCTAGATCCTAGAACACCTCCCCAATGCTCAGCCCCCCCAAGCTTCCACTGCCCTCCCCCCAGCCTAGATCCTAGAACACCCTCCAATGCCTACCCCACCCAAGCTCCTACTGCCCTCTCCCCCGGCCTAGATTCTAGAAACCTCCCAATCCCACTGCCCTCCCCCCAGCCTAGAGCCTATATCACACACACACACCGGCTCCCACTGTCCTCCCCTGACCTAGAT
>QEPC01008726.1:423899-442398 GCA_003113815.1 Sphenodon punctatus
CTCAGTCGTCTCTTCTCCAAGCTGAAGAGCCCCAACCTACCAAGCCTCTCCTCATACGGGAGCCCTTCCATGCCCTTGATCATTTTTGTTGCCCTTCTCTGCACCTTTTCTAGTTCAGCGATGTCTTTTTTGAGATGGGGCGACCAGAACTGCACACACTATTCGAGGTGCGATCGCACCATTGATTTGTATAGAGGCATTATGACATCCTCCGTTTTATTCTCTATCCGCTTCCGAATAATTCATCACATTCTGTTTGTTTTTCAAACTGCTGCTGCGCACTGCACTGTGGATTTCATTGTATTGTCCACAACCACCCCCAGATCCCAGTGGGGGGAAACACCTCCCAAATTCCTGTTTCGGCTCCTACATATTAGGCTGTGGGCAGGCAGTGAGCATTACCAGTTGTTCAACTTTTAGAAAACCAAATTCTCCTTTCTGTGCCAAAATGGCAGCCACACCCTTTGGAAATCCAGTCCCTACACGCCCAGTGGTCAGAGTTTCCTCTGGCTCTGCCCGCCTTACTGCAGAGAAGGATCTAGCCCCGAGATGGATTCCTGTTGCAAAATGCCAGGACAGAAAGAGGTGGCACTATCCTCTCAAATCAGTAAGTACGAACGCAGGGCGCAACGCCATTGGAGGAACATTTGACTACAAAACCCATTCGTTAAGAGAGAAAACGGGGCCGCCGTTCCCCGGGGGCTGTCAGCGAGCAGAGAGAACAAAGCATGACTCATCTTCATGCAGAGGCAACGAATACCGAACCGAGCCTGGTGGGGAATCACTTTAATGGTGTCGGGAGCTCAGAGCCGCAGCGCAATGAGCCTGCAGGTGCGAGAGTCCAACAGCAGCTCCGTCCCACTGCCCCCACATCCCTCCCCCAAATGGTAGAAGCCCTGCCCAGTCACCACCGTCTGGGGAACTGGTGGAGCAGGGAACTGTCCATCTGGGAGCCCCAGGTCTAAATGAAGTGCCCCCCCTCTCTCCCCCCATCTTTATACCCCTCAGGTGACAGTGGCTACGCACCCCTGAGCTCTTAGTGGTTCTCCGCTTGCCTCTCCAGCCACCATCACACCCTCATACACCCCCGCTCCTCCCCTTCCTCTGGGCAGGGACCACTTTGACCACAACGTCAGTACAATGGAGTCCTCCACTGCACCACATTTGCAAGCTGTAGTAGTCTCTGCCCAGCTGCAGCTCCTCTCCTTCCTGCTGCTGGGATTTTTTAAAGTGGTCAGGCTGATCGAAGGAGCAATAGGGAGCTTGGAAGGGGGTGGGGTGTTTTTCCATCCCCACATTCCCTTTGGTGGAGATGCTTTGATGGGCTAAACCCACCAAACTGGCTCAGGGAAAACTCCCAGCAGCAGGAGCTACAGGGAAAGGGCAGGTACACCAAGGGTTTGTTAGAGAGAAGCCTGTCTCGGAGGAAACTGCCAATTGCAGTTTGCCCCAGGAGTGGTTGCTCCACCCTGGGGGTAAAATGCACCCATATAAACCGCTTCAAATGAGTGACATTTTGCTGCAGAGCAGGGCATCGAGGTGGCATCAAAACCCAGTTCTACGGAGCAAGATCTCATGCAGGCAGACCTGAATAGAGGGGACTCAAGGAGGAGATGATCGGCAGCAGTCATTATCCAAGATAAGCACTGGGAGGAATTGGCTTCTCCTACGTTCTGCTGAGGCCTCTGGCACCTGCTGCTGCCGCCAGGGACAGGTCATGGAGCTGGGATGCCTACGAGCTTGGCGTGACCAGAGGGAACAGCTGTCAACTTGGGATTGCCCTGAGAAGGGCTGGAGCTACAAGGAGCTCAGACACGTGGGTCCCTGCGGCTTGGGAGCTCCCTAGCAGGGCCTGTAACAGACACAGAGCAGGACACGTAACCCAGTGCCCCGAGCACAGAGTGGCTGTTTCCGCAGGTCACAGCCTGGAGCAGCAGACGCACCCAAACTTCTCCCCAGGTAGAAATATAGACACAAGAGTCTTGGTCCAGCAGGCTGTGCGTGCGGAATTGAATCAATGCATTCAAAATGGCAGTCTGCGGTGGTGGATGGACAGACCTCGGAGTTGGTTCGTGTCGCCACTCAAAATACTTTATCCAAACATTTCCTCTCCAGAGTAAAGCGGTGATGGGGAAAGAGGGAGATGCTTTGTAAACAGGCTGCTTCCTGCAATCTGCAGGAGCTGCCACATACGGCAGACTCAAACAAAGACCGGTGGAAACGTAGCTTGGTTTGCAACCAGTCTGACCGGGCACAGCACTGGGCGTGGGTGCTTGCTGAGACTGCTCAACTCCCTGTCTCCAATTGGCTACTGAAACCACACTGGTTAGCGGCCATGGTATGTGGAACCATTTTGTGATTGGCTAGCAGCCATTTTGTGTCTGTGGAAAGCTCATGTGACTGTGTCTAATGACCACAGTCTGTGGTGGCCATTTTGAATCTCTGGATAGCCCGTGTGACTTCAGAGTCACGAGGTCAACTCAGTGTCACAGTATGGTCGCCACAGATTATGGCCACTAACTAGAGTTGCATAGTCAAGTCATGGCCACGGACAATGGCAGCTAGCCTGAGTCATATGATATACCCATGGTCACAAGATGGCCACCACAAACCATGGCCACCGACCAGAGTCACGTGGTCAATTTGTGGTCACACTAGGGCTGCCACAGATCACCGTCTCAATATGGCCGCCATGGTCCAAGACGGTGCTCTAGGCTGCAGGGTTAGAGTGTAGAGTCCATAACTGAGTGCCCGTTGTGGGAGAATATCCGGCGCTCTGCGTTGCTGGACTTGGCCAAGCCGGGGACATACTTGGGGCGCCGGTAGCAGAGGCAGCAGAGGATGCGGCGGAAGGTGCTGCGCATCTCATTGTCCCGGAAGGAGTAGACAATGGCGTTGATGAGCGAGTTGATCTCGGCCAGGAGGAGGAAGTATTTCTCCACAGCCAGAACGTTGCAGCTCTGACAGCCCAGCCCGTCCAGCAGAAGCACCACCTGCCCGGGGGTCCAGCAGATCACGAAGGCACCTGCCAAGGCGGGAAAGCGGATATATGTTAGGAGCAGCAGGGTCCCCCCACCCGGGAGAGGAAGGTTTGACTGATGGACGCTGACTCGCCACCAGAACAAAGGAAAATGTGGGATCGGAATTTATTTCTGATGTCCCCTTCGTACTAACGACTTGGTCTTGAAGTGGCATGCCCTTGACACACACACACCCCCCCCAAGTGCAGCGGCTCACAGCACCACCATGCCACTGAGGCGCTCTGGCTAGTCTTCCCAGCCTGGCTCCATGCCCCCAGCCAGTGGCCAATGTGAACAGATAGATCAGCAGTCTCACTTCCTCTCCCCTCCCATCTTTTCTCCATGCAGCTTCCTGAGGACCAGCTTTGCACCCCCCCTGAACCCAACATGTGCCTTGGATCGGCCAGAGGTTGATCCTTCTGACCCTCGGCCTGTATCCAGTCCTGAGCCCGTCTGATCTGTGTCCATCTGTCCCCCTGGTCTGTGGGCCTGTCCCGTCCCCCCCACACACACACATCTGGACCCCCGATTCTGCAGACCTTGACCCTCCACTTGAACTGGAGACCCTGGAGCGGATTCTGTGCCTACTCTCTGTGCCGTGACCCTTGGCTGATCAGCCAGGGACCCCGATATCAGATTCCGGAGGCTTCCAACATAGCCCCACCTCTAAGGAGCATTACGATGACATCAGGGACCCTTTCAAATGGAGCGCTGCCCCCAGAAGTCCATGGTGACACTCTAAGGGTCATGGCAGTCCCGTAGCCCCACTACGGCAGTCCAGAGGGCGGGGGTAACCCACCCCACACTGCACCCCCCACAGCTGAGCTCACGTTGGCAGCTTTCCCCAAAGCTGTGGGAGGAACTCTCCCAGCCAGCCCATCTGCTTGAGACCAGGCTGACCCTGGCCGGGCCCCCCTCCACACAAAGCCTTCACCAGCCATCGCACGCCCTGCCCTCTCCGAAATCAAATGCCATTCTTCGTTGCTAAAGAGAACCCCCTGGCAGCCATGCCCCTGGCTTGATTAAAAGAGAGGGCGCTGCTGCTCTCTCTCCATTAATTCCTCCCAGTTTTTATGACCTGATAACAGTCTCTTCATGGCCAAAATCTCTACAAGGAACCGGGCAGCCACAGAAAAGATGGGGAACATTTGTTCTCTGATGTCACGAGAGAGAGAACAAGAGGGAATGGTTTTAGACTGCAGCCAGGGAGATTTTAGTTAGAAATTACGAAAAACCTCCTGATGGTGAGAGCTGTCGGGTCATGGATGACGGAAAAAGCTGCCCAAGGAGGTTGAGGAATCTCCCGACTTCCTTGGAGGTTCTCGAAACCTGGCTGGACGAGCCCCTGTCTGCGACGCTGTAGGAAGGGATCCTGCCTTGGAGCAGGGGCTGGACTAGATGGACGAGTCTCTGTCTGCGATACTGTAGGGAGAGGGGATCCTGCCTTGGAGCAGGGGCTGGACTAGATGGACGAGTCTCTGTCTGCGACGCTGTAGGGAGAGGGGATCCTGCCTTGGAGCAGGGGCTGGACTAGATGGACGAGTCTCTGTCTGCGACGCTGTAGGGAGAGGGGATCCTGCCTTGGAGCAGGGGCTGGACTAGATGGACGAGTCTCTGTCTGCGACGCTGTAGGGAGAGGGGATCCTGCCTTGGAGCAGGGGCTGGACTAGATGGACGAGTCTCTGTCTGCGACGCTGTAGGGAGAGGGGATCCTGCCTTGGAGCAGGGGCTGGACTAGATGGACGAGTCTCTGTCTGCGACGCTGTAGGGAGAGGGGATCCTGCCTTGGAGCAGGGGCTGGACTAGATGGACGAGTCTCTGTCTGCGACGCTGTAGGGAGAGGGGATCCTGCCTTGGAGCAGGGGCTGGACTAGATGGACGAGTCTCTGTCTGCGACGCTGTAGGGAGAGGGGATCCTGCCTTGGAGCAGGGGCTGGACTAGATGGACGAGTCTCTGTCTGCGACGCTGTAGGGAGAGGGGATCCTGCCTTGGAGCAGGGGCTGGACTAGATGGACGAGTCTCTGTCTGCGACGCTGTAGGGAGAGGGGATCCTGCCTTGGAGCAGGGGCTGGACTAGATGGACGAGTCTCTGTCTGCGACGCTGTAGGGAGAGGGGATCCTGCCTTGGAGCAGGGGCTGGACTAGATGGACGAGTCTCTGTCTGCGACGCTGTAGGGAGAGGGGATCCTGCCTTGGAGCAGGGGCTGGACTAGATGGAGGAGTCTCTGTCTGCGACGCTGTAGGGAGAGGGGATCCTGCCTTGGAGCAGGGGCTGGACTAGATGGCCCTTGAAATACCTTCTAGCCTGGATTCTTAATACCATTACAACAGTTTTTCAAGAGGCACCGGAACAAGGGGTCCAGTTCCCCAGCTCATCACCGTGTCCTGCACCCCACCCTACTGTGCCACCTCTGGTTTGCTGGGGAAGCTCAGTCTGCCAGGTGCTGAACCTCTCGTCTTCAGCACTCGAGCTTTCTGGGAACCCTGCTCACGCTATCAGTAGCAGAGTAGCAGCCGCTGCATGCTGGAGGGAAGGGTCGTGGGCAGGAGCATGCGACACGGACACCCCCCACTCCGGCATGGGGAGGGTCAGCTCCTCTCCTTCCTGCCCAACCAGCCAGCCTCCCCAGGAATACGGGTAGCAACCATCAGAGCCACCCCTAGCCCGTGGCTGCCTCGCGCCCCTGGCAGATGTTTTCCACTAGCTTCCCTGCAGCGGGAGGGGAAAGGTCAGGGCGCACCTCCCCCACCTGTAACCAGCCGTCTCCTTGAACAAACACCCCTGCAACGCAGATAGTGCAGGAGACCGGCCAGACCGTATTGAGCCCAGTTTGGGGCGCCTCTTTTTAAGGAAGACATTGACAAACTGGGGCAGGTTCAGAAGTGGGGGCAGCAAGGACGATAAAGGGTCGAGGGAGTAAGTCTGAGGAGGAAAGATTGAAGGAACTGGGAATGTTTAGCCTAGCAAAGAGAAGACTAACGCTATCTGAAGGGACACCCCCCTCCCCCAGAAGCTGGCAAGGAACTGTTCTGCCAGGCTACAGGGAGCAGGACTATAATAGGTGCAAGTGACAGGAACGGAGATTTTGGTTCAATATCAGGGGACACTTCCTAGCAGTCAGAGCCACCCAGCCGGATGGGATAAGCTGTGGAGGGAGGTTGCAGGCTCCGTTGCTGGAGGTTTTCAAGCAGAGACTCAGCAACCAGCTGTCGGGGACGTTGTAGCTATTGCCATCCTGTATCCAAGTGACCCTCGACGTCCCTTCCAACCCTAGGACTTTATGAAATCAAAACTACAACTGTCAGCAGCTGGCTCCAGGGAGCAAGCTCCAGAATGTGCAACAGCCTCACCAGCCCGAGCGGACTCTAGGGATGGGGCCAAGAATTTGGAAGGATCCCAACGCTGTTGCCTCATCTACTGACTGACCCTTTCTGTGTTTGCAAATAGGATGGGCCAGATTTCCAAACAGGAGACCAGCTCCCGCAGTCGAGGCAGGATTTCCCAAGGAGTCTCTTTCCCAGCATGCTCCCCAAAATTTGCCCGAGGCGCAACGCTGAACTGTCAGGAACAGAGCCTCACATCTGGCTCTCTTACACACACACACACACACACACACACACACACACACGGATTCCAGGGACAAGAGGGATGAGGGCTTTACTATATAGACCGGGGGGGCCGGCAGCTTTAAAATCTGATTTAATTAAATATCAGTATTTTGTAAATATAGATTTCGAGAACGACTTTGTGCAGTAACAGCTCCAAACTCTGCCTGTTTAACCGTGCTCAGTTTGAACAGGGCTTGGCTACCTCCTGCCACCAGCCTCACCCTAAGCGATCTCTGTGCAATCCCGCCTACCAGCACATTGCCATGAAGCAATCGGGCCCGCGGTGACCCAGAAGGCAGGCAAGCCCGGCTCCGAAGATGGCTGGATATTTTTAGTTTGCGCTGATCGGGCTCTAGCTTGGGGAGGTTTGCAAATCCAATTCAGATGCTGGTTAATAGCCAGCATTCAAATCCACATCACCCCAGCAACGATTGCGTTTGGCTGCATTTGGTCATTTGCATTTGTGGGTTTTACAAGCAACCCAGGTGGCAAATCTCTTCCTGGCACTTTGCAAAACTCTGCCTGACTCTTGAGAGACAAGTAGAATCCGGTCGCCCCAGACAACAACAGAGAGATGCAATGTGTATCAGCCACTGAGATGGTTGGGCTCTCGACTCCGCATGCAGATGAAGGGACTCTCATGGGGGAGGGCGGCGCATAGGAAAATCTGCTCTAACTTTTTAGAGTTGGAAATAGAACGGCTCAGGGGCTCTCTTGTTCTCCAACCTCTGTTGGGGAGAGCACGCAAGCTTTTAGGCCACACAGGGCCCCTCCTCTGGCATTTTAAAAAAGCAAGACTTTTACATGCCTGAGAAAGGGACCTGTGCAGCCCAAAAGCTCACACTCTCCCCCCCCCCAACAGAAACTAGTGCAATAAAAGATCCAGAAATCGTGTGTGTTTTCCGTGTTGGTCCCAAGTGAGACAAAGTGGTTCAAAGGATCTCTTTTATTGGACCAACCTCTGTCAGTGAGAACGAGCAAGCTCTCAGTCCCGGTATGGGCCAAAAGCTTGCTCATTCTCACCAACAGCAGCTGGTCCAATAAAAGATGCAGCCAAATGACTCTGTCTCCCTCGGTGTGCAGTAAGTGGCTATCTGAATGACTCTGTCGCCCTCTCTTACAGCAGTGACAGGAAACCTTTTCTGCTCCCAGGGGCCGTTTGAAAATGAGTCCAAGCTCTGAGGGCCACACAGAGGTTGGGGGCCAAAGGTGCATAAGGGGTGCGCTCAGCAAGAGGAGGGTCCAAATCATGGATCTGTGCTGTATCCTTGTGTTTGGGATGGAGGGAGACAGCCATCATCTCTGTCCTCAGCTCTGTTCCCCACCCACCCCCTCCCTCCCCGACGCAACCAGCCTTGACCGCCTGCCAGTTCCCTACAAGGACCGTGGGCCAAGGCTCTGACAGCAGCTGCTCAGGATCCGTCGTGGTGGCAGATCCGTCGTGGTGCTCCTGAGGGTGTGGATGGGGGGAGTCCGCTGCTGCTGGAGAGGAGACCGGGGGGGCCTATTCCACCCCCCTGGGCCTCAGTCCTCAAACCCAACCCCACACTATTTCTTGCAGTCACTCTACCCCTTTCCCAGGCCCTCCCAGCCACAGCCAGCCCAGCCAACACGTAAGGAGCAAACTATGTGCAGAGCTCAAGGTCGCTGGAGCCTGGCCATGGAGGAGCTGGGAGCGTGTGCGTGGGGAGCAGCCTCAGGAGCCACCCGGCCCTCCCTCCCTCCCTCCCTCTAGGACTCCGTGAACGCAGCAGCTGGGAGAATGCTGGAGCAAAGGTTGTGGGGCTTTCTGTGCCTCATCTCAGTCTTTCAGCACAGACCCCTCCACCAGCAACCACCCTCTCACCGGTGCTTTGGGGATCCAGAAAGTGGAGGAGCCGCAGCTGGTGGTCTCGGGAGGAAGGGAGGCTGGCGGGGCGGGGTAGCTGGAGCAAGGGTTGGGGTGGGTAGCATGTCTAGCGTCCTGGTGCTCCGTCCCCAAGCCACTCCCTCCCCCAGACACGTGGGTGTTACCACCCTGTTTCCCTGACGGAGCAGATTCTACTCTTATCAGGAGAGATTTACGGTGCAGGGAGCACAGGCCAGGACGGAGCTGTGCAGGGAGTGAGGGGGACCAGCGTGAATCGGAGAAACTGCACTGTCCCAGCTGAAACCCCCAGCCCTGCGAGACACAGGGCCCTGGAGAGGAGCAAACAGACATGTCTGGAGACAGACAAGCAGAGAGAGCGAAAGGGAGACAGGGCCACAGGGTGGGGGAGATAAACAGATCAGTCCTAGGTTAGCTAGCAGGCTGCAGCTCCTCCCCTTCCTGAAGTGAAGAACATAAATGCCAGACTGGCTCAGACCAACGGTCCATCAAGCTCAGCATCCTGTCTCCAGCAGTGGCCAATTTTGGTCTCATGGGAGAGGTACCAGCCGTCCCAATGGGCAATCCATTCCCTGCTGATCACTCCCTGCTCCTGACAGTAAAAATATCTCATCTCGTCATCTACTTGGTTAATAGCCATTAATGGACCTATTCTCCAAGAACTTATCCAGTCCTTTTTTAAACCCAGCTATACTATAGAAGTTGCTTCCAGAGAGCACTTGTTGAGGGCAGGGATCTGGTCAGGGGAGGCAGGCCTAGTTTTGTGTCAGTTGCCACCTCCCTCCAAGAGAGGCAAGCACATCACAGCACATCACAGCCAGTGAAAGGAGGAGGGGCCTTGTTAGAAAAGGGGGAGGGCCCCCAAGTTGGACACGCCCCATTTCTGACATAACCTAACCCTTGTGAAGCGTCATGGCCTCACAAAACTCCATAGGGGCAAGAAAGTCCCTGTTCTCCCCCTCCCTCCGCCCAGTTTGGCGTGGAACCCCCAGAAGCCCCACTTCTTGGGGTTACCAGAGACACGCCAGGATGACCTAGAGTGGTTGCAACCACAGTTAGGGGGAATGCACCCTACCACCCGTCTCGTGGGGAAGAGACGCAGTTGCCATGGCAGCAGCAACTCACTTAGGATGATGGTGACGGTCTTGATGAGGTTGATCATAGTCTCGCGGTAGCGGGGGTGGAAGTTGGTGTGCTTGGACATGCGTGTAATCTTGCGCTTGACGTAGACAAAGATGTGGGCATATACCAGCAGCATGATGAAGAAGATGAAGAGGTTGGAGATGGCCCAGAAGGTCAAGTAACTGCGGCTGTAGAGTGGCGCCATCCTGGAGCAATTCTCAAGATCACAGAGACAGTGCCAGCCGTAGGAAGGGATCAGACCCAGGAGCAAAGCCATCACCCAAATGCACCCTATGAGAACCATCACCCGTTGGTTGGACATGGAGCTGTGGAGCTGCATGGTGAAGACCGTCTGGTGCCGCTCCACCGCGATGGCCAACAAGTTGACCACCGATGCCGTCAGGCTGGTGTCCAGGAGGCTCTGCCGCACAAACCAGGTCTTGAGGGAGAGCTGGGCCGTGCGGGGCCCCGTGTGAAACATCAGGAACATGTAGGCCACCCCGGCGAAGAGATCAGCAGCCGCCAGGTTGCCCAGGAGGTAGTAGATGGGGTAGTGGAACCGCTTGTTGATGACGATGGCGGAGATGACCAGCAGGTTGGTGAGGAGAACGATGATGCTGACCGTCAGGCCGAGCGCCACCACCAGCACGTCCTTGGTGCGCCATTCCGCTGACAGCTCCTTCCGGCTGTGGTTATAGAAGAAGCCGACCGTCTCGTTGTAGTAGCACTGCTTCATGTTCCTAAACCAGCGGCAGCCCCTACGGTGGAGAAGCAGGAGAGAGTGAAGAGGTGGCGTGGCCTGTCCGTGCCGCTCTGGGGATCGGCACAAGTCCCTCTCCTCTTATTTCAGAACTCTACAGCATCCCTGATCTTGGGAGCTTTGACCCTGCGCACACACCCCCAGAGTGTTTGTGAGTCACCGCCGGTACCACACCCGACTGCTTAACACAAAGCTGCCTTTAGCCTCTGCGAGTCCCATCTTACTTGTCTGGCCCAGTTCTAATAATCCCGGGATCTCAGAAAGCTACAGAGGTAGACAGAGAGCACAGCAAATATTCTGACCCACAGGCCAGGAACCCCTGCTTTAGGGGGACTGGGGCAGCCCCCCCACCCCCGACCGCAGCCAGCATGAGCGCACACAAACGTAGAAACGCTTTGTCCCTGCACCCCGTGTTACATCAGACCTCCCAGCCTTTCGAATGGCACACGCCCCACCCCCAGCCAAGAAGCTCCTCCCCTCAGTCTATAAGCTCCGCCCCTCCCTCGCACGCGCGTGAGCACACACCCCTCCCAGTATGCCCAGTACACAAAGAGGGACAGGCGGTCTCCTGCTTCTCATTCCACTCGTTCTCTTGTCATTTCATCGTCTCCCATCGGCCTATCAATGGCTTTTCCTGGGAGGCCACCAGGAAGGAGCAGGGGGTGGGGGGTGCTGTCACCGGTGGGATTCAGCACCCAAGGGGGCCCTGTCCCTCTGAAATAGGGTCTCTTCCAGCAGCGGGGAACCTTTTCCCTCCCAGGGGTCACTGGAGTACAAGCTCCGAAGGCCACATAGCGGCCAGGATGCTGAAGGAAGAGAAGGGTCCAGATCCTGGCTCTGTCCCCTGTTCCCGTGTGCCAGCGACCCTCCTCTCTGCTCCGTCTGTCAGTGCTTGGGGGGAGGGACTGGATCTGGGGCACTGGAAAGCAGCTACCACCAGCCACATTTGGCCCCCAGGCCCCCTGTGTTGCACCCTCCCTTCCATACCAGCTCCACGGGGCATGCGGGTGTTTCACCCCACACCCCTTCCAGCACCACAGACAGAAGCTTCTCCCTTCCCAGAACCATGGGGCCGGCTGGGTGACTCAGCCGAGGCTTTATAACAGAGGGGGGGGCAAGCCCTCCCCTGACCTATAATACAGGCTTGTTCGTTACTAGGCGTGGATCTCCGGCCTCGGGGCCAAACGTGGCCTGCAGCTAGTTTTGATGCGGCCCCTGGATCTAGTTCCTACCCCCCAAACACAGACAGGCTCAGCTCAGCTCAGCTCAGCTCAGGGGAAGGGAGCAGTGATGAGGGCAGGCGCACAGGGAGAGGGGACAGATCGCACTGACAGACTGAGCTCAGGGGAAGGGAATGAGGGGAGGCGCACAGGGAGAGGGGACAGAGCCAGGATCTGGACCCTCCTCTTCCCGAGTTCACCCCTTATGCCCCCACAACTCCTATACAGCCCTCAGAGCTTGGACACATTTTCAGAGTGGCCCCTAGGAAGGAAAAGGTTTGCCACCCTGTGGTGGCCTTTGCTGTGGTGTTTTGTGGGTCTCTGCTACTGCACGGCGTGTAGGAACCTCTTACAGAAGGGGCTTATCACAAGCTAGCTCACTGCTACGAGCTAATGCTAGGTCTGTAGCCAGGACATTGCTTCAGACTAAGAAACTGGGGTGCGTGGGACCTGGAACACGTTGGGGGTTGAGCTAGATGACCCTCGACGTCCCTTTACCTAATGACACCCTTTTACATTCGTCGGCCTAGGCAGCCACTTACCTCACCTCACCCCCCTTTCCTTTGCATTCCCCAATTCTATTGGATGTGATGGCTTGGTGGCATGAAAGTGCGATGAAGCACGTGGTTCTCAAAGGTTGATCCTTTTCCGATTCCGCCCCCCTGCCCCCCCAAACTCTGTGTTTCTGTCCAGCGGGATCGGGACTGCAGTTGGCCAAAACTATCTCATGACAGATGGACAGAGGGAGGGATGCAATGGATTGTGCCGAGGAGGCTGCAACGCAATTCTGGAAACATGAGAAGCAAAACATCTTCTCCCCGATGGTGCGTGGGAGACGGGGCCATGGCCAGCCCCACTTTGCTGCCTCAGAAATTCCCAAAAAAGTGCAGAATAGCAGATGTTTATCGCCCGACAGCCAAACAGCAAGCTGGGGTCACCTTTGCAGCTGCCGTCCACTCCCCGGCAATCCATTGAAACCGCCAAAGGAGCCAATGCTTCCTCAGGGGTGGGGTCTTGGGGATTAACCAAGGGGGGGGGGGGACGGTGGGGGATGAATCCATCCTGCTAAACGCCTCTTCCCTACGGTCTAACCGGTCTGTTCCAGCCTCCCTCCCGGCAGTAGAGGCTCTGGAGGTTTCTGGCTGATCCCCTTGGGGTGGAGGAGGGGACTGATAAGAAGGAGTGAATGACGATACAATTGTACCAGGGCTCCCCCCCACAAAAAAACCTACAGGTATTTGTCTAAGTAAAGAACTGGTCTCTTCAGAAATAGGCTTGGCCTGCTCACGAGGCGAGGGCCATGGGAGGTAGGGGAACCCCAGAGATCAGCACGGGCATGAGTGTGTCCGGACTCACAGGGACCGGGCTTATGTGGGTCAAGGGGGATCAAGGCTACACCACAAATGTCAGTCCAAAGTCCCTCCCAACCCTGGCTCCCAGGATGCACCAGGGTCCCATGTTTGTCCCAATGGACCTGGCTGGAGCTGGGGGGGGTGTCATGCTGTCACACCTCCAGCCCCACAAGCTTACTGTACCCCGGCGACCAGGAACAACATCGGGCCCACAGAGAAACCCTCCAGCCTGGAGGGCAAGCAGCGCATTGGCGACACTGCACTTCTCCCTCGGTCTGTGTCCCGCTCCCTGGAAAGCGATTCCACAAAGCAGGGGGGCTGCCAGGTACAGACACAAAACAGTTCTGCTTTGGAGAACCCTTGTCAGAGCAGAACACCCTCAGCATCATTCACACACAGAGACCCTCATCTCTCGCCTCGGCTACTGTAACTTCCTCCTTACTGGCCTCCCCTGCTCTGATCTCGCCCCCCCTCGTCTCCGCTGCCAAAATCATCCCCCTTGCCCATCGCTTTGACCGTGTCCAGCCCCTCCTCCCCCGACGGGAACGCATTCAGCACGAGCTCCTGGGCTTCCCCTTCAAGGCTCTTCATGGCCTTGCTCCCCCCTATCTCTCCGCTCTTGTATCCCGCCGCGCTCCTGCCCGGGAGCTTCGCTCCTCCTCTGTCCCCACCCTCGCCTGCTTGTGTCTCCCCTGCTCCACTAAACGGCTTTGCCCCTTCTCTCTTGCTGCCCCCCAGGCCCGGAACTCCCTCCCTGGATACGTTCCCTCTCTCCCAACTTTCAAATCCCTCCTGAAAACCCACCTCTTCCATCACGCTTTCCCTGGCCCGTCATGAGTGAAACTGCGTCACCTTCCCTCCCTCCCTCCCTCAGAATCTAGTTCCGTCACTAAGTGAAGCACATTGTGAGCCTGCAACTTCGCAACCTCATGAAAGTCTCCTTATCACTCCCAATGTTCCCCTCTCCCTTGTGTCTTAGACCGTAAGCCTCTTGGGGGTAGGGACCTGTCTAGAACTACTGATTGTACAGCGCCAGGTGCACTGCTGGTGCTATATAAATCAATAATAACCCCCCAACTGCCTTCCTGTAGTGCACACACCCCCACTTCCTCCCCTCTCCACATTTGCACCTCCTCGACATCACAACAGCCAGCCTCCCCCTCCGCATTCACACGCACCCCTGCACTCCTTAGCTGCACCGCTGGCAATGAAGCAACGGGAGCAAGGTGGCCTGGACCATTTCCTTTTGCTTTCCCTGCTCCTAGAAGGTTTCAGCGATAAGTGGCTCTCTCCTTCCCGGGGAAGCATTTGAAAATCATCAGGCAGGCCACCAAAACCTGAAAATTAGGGATCAGCTTAAGAACCAGAACAGTTTGAGCTGGACTAAACCCCCAAACTTGTTTCTATTTCATGTTGGGTGTGGGATCATTTGTTGTGGAAAAGAAAAACAGCAGAGATTCCCTCCCCCCAAATTCCAGGATCTGGGGCTTTAATCACAAAACCCAAACAGCGCATAACCAAGCTGCGAGATTCCCTAAAAGCTGAATGCTGCCGGCCCAAGATTCCCGCAACCCCCTCTCAGCGTCTGCAAGAGCCTTCTATTAATGCTCTCTCTCAGATAACATAAGAACTAGGAGACACCAGACGAAACCATCAGACAGTAACGGTAACACAACCACGCAGCAGTTGCTATTTTACAGAAAGGACAATTGCGGAACTCATGGCCACAGGATGGTGGGAGGCCAATAACACACCTGCATCAGAGATGGTTAGTTAACCCCCTGGAGGGCAGAGCTATCTGTTCAAACATACAAGAGCTGTAGCCTCCTGCTCAGTTGTGTCCAAACCACAGGAAACCCCTCTTCATAAGAAACTGGGGATCAGTAGCTTAATGCAGTCGTTTTCAAAGCAGGGAACACGGGACGGGAGGTATTTTTAGGTGGTGCAAGAAGGAAGGAACGCCACTCTGACTGAGCTGGGAGTGGGGAGGGAATATTTCCAAAGCAATGAGAATTTTGGAAGAAAGAGGGAGAGAGATGTGAAGCAAGAGGAGGATGGGGAAGTGGGAGCAAAGTAGGGGTGGGGTGGGGAGCGAGGGGGCACGTCTTAAAAGGTTTGAAAGCCACTGGCTAAACTCAGTAGAAGGAGAGAGAATTAGAGACAATGCACAGAAAGGTGAATTGCTCAATACTTTGCGTCAGGTTTTTCAGAAAAGCAGAACTGTGATGATAACAACTAGCTAAACTGGTATAAACATGATTGGCGAGGAGACACCTCAGAATAACTAAGGAGCACATCAAAGAATAATTGAACAATCTGAACAAATTCAAGTCAGCCGGACTTGATGATACACACACTAAGATCCTGAAAAAGCTAGCTGAAGAAATCTCAGAGACACTTGCTATTTTCTTTGAGAACTCAAAGAGAACTAAAAGTCCCAGCGTACTGGAGAAGAGCAAACAAACAGTGCCTTTTTTTTTATTTTTCAAAGAGGGATGGGGGGAAGGAAGACCAAGGGAGGTATACACCAGGTATACACTGGGCATCAGTACTGAGGAATCTATTAGAGGAAATCATAACGCGAGGGTTTTGTAAACACGTAGAGGGAAATGGGGTGATTTCTAGTAGCCGATATGGATTTGCTAAGAACAGCTCATGTCAGACCAACCTTGTTTCCTTCTCTGATAAAATTACCAGCTTACTGGATAAGGGGAATGTAGTCAGCAGCATCCTATGTCTTGACTTCAGCAAGTCTTTTGATTTAGTTGCATGCAACATTCTCCTAAGGAAGATGGAGAAACGGAGTCTAGAAAGAACTACTATAAAGTGGATGCAATATTATCTGAAAAATTGCACTCAGAGGGTTGACTTTGAACTGGGAAGAGGTGTCAGGTGGGGTTCCACAAGGATCATTCCTGGGTCCAGTGCTGTTCAATATCTTTATTAATGACATAGATGGGGTTGTGGGCAGTACACTTATCTGACTTTGCTGATGACACAAAAGTGGGAGAACTGCAAACCCCTTAGAGGATGGGATTAAAATTAAAAATGAACCCGATAAATTGGAGTTCTGAGCTGAAAACAACAGAATGAAATTCAACAAAAACAAATGTAGAGTATTGCATGTGTGAAAGAAAAGTCTAATGCAGAAGTATCAGAAGGGAGATGACTGGCAGGTCAGTGGCAGTGATGAGAAGGATTTGGGGGGAGAAGGGATCACAAACTGAAATGGTCAGTGCCATTTGGGGCTGTATGAACAGAAGCATCATATCCAAGATGAGGAATGTTCTAGTTCTCCTGTACTCTGCACTGGTCAGATCTCTCTTTGGGGACCGGGTTCAGTTTGGGGCTCCCCATTTCAAGAAGGATGCTGGCAAAACTGGAAAGGATTCAGCAAGGAAAATCCTTGGAGGAAACACCAATGGCACCGGGCACACTTAGCCCGGAGATTAGAAGATTGGGGGTAGGGGGACATATTGGCAGTCTTCAGGACACTATAAAAAGATGGAGAACACTTGTTCCCCATTGAGAGCGAGGAGCCGAGGACAGAACAAGCAGCCCTTGGGTTAAATGGCAGGATCAGTTCTGCAGTGGAAGGATGGAGCTGCCCGCCCAGGGAGGTTGTGGAATAATCCCCTTCCTTCCCTGGAGGTTGGCAGGAAAAGACTGGGTCAAACATCGGCCAGGGATTCTACAATAAAGCTGCCTCCTCCTGCGACGTCCCCTGCCGCGGCCAGAGACAGACTGGCCCACTGGACGGACTCCCATGCTCTGAACTCCCCAATTGCTCCAGAGCTCCTCTCCTGCAGTGGGTGGAGGCAGCCCGGTCTGAGCTGGGGTCCTGCACAGAGCCTGCACGAAGAGGCTACGCTCTTTGCAGGAGCTGGATAACCACATTACCAGGTTCCACTTCCTGAGCGTATTCTGCACAAGCTCCTCGTCTTCACCTACAAAGCCCTTCACAACCTCACTCTCCCCTACCTCTCAGCCCTGATCTCCCTCCGAACCCCTGCTTGAGCACTCTGCTCCTCCTCCATCCCCTCCCTCACCCTCCCCCACTTCCCCTGCT
Source organism: Sphenodon punctatus (assembly GCA_003113815.1). Classification (NCBI taxonomy): domain Eukaryota; kingdom Metazoa; phylum Chordata; class Lepidosauria; order Sphenodontia; family Sphenodontidae; genus Sphenodon; species Sphenodon punctatus. The sequence goes on from QEPC01008726.1 coordinate 440,920, forward strand.
CCCCCTACCTCTCGGCCCTGATCTCCCTCCGAACCCCTGTTTGAGCACTCCGCTCCTCCTCCATCCCCTCCCTCACCCTCCCACATCTCCCCTTCTCCCCCAACCCCTCACTGCCCCGCACGCCTGGAACTCCTCCCTGCCCACATCCGCCTTGCCCCCACCCTCCACAGTCCCTCCTCAAAACCCACCTCTTCCACTCTGCCCTTCCTAACTCCTGCTAACCATCCCCACCCCGGATTATCCCCCACGTGTTATCTGCAAACTCCTATTTACCGTAACCAAGCCAAGAACGTGTCCCTGAGCTCTCGCATCCTCGTGAATGTCACATCCCTTGTCTCTCCCTCTGTTCCCCCTTTCCCTGTCTCCCCTCCCCCTGGCTTTAGATTGTAAGCTCTCAGGCAGGGACCGGGTCTATCTTATTCTCTGTAAAGCGCCAGGTACATTTCTGGTGCTATATATAAATGCGTATAATAATAATAATAAATTGTCTCCCATAAAAATTAAAACTGCGTTTAAGCCTTCTCCTCCCAGGGCGTGGAGACCCCAACCTGAGTCCAGGGAAGGGGGGTACGGGTCTGTCCAAGCTGCAGGGCCTGGGGGGGCATCTGCCCTCCAGCCCGGTGGCCCCTGGGTTTTCTCCTTGCGTGCTCGACCCCGTGTCTCTCACGGAGAGGATGGGGCCGCTCAACCTGCAGGTTTGCCTCCAGTTTGGTGGGGTTTCTCTATCCACTGCGACTCCAAGTGTCAGACGTGGCACGACCCGATGGATCTGGTGAGGGGATCGGGACACTGGAAGTTTCAGCGGCTGCTTCTGCCCCATTGTGCGGCCCATGCCCCTGCCAGAATCCGGTGCTGCCAGAGCAGACACCCAACCGGCTTGCTTCACTGGGGCCCACTAGGTGACCCACTGGTGTGTCACCACAGAGGACTGGTGTGTCCTGGTGTGCTCTGCAGGACAGCATGCCCCACAACCCTGAGAGCAGTGACTGCAGCCCCTGAACCGAGCGATCGCCAATAGGCACATAACAGGGGCTTGCCTGGGGGCTGATCAGAGCCCATCCCATGGGCTTCACCAGCCATCAAGAGCTTCCCCTGGCGTTCCGCTTGATCAGCTAATTAAGGCATCGGGAGCTCATTATGTAACCATGGAATAACGCTGCAGCACTGTAAACAAAGAGCCGATGGCGGCGGCGGCACAGGGATTTCAAGGGACGTCTGGACGGGCGTCTGAGAGCAGGGGGGCTGGACTAGATGACCCCTAAGGTCACCTCTACCTCTAGAGCTCTGTGACTTTATCCCTCGGTCTGATCCACCAGCCCTCAAATCCCCATTAAAACACAACCGACAGCACTTCTTCCCCTACCACCCAATCACACAGCTGAGCTAGAGCAGAGGGCTGGGAGCCAGGACTCCTGGGTTCTCGGGGAGGGGAGTGGGGGCTAGTGGGTTAGAGCAGGGGGGCTGGGAGCCAGGACTCCT
>QEPC01008726.1:444665-506552 GCA_003113815.1 Sphenodon punctatus
GGGGCTGGGAGCCAGGACTCCTGGGTTCTCTGGGAGGGGAGGGGGGATTAGTGGGTTAGAGCAGGGGGGCTGGGAGCCAGGACTCCTGGGTTCTCTGGGAGGGGAGTGGGGGCTAGTAGGTGAAAGCAGGCGGGGCTGGGAGCCAGGACTCCTGGGTTCTCTGGGAGGGGAGTGGGGCTAGTGGGTTAGAGCAGGGGGTGGTCATTCTCCAGGAGTTCTCTTCCCAGTGGTGGCTGGGGGAGAGGGGATGGAATCTCTGCCCTGGGGGATACACCCAGTGGTGGTGTGGTCATTTCAACAGTGCAGGAACTCTTCATGAGGGCCAACCCCCCCCCCCCCCCCCCCCCAGAGGAGACCCCCCCCCCCCCGCCCCCCCCACACACACACACACACCCACCCACCCCAGCCTCCAAGGTTGCTGGGGGGAGCGGGGAGCTGCAGGGAAAGTGGCAGAACTCTGTTCCTCCATCGTATCCGGCCTGGGGCTGTTTCAGTCCAGCCCCTTTCCAATTCCTGAGTCTTTACCCACTGAAAGGCCGTGCTCAGAGGGAGATGGGACAGTCCTGGATCCTCCCCGTCCTGATCCCCTTTGCTCCCCGGGCCCGCTGCTGTCTGGCCTGTGGCATTTCCCCACCGGAGTGGGGTCAGCTCAGCGGGGAGGCTCCCTTGCTCCAGGATGGCAGCCCAGCCCTGTCCCCCTGCGCTGGGGGAGCTGTTTTCCTTGGAGCTTTGGCTTGAGCTGACTCCTCAGGGGCAGATCTGCCGTCTGGTTTGGGCTTTGTAGCATGGGTTGCAGGGGGAGCGGGCTGCCTTGGGGAGGGAGTAGCATTCTGGGCCGCAGTCTGTGCCGGTGCTTGGACACTGGCTTCTGCTCCAGCGCCACAACTAAATCCCTGGGGGAATGGCATCGAGAGCAGCGATGCTGGGCTGCTCTGCAACCCGCTGGGGGCCACGTTGGGCTCAGAAACCCTGCCCCATGGCCCTGGGACTGTGTGGGGCAGGGCGGTGTCCCCTAGAGCCTCCCACTATAATTGCACCTGCAGGAAGGGCCGTGCCAGCATAGTGAAATGGGCAGAAGCGAGGCAGACTCGATGCAGTTAAATGCAGACTCCAGAGGTGCGAGGGGCTCGGGATGGAGAGAGAGAGAGAGAGAGAGAGAGGGCATGCTGCGGAGAAGCCCCCATTTCCTCCAGTCTCTCCGGGAGATTTGGGGGCAGGGTCAGCAGCCCGACCAGAGTTGACTGCTCAGTTCCCAGGCCCGAGGCCCAGGCTCTCAGGGTCACTTGCAGCGAGGAGGAGCCGGCCCTGCAACCCCCTTATCAGCAGAGCGATAACGGCCCTGCTTTGAGCTGGTCCGTGAGAGTCAATATTAATCCTGGGCTCACAATGCAGCTGCCTAAGCTGGCCAATAAAGGCCCCTCGGTTGCGCCTGAGCCCCCGATGGACGGCTGCCGGGTTATCGCTGGGGTCCTGCCCATGAGAAGCCTCGCTGGATGGGATTAGGGGCTGTGGAATTCCAGAATTGCAGGGTACCCCCAAGGGTCATCCAGTCTCACCCCCTAATCCAAGGCACAATATCCTCCCCCCACAGCAGCGATCGCAGACAGAGGCTCGTCCAGCTGGGGGCTTTGGAAACCTCCCCGGGCAGCTAAGCCCATCACCCGACAAGCCCATCACCCGTTCGGCTGTCTGGTCTTTCAGGGTCTCGCTCTCCCCTGGAACTGAGCCAGCCCCTGTGTTCTGATTGCCCTTCTCTCCCCTCCCTTGTCCGTCCTTGATTGGAAGCCCCCTGGGGCAGGGACCTGCCTCTGATTAATGATTGCACAGGGCCAGGTGCCACCCCCGAATCTGCATTTGGCGAGGGTCTGCCTCACCTTTGCCCATCTCCCAGCAGGCTCCCAGTTGTTTGGGACCAAGAAACTGCTATCCCCTGGCGGCCCATGGGGCCGGGGGAGTGGGGTCTGCAATGGGGATGTGCTCGCTGCAGTACACGGTGCACGGCTGTGTGGAGATGGCACCAGCACTTATGGGGACAAATCCTGCTTTGCTGCAGCCAGGATCCTTCCTCAGGGGAGACGCACAGTTCAACCCATCCTTCCTCTTCTGAGCCCCATGGGACCCAGTTCTGCTGGGCTTCACCCCCTGCCTGGCCCCCAGCGCAGCAGCCTCCAGGCTGATCGGGCCGGACTGGTCATGTTTGGCGTCTCAATTCCTGATAAGCGGGTGGTGGCAGTGGTTTGAAAATCCATCCTTATCTGGTGACCCCGCCGGCCTTTTCCTGAGCAAGCTTCCTGCTTCAGAGAAGGCTGCTCCTTCGGCCTGGCCTCCTGTGAGTGGACACTAGGAAAGCATTCGGCACGGCCCCACGCCCCCCAGAGCAAAACCTAGGCTGGAAGAAGCCCAGAGTGGGAGCCAACCCACCGCAGTGAGATGTGCAAAAGAGAAGCAGGCTCTCAGCAAATCCAGACACAAGCTAGAGGTGGCTGCTGCAAGGCGCCGAACTGGGGCCCTCAGAGACCAGAGAGATGGAGGAGTGGGCCAGGTTTGGTTGGAGGGTTTGGGTCTCTTTATCTGCAAGACCCACCCAGACTGGTTTACAGAACCCAAGACGGATCCAAGACCAGCAGAGCGGAATCACTACCAAGAGGATCGCAGCAGTAGGGGCAGAGGAGGGATGCAATTTCGGTCCTGGCAGCAGCCCACAAGTGGCCTGAGGCAGCCAGACGAAAAACAGCAGAAGAGGCCACCCCACTCGGACCCAGTGCGGGGGGGAGGGACCTTTCCCCTCCCAGATGCCACTTTTCAAACCAGGGCAAGCAGTGCTGCACAGAAGCCACCTGAAGCTGCATACGGGGGGCGCTCTGGCAGAGCAGGGTCCCGTCCGCAGCGTTGCTTCCTTTCCCTGAGCTCAGTCTGTCAGGGCCGGATCCAGGCACTGGAAAGGGGTCACATGAAAACCCGCCCCAGTGCCTTGGGAAGGGAGCGTGTCTCCCCCGCCGCAGCATGGGCAGACAAACAGACAGGGCAGAGCGCCCATCTGGCTGGGCATCCTGCCACGCCNCCCCCCCCCCCCCACACACACACACACACCCACCCACCCCAGCCTCCAAGGTTGCTGGGGGGAGCGGGGAGCTGCAGGGAAAGTGGCAGAACTCTGTTCCTCCATCGTATCCGGCCTGGGGCTGTTTCAGTCCAGCCCCTTTCCAATTCCTGAGTCTTTACCCACTGAAAGGCCGTGCTCAGAGGGAGATGGGACAGTCCTGGATCCTCCCCGTCCTGATCCCCTTTGCTCCCCGGGCCCGCTGCTGTCTGGCCTGTGGCATTTCCCCACCGGAGTGGGGTCAGCTCAGCGGGGAGGCTCCCTTGCTCCAGGATGGCAGCCCAGCCCTGTCCCCCTGCGCTGGGGGAGCTGTTTTCCTTGGAGCTTTGGCTTGAGCTGACTCCTCAGGGGCAGATCTGCCGTCTGGTTTGGGCTTTGTAGCATGGGTTGCAGGGGGAGCGGGCTGCCTTGGGGAGGGAGTAGCATTCTGGGCCGCAGTCTGTGCCGGTGCTTGGACACTGGCTTCTGCTCCAGCGCCACAACTAAATCCCTGGGGGAATGGCATCGAGAGCAGCGATGCTGGGCTGCTCTGCAACCCGCTGGGGGCCACGTTGGGCTCAGAAACCCTGCCCCATGGCCCTGGGACTGTGTGGGGCAGGGCGGTGTCCCCTAGAGCCTCCCACTATAATTGCACCTGCAGGAAGGGCCGTGCCAGCATAGTGAAATGGGCAGAAGCGAGGCAGACTCGATGCAGTTAAATGCAGACTCCAGAGGTGCGAGGGGCTCGGGATGGAGAGAGAGAGAGAGAGAGAGAGAGGGCATGCTGCGGAGAAGCCCCCATTTCCTCCAGTCTCTCCGGGAGATTTGGGGGCAGGGTCAGCAGCCCGACCAGAGTTGACTGCTCAGTTCCCAGGCCCGAGGCCCAGGCTCTCAGGGTCACTTGCAGCGAGGAGGAGCCGGCCCTGCAACCCCCTTATCAGCAGAGCGATAACGGCCCTGCTTTGAGCTGGTCCGTGAGAGTCAATATTAATCCTGGGCTCACAATGCAGCTGCCTAAGCTGGCCAATAAAGGCCCCTCGGTTGCGCCTGAGCCCCCGATGGACGGCTGCCGGGTTATCGCTGGGGTCCTGCCCATGAGAAGCCTCGCTGGATGGGATTAGGGGCTGTGGAATTCCAGAATTGCAGGGTACCCCCAAGGGTCATCCAGTCTCACCCCCTAATCCAAGGCACAATATCCTCCCCCCACAGCAGCGATCGCAGACAGAGGCTCGTCCAGCTGGGGGCTTTGGAAACCTCCCCGGGCAGCTAAGCCCATCACCCGACAAGCCCATCACCCGTTCGGCTGTCTGGTCTTTCAGGGTCTCGCTCTCCCCTGGAACTGAGCCAGCCCCTGTGTTCTGATTGCCCTTCTCTCCCCTCCCTTGTCCGTCCTTGATTGGAAGCCCCCTGGGGCAGGGACCTGCCTCTGATTAATGATTGCACAGGGCCAGGTGCCACCCCCGAATCTGCATTTGGCGAGGGTCTGCCTCACCTTTGCCCATCTCCCAGCAGGCTCCCAGTTGTTTGGGACCAAGAAACTGCTATCCCCTGGCGGCCCATGGGGCCGGGGGAGTGGGGTCTGCAATGGGGATGTGCTCGCTGCAGTACACGGTGCACGGCTGTGTGGAGATGGCACCAGCACTTATGGGGACAAATCCTGCTTTGCTGCAGCCAGGATCCTTCCTCAGGGGAGACGCACAGTTCAACCCATCCTTCCTCTTCTGAGCCCCATGGGACCCAGTTCTGCTGGGCTTCACCCCCTGCCTGGCCCCCAGCGCAGCAGCCTCCAGGCTGATCGGGCCGGACTGGTCATGTTTGGCGTCTCAATTCCTGATAAGCGGGTGGTGGCAGTGGTTTGAAAATCCATCCTTATCTGGTGACCCCGCCGGCCTTTTCCTGAGCAAGCTTCCTGCTTCAGAGAAGGCTGCTCCTTCGGCCTGGCCTCCTGTGAGTGGACACTAGGAAAGCATTCGGCACGGCCCCACGCCCCCCAGAGCAAAACCTAGGCTGGAAGAAGCCCAGAGTGGGAGCCAACCCACCGCAGTGAGATGTGCAAAAGAGAAGCAGGCTCTCAGCAAATCCAGACACAAGCTAGAGGTGGCTGCTGCAAGGCGCCGAACTGGGGCCCTCAGAGACCAGAGAGATGGAGGAGTGGGCCAGGTTTGGTTGGAGGGTTTGGGTCTCTTTATCTGCAAGACCCACCCAGACTGGTTTACAGAACCCAAGACGGATCCAAGACCAGCAGAGCGGAATCACTACCAAGAGGATCGCAGCAGTAGGGGCAGAGGAGGGATGCAATTTCGGTCCTGGCAGCAGCCCACAAGTGGCCTGAGGCAGCCAGACGAAAAACAGCAGAAGAGGCCACCCCACTCGGACCCAGTGCGGGGGGGAGGGACCTTTCCCCTCCCAGATGCCACTTTTCAAACCAGGGCAAGCAGTGCTGCACAGAAGCCACCTGAAGCTGCATACGGGGGGCGCTCTGGCAGAGCAGGGTCCCGTCCGCAGCGTTGCTTCCTTTCCCTGAGCTCAGTCTGTCAGGGCCGGATCCAGGCACTGGAAAGGGGTCACATGAAAACCCGCCCCAGTGCCTTGGGAAGGGAGCGTGTCTCCCCCGCCGCAGCACGGGCAGACAAACAGACAGGGCAGAGCGCCCATCTGGCTGGGCATCCCGCCACACCTTCCGTTCCCACCCTGGAGATGGAACCGCCCTTGGCCACCGCCGCCGCCACTCACCTTCGCACACAAAAAAGAAGGGGCCGATTTGGAGCAGCCCAAAGCCATGGGGCACGGCTGGCCGGCCAGGCGGCCTTCTGCAAGCAGCTGTTTGCGGCGGGGCCGCCTGCTCCTGCTCTATCATTTGTGTTAAAATAGGAATCCGGCAAGCTGCAATTTGGGAATCGCTTAGGCAGCGACTTCTGGCTTGTTTGCAGCAAAGGCCATGGAGACGGTTTCAAATCAATCTACCTTCCTCCAAGCAGATCGGTTTGATGGGTTTCCTGTCACTGAGGGTAGGGGGCCACTCGTTTGGAAGGGGTGGAGAATCTGAGGCCAATGGAAAAAACGCCCGAGAAATCGGTTAAAAGTTTAGAGGGAGGGAGGGGAGGGCTTGGTTTCCCAGCTGAAGTTCAGACCTGTTCCATGCCTTTCTGTGCAGCCCCAGAGTCTGCATACACCCATCAAAGGGGAATTGGACCAAGCTAACACTTCGGCCACCATCTACAAAGCACTGATTCCAGAGGAGTCCATCTGTTCTCCACCTGGTGCTCGGGGAGTGTGTGAATGCGCTCCCCAGGCCAGCGCTCGGGTGTGCTCCGGGCAGTGTGTGAATGCGGTCCCTGGACCAGCGCTCGGGTGTGCTCGGGCAGTGTGTGAATGCGGTCCCCGGGCCAGTGCTTGGGCAGTGTGTGAATGCGGTCCCCAGGCCAGCGCTCGGGTGTGCTCGGGGCAGTGTGTGAATGCGGTCCCCGTGCCAGCGCTCGGGTGTGCTCGGGGCAGTGTGTGAATGCGCTCCCCGGGGCATCGCTCGGGTGTGCTCAGGCAGTGTGTGAATGTGCTCCCCGGGGCATCACTCGGGCAGTGTGTGAATGCGGTCCCCGGGCCAGTGCTCGGGTGTGCTCGGGACAGTGTGTGAATACGGTCCCCGGGGCATCGCTCGGGCAGTGCGTGAATGCGCTCCCCGGGCCAGTGCTCGGGCAGTGTGTGAATGCGCTCCCCGGGCCAGTGCTCGGGTGTGCTCGGGCAGTGTGTGAATGCGGTCCCCGGGCCAGTGCTCGGGCAGTGTGTGAATGCGGTCCCCGGGCCAGCGCTCGGGTGTGCTCGGGCAGTGTGTGAATGCGGTCCCCGGGCCAGTGCTTGGGCAGTGTGTGAATGCGGTCCCCAGGCCAGCGCTCGGGTGTGCTCGGGGCAGTGTGTGAATGCGCTCCCCGGGCCAGCGCTCGGGTGTGCTCGGGGCAGTGTGTGAATGCGGTCCCCGGGCCAGCGCTCGGGTGTGCTCGGGGCAGTGTGTGAATGCGGTCCCCGGGCCAGCGCTCGGGTGTGCTCGGGGCAGTGTGTGAATGCGGTCCCCGGGCCAGCGCTCGGGTGTGCTCGGGGCAGTGTGTGAATGCGGTCCCCGGGCCAGCGCTCGGGTGTGCTCGGGGCAGTGTGTGAATGCGGTCCCCGGGCCAGCGCTCGGGTGTGCTCGGGGCAGTGTGTGAATGCGGTCCCCGGGCCAGCGCTCGGGTGTGCTCGGGGCAGTGTGTGAATGCGGTCCCCGGGCCAGCGCTCGGGTGTGCTCGGGGCAGTGTGTGAATGCGGTCCCCGGGCCAGCGCTCGGGTGTGCTCGGGGCAGTGTGTGAATGCGGTCCCCGGGCCAGCGCTCGGGTGTGCTCGGGGCAGTGTGTGAATGCGGTCCCCGGGCCAGCGCTCGGGTGTGCTCGGGGCAGTGTGTGAATGCGGTCCCCGGGCCAGCGCTCGGGTGTGCTCGGGGCAGTGTGTGAATGCGGTCCCTGGGCCAGCGCTCGGGTGTGCTCGGGCAGTGTGTGAATGCGGTCCCCGGGCCAGTGCTTGGGCAGTGTGTGAATGCGGTCCCCAGGCCAGCGCTCGGGTGTGCTCGGGGCAGTGTGTGAATGCGCTCCCCGGGCCAGCGCTCGGGTGTGCTCGGGGCAGTGTGTGAATGCGGTCCCCGGGCCAGCGCTCGGGTGTGCTCGGGGCAGTGTGTGAATGCGGTCCCCGGGCCAGCGCTCGGGTGTGCTCGGGGCAGTGTGTGAATGCGGTCCCCGGGGCAGCGCTCAGGTGTGCTCGGGGCAGTGTGTGAATGCGGTCCCCGGGCCAGCGCTCGGGTGTGCTCGGGGCAGTGTGTGAATGCGGTCCCCGGGCCAGTGCTCGGGTGTGCTCGGGCAGTGTGTGAATGCGGTCCCCGGGCCAGCGCTCGGGCAGTGTGTGAATGCGGTCCCCGGGACAGTGGGTGAATGTGCTCGCCGGGAGCAGCACTCGGGCAGTGTGTGAATGCGCTCGCCGGGACAGTGTGTGAATGCGCTCGCCGGGGCAGTGCATCCCCCCACTCCCCCGCAGCCAGAATATACGCGAGGGTGGGGGGAGGAAATGTCTGAAAGTGCCCCAAATCTATGCATATTTATGTAAACATGCAAATTCTGCAGTGCTCCCAACTAGTCGCTCCAGTCGTCATGAATGGGGAGACGGTTGAGAAGCCCCTGCCGTAGGCGTTCAGTGCGACTCCTCTGGAATAAGTGCTTTGTGCCTCCTCGGAAACACTTTGTCCTCATCTTACATTTGAGGCCAACACGGCAACCCACCCGCCCCCTCTAAACGAATTTCTTCTCTGTGTTTCTCATCCTCTGCTGGCTATTTCAATTGTCTTTCATTTTTACAAAAAGAAAAAAAAATCAATGAGAAATTAATCACAACCGAGTTCAAAGCAGAAAGGAGACACGCGCGCCCGCCAATGATCATTCCGTGCGCCTCCCCTTGGGCTGGAGGTCAGCTGCTGTGATGCAGGATGGAAAGACATCACTGATCAATGGCGTCTGCCTGAGTCTGCAGAGAGCCTTGTGCCATAGCTCCTGGAAGCCAGTACGGTTTTGCTGGCTCTGAACGGGTCACGGTCTGAAGCTCAGCCCAGGGTTGTGGGGGAGAGGGGTTCTCTGTCACCTGAGCTGAGACGGGCTTGTGTCTCTGGTCCCCGGCGGAGAATGGGATAGGAGACGCTTTCCAAAGCAAACAATCACACTCCCGGTCCGCGTAGCTGGATCCAAAGCCAAGAGAGCGCTGCTTTTCCAAACAAGGTTGAAGTCAAGGTTTCTCTGCATCTGTGAGTCCGTAGCTGCCGCCAATCCTCTCTCATTGACAACCTCGCCTGGGATTCCAGGAATGTTGGCAGGAAACTATCTTCCAAAGCACGGCAAAGAGTCACCGAGTTCACAGAAAACCTCCCCAAAGTCTTCCTCGTGCTGCTGAGACGCAAGAAAGCTTGGAGAGTCGCTGGTCTGGGAGAGATCAACTAACTAAGAAAAGTCAGTGCCAGATGGGGTCAGACAATGGTCTATCCAGCCCAGTATCCTGTCTCCGACAGTGTCACAGTCAGTGCCAGACTGCGTCAGACCAGTGGTCTATCCAGCCCAGTATCCTGTCTCTGACAGTGGCAGCTTCAGTGACATCAGACAACACGCAATGAAATTATTTGTTCCCAGTCCCCTGCCCTGGCAGGCACAGCAGCAGCGTTGACACCAACACAGGATTAATCCTACCCAAACCTGTCCCAACAGTTGTTTCTGCAAGCTGCTCTGGGGACCCCAGCCTCTCTTGGGAACCTGTTCCCCTGCCCAGCACTGTGCTCATCCTGAGATTGAGGCCGAGCCTCCCTTCTTGCGCGTGAAGCCCCTTCCTTCTTCTCCCTCAGCCGCTCTCTTCTTTAACAATGTTTCATGCTTCCGGAGGTCTCCCCTCACCCGTGACTAACCCTGCCTCAGCCCTCTTTCCCCCACAGCCCTTAGCAGATCCATTGTTCTTCCCTGAGCCCTTTCTGATTCTCTGGCATCTGGCTCTGGGCCCCCTTCCCGGCTCCGTCATCTGGACAGCTCGTCCCTGCTCCCTGGGTTTCAGCATCACAGACCCCCGGGTCTGACCTGTCTCAAGTTGGCGGGCGATATCGGGCCTTTGCTGTACTCGCTCCCTGAGTCTGGATCGTCAACTCCGTTCCTCCTTCCTCACCTCTAAAAAGCACCGGAAGAGACTTCTGTTCTCCGGGGCCTTTTCGAGGCTCCCCCGCCGGTTCCCCGGAGCCCTCTTTTAAACTGCTTGAAATGGCTCTTCCATGGATTTGAAGTTGGTTTATATTGTATTGCGAAGCGCCCGAGTGCCATTTGCAGGAGCAGGGTGGGTGTGTCTATATAGATAATAAGGTATTATTGCTGGTCAGCGGTGTCTGCACCCAACAGACTTGCTTTGCAGTGGGCCAGGCTGATCTGGGGGCTGCTGAGCCTTTCCATCCCCCCTGGCTAGTCTAGCTTACAGGGAGAGGGGAGCCCTCTCGTGTCGTGTCGGCTGTTTGTGGAGCTGGGCCGGCTTTCAACCCAAGTTGGTTTGCACTGGCATCTCCTTGTATTGTCAGTAAAAACAAGGCCTGGGTGGATGCCCCTTGCTGCGCTGCTCCGAGCCACGCTGGGCTTGGCCGCGGCCCAGTGGGATGGGGGAGGATGGAGCTTTAGAGGCCACATGCCTTTGCTTTTGGAAGAATTATCTCTGCCGAGGCAACCCCCCCCCCGCCCAAGAGCCGTGTCATGCGTTTCTGCTTAGCGTCTGGAGAGAGCGAGCAAACGCACTGGGTAGCGGCCTCCCGCCGAAGTGTGGGCGGCGACGGCCGAAACAAACGCAGCTCTCTCCTCAACACGTGGCTGCAGCTATAGTGATTTACTGAATTCAAATTCTCTGCAGGCTCAGGGTGGGTAACCACACGAGAGACGTAAAATAAAACCCCTCAAAATCCAAGCCGTGTCAAAATATATATTAAAAATTCCAGTAAAACCAGCTTCCTTGATCCTATCCCCACCGGCCAAATAGAATCCCAGAGTTGGAAGGGAACTGAGAGGGCATCTAGTCCAACCCCCTGCTCACTGCAGGAAACCCACAGCTCCAGCATTCCCGACAGGCGGCCGCCCAGCCTCCAGCGACCGAGCCTGCGACCTCCTCAAGCAGCTTGTTCCATCGCTGCACGGCACTGACATCTAACCGAAATCCCCCTCCCTGCCACTTGCACCCGTTGTTTCGAGTCCTGCCCTCTGGAGCCCGACAGAGCAGCTCCTCGCCAGCTTCTTGGGAGGCAACCCTTTGAAGACTGCTAATGTGTGTCCCTTTACTCTTCTCTTCTCTAGGCTAAACATCTCCAGTTCCTTCAACCTTGCCAGGCCAGGGAAACAGAATTTGAATTGATGGGGCCCCCTCGCGGACACCCCCTATGGCAGTGGGGCACCTTTTCTGTTGTGGGGGGCCACACTGAAAATGAGTACGAGCTCCGAAGGTCACGCAGAGATTGGGGATGGGCATGCTTAATGCATGTATTCAAGAAAAGGAGGGTCCAGACCATGGATCTGTCCCCTCCCCTTGCGTGCAGGCCCTTCTCTCGGACCCATTATCCGGAGCTTTGGGGGGGGGGGGGTGTTAGAGACTGGATTCAGGCACTGGAAAGGAGCCACATAAAAACTTGCCGAGCTTCCCCACCCCTGCTCTATGGGGCCCTAGAGATGGCCATGTTTGGGGCCCCTGCACCAGCCACTATGGGGCCCCCCGAGAGGCGTGAGGCCCAGGGTGGTCGCCCCAGCTCCATTCCAGACCCGGGATCATCTTTGTCGCCCTCCCCCTGGGACACAGGACTCCAGGTGAGGGCCGACCGGCACTGCCGGATCAGGGAACTAGTCACAAACCGGCCAGCTGGCGGCCCGGGTCTGCCCCGGAGGATCCTGGGCTAGTGGACGTTCCAGGCCAAGGCAGGCCAGCGCCGTTGTACCGGAGGCTCGTCTTCCCTGCCGTGGGTCGCGGGTCGCCATTGGCCGCCCGTCATGGTGGGGACGGCAGGACAGCACCCCAGACATGGGGCACATTTGTTTGGTGCCCCACGCCGTCCTGTGTCTGCTGCGGTTTCCTGAACTGGGCTGCGTCGCCCCTGCCCCCCTGCTGCCGCCACCGCCAGGGTCATTGCGTGTGGTTTTACTCTTGGAGACAAGGCTTTGGTTGGTGTTTCTGAGGGTGCGGACAGGAGCTGCAGGACTGGGGGAGAAGGCTGGCGGGCCCGAGGGCTCTGGAGAGCAGGGGCAGAGCAAGCAGCAGCAGGTCCTAGGCGGTCGGTCGGTCAGTCAGATAACCCCAGCGCTGCCCCCCTGGGCAGCCAATCCCAGCAAGGGCGGAGGTGAGTGCAGCACGCTGTCTTCTGTTTGGGGCCGGGGGGCTCACTGGGCAGGGGGACCCAGGTTCGAGTCCTGACAACGCCCTTCCCAGCGATTCCTGATGTTTTAACCCAAACTGCCTCCCAGCCCCCGTCCGTCCGTCCCTCAGCCGTGGTGGCAAGGAATTGCTCTCTCCTGCTGGGGACTTGGCCCAGGCCCGGGGAAATGGCCCAGCCCAAAGAGAGGGGAGTCAGGTATGGGGGGAGGCCTAGTCAGAGCTTTGCCTCGGGGTGGGGCAGGTTTCTGGGAATAACCCAGCCCCTGGGCAGATGCGAGTGGCAGGGCTCCTGAGCGCCCAGACAGAGATCCTGCAACGGTGACCAGGGGCGGCCAAGTCCCTCCAGCGAGCCTCCATTGTGCGCAGGGGGAGGGGGCATGGGGAGCTCCCCCAGTGCGGCTCTCTGCTCCGTCCCGAGACCAGAGCCGGGCGAGCCTGGTAGGACACGTGGGTTGGGTGCCCAGCCCTGGCCTGCTCCTTACAGGGTTGGAGGGGGCGGCTTCAGTTGCTGGGGGCAGCAGGCGGGCAGCTCAACTGGGAGATCCAGTCTAAGTTCAATGTTGGCAGAGACTCTCGGGCTCCACCTGGTGGAGAAAGGGCGGGCGTGGGAAACTAATTGGAAGCCAGGCTCAAGCTGGAGCCAGCACATTTAAAGGCTGCTTTCGAGAGAGCAGGGTCATGGAGATACTTCGTTTTTGATTCTAGCTTTCAGACGCAGCTGCTGCCAACTGCTTTCGGCAGCTCAGGGGAACCAACTCAACTACCAGACAACAGGTGTGAATGGAACCAAACCCAAGTGACTTTTCTTCCTACAAGGCCTGGTTACCCTGTGCAACTCCCTGCTGCTGGATGTTGCCAACTAGCTTTGAAAAAGGATAAGAGGATATGGAGGAGGACAATGGGCCTTAGCAGCTCTTAGCTGGGATGGTCAAGTCTCTCTAAACTTCTGGGAGTGAATGGCAGGATGTGGGGACTCTATCCTACGAGAGGGGCTACATTGGGGCACTGTGCCACAGGCAGTGAGAAGGGGCTCAGTAGGGGGCGCTGTGCTGCAGGGAGCAGGGCGGGGGGCTCAGTAGGGGGCGCTGTGCTGCAGGGAGAGGGGCTGGGGGCTCGGTAGGGGCTGCTGTGTGGATAATGGAGTGGATTCCAGGAGGGGGCGCTGTGCTACAAGGCGGGGTCTTTGTGGGCAAGACTCAGAGGTGAGATGCCATTGGGGCACCGTGGCACAGGAGGGGTTGACATGACTCCCTCCCCACTTCTGAATGTTTGTGCTAGAGCTGTGGCTCTTCCCGTTCCTGCTGCACTCTTGGGGCCCCTGGGTTTTTGGGAAGGGGTGTGGGGGTGAGTAGGGACATGATCTTTAAAGGGCGTACGGAAGGCAGACAGGAAAGGGGTCTATGGGTTTCCTCTTAAAACAACGCCCCTGACACCATCCCCTGCCCTGGTTCAACAGGCAGACGGGGAATTTCGGAGCCCAGCTGGGTTAGCAGATAATTTAATGGGCAAAGGCACAATCCCAGTTCCCCAGGGGCTGCTGTCACAGCAGGAGTTGAGGACGGATCGTTTGTGGAGGCTGCCTTATCGGGGGGGGGGGAAATCCCAGCCAAACCTTTGGGGAGAATAGCTCCCCCCACCAAGGAGCTAGCGACTCTCACCCCTGCAGACACTACACGTTCAAAGTCTCTTGAGCAGGGCTCCTCAAACTCTTCAAAATAACCCCATGTCCCGCCGCCGCCAGCAGCAAAGACAACGCTGAGCCTATCAACAGGCTCCTGACCCCACTCACATAGTCTCTCACATGGTCTCTCTTGGGGCCCATGGTTCAGCAAGCTTGGATCTAGCAGCCCCTGCAACTTGGCTGCGGCTCCTCTCCTTCCTGAAGCGGCCATTTTGGATGTGGCAAGAGGTGATGGAAGCAGCAGCTGGGTGGGGAAGGGCAGGAAAGAAGTGGAGTCCCATAGCAGCTGAGGCCCCCACGTCTCTATAATACCATCCACTGGGCTAGGATTGTCTCTGGGTTTGGGCAGAGGTGACTGCTGGGGGACGTGGGGGGGAGATCTCTGTGCCCCCCTCCCTGCAGCAGGAATACACTCTCCGGAGGAGTCTGCCCCACCGAGCCCCCCTACAGCGGTGTCCCCAGGTCGCTGTCCGTGCCTCCTGTCAGGCTCTCATCGCCATTCTGGAACTTGGAGACTATCCTGGCAGTCTTAGGCGTGATCTCGAAGTGCCGGGGGCGCGGCTGGCGGGCGCCCGGCGAGGCACTGCGGCTGGCGGTGCCCTGCTCTGGCGGGCAGAGCTCCCCGTCCGAGCCGGAGAGAGCCACGGTCGCCACCAGGCTGGGCACGCTGAGGAGGTGGGTGCGGGGGTGCCTCACGGGCATGCGGCTGAAGCGGCCCCGGGGGTGCGCCCCCAGTGCCGAGTCCTCGCTCTCGCCGCCCGGCTCTGAGCAGAGAGAGAGAGAGAGGGAATCAAGGCTGGCCCGGTTAGCTCTATGTGCTAGGTGGATTGGGCAACTGTGTGGACTCCAGGAAGGGGAGGAGCCGCAGCCGACGAGACAGCTCAGTGGTGCAGAGTAGCCCACTCCATCCTGCAGGAAGGTGAGGGGCATGAAAGGGTTGGGGAGCTTAGGGCAGCAGGCTGTGGGGAGGAGGGGGAGTAAAGGGTGATGCTGGGGGAACTGCAGGGATGGGAGCCCCTTGAACTCTGCCCCACACTTGGTCTCCAAGGCCACACCTCCTAAAGGAAACCCCGCCCACTTCTCTTGCTGATGGGCAAGCCGAATAAGATTGGGACAGAGTTAAGGGGGGGCTTGCCCACCCTGCGTCTCAGAGTCAGAGCATCCCCTGCTCGTTCATTCCTAGAGCTGAAGGCAGTTCTGGGGCCCAGTTTCCCAGACAGGACAGTGGTGCTGGGGGCTCGGGGCAAGGGGGCTGCTGCAGACAGGATCCCATCCCCACACGCACAAGGTACCTGACTCGTCACTGTCTGTGGGGCAAGGGGCTCCTCCCTCCGGGCAGGGCTCGGCGGCGGTGGCGGGAGCTTTGCTGGGGGGCGGCAGACAGGCTACGGCACCCTTGCTGGAATCGCACTGGGGGGGATGTGGAGAAAGCAGCCCGTGACCGTGTGCTCCTCTGGCCGGCAGATCTGCGAGGGGGCTCTTACCTCCTTGCACCCGCCCCCCGTGCCTCCCCGGCAGCAGCGTGGCCCAGGCCACGGTCAAATGTGGGGGAGCAGGGATTGTGTTTGGGCACCTGGCCCTGGTGGGGCCGCTGTGGGGCAGGGCAGGGCAGGGCGGGGCGGTCACCATGGGTCGCACCCGGACTGAAACAGCAGGCACGTTTCAAACGCCAAGAGAAAAAACATCATCAAAGTTTCATCCCATTTCCTCTTGACGTTTGAGAGCCAGGCTCCCCGTTTCTGTGTCGAGTGGGGGACCCGAATCCGCTGCGGCTTTGCCGTGACCTTGGGGGCCTGCAAACCGTGCCGCCGCCCGCCCGGATTCTCCAAGAAATCGCAACCACCCGGCGGTCTTGTGGGAAAGCTCGGGGGCGGAAACGCCCATTGGCTGGTGGAGGATCGGCCTGTCTGTGCCGCGGCAGCCGAGCCACTAAGCCCGAGTCGAGCTCGCTCCAGCCTGGGCCTGCTATGGGCCTGCTATGGGCTGCGGGGGGCGGATCTGTCCCCTCGCCCCCCGTGTTCAGCCTGGCAGCACCTGGGGGGGAGGCACGGGATCCAGGGGAAGTTCCAGGCACTGGAAAGAGGCCAAAAAACCCCTCACAACCGGCTGCATTTGTCCCCCGGCACGAGGGGGACAAATGCATTAAAGCCACCCCAAGCCTCCTCCCCAGCGCAGCTGCAGCTCCTCCCCTTCCCGCCGTTGATTTGAGCCCATCCCCTTGGCCTCTGGTCACCTCACCTCCACAGAGTCGCCCAGCCGTGCTTCCGCCTCCTGTGAGCCTCCCTCCTCCGCAGAGGGCGCCGCTGTGGCCGGGAGCTCGTCCATCCCAAACACCCTCTCGTAGCTGAGGATGAGGAACTCCACCAGCTGGGCCTGGTAGCCGGAATCCAGGAGGCACGCCAGGGAGATGTCGGCGCCGGTGCCGGAGCAGGCGGGGCGGATCAGCGTGGGCCCGAAAATGATGCCCAGGTTGTTGGCGGACATCTTGTTCTCTTCGTACCTGGCGGCCACCCTGGGGAGGAGGGAGACATGGGTGTCAAATGGGCTGTGGCGGGGAGGTGGCAGAGCCAGAGGGATTGCTCCGCCCCTTTGACCTCTAAAGCCACACCTCCAAAAGGAAGCTCCACCCACGTCTCTAGCTGCTGGGAAATCATCATAAGAAGGGTCCAGGGGGGAGGCCTCCTCTCAATGCTGCCGTAGGCACAGGAGGGCAGAGTTAAGGGGAAGCCTTCTCCTCAGCGCAGGACACATCACCCCTTCCCAAATCACCCCACTTCGCGTCTCTACTCCTCACTCCTAGATCCATGGCCCTAATATGCCTCCCCCCAGTCTATCACCCGAGAGATTCCCAGGGGCTCCTACGCCCCCTCCTCACCTGTACAGGTGAGCCACCAGGTGCCGCAAGGTGTTGTAGTTGGAGCTGGGGAGCTGACCGAGCAAATCCTTCATGGCCTGGATGGGTTCGGCTGCTGCCGATTCCGGCCCCGCATCGTCCCCGCTCCCCCTGGGTCTCAGCAGGTCCTTGCCGAGGGAGATGAAGTCATCGTAGAGGGAGTACGGCAGGACGGGGCCAGAGAGCTGCGGAGAGAGAGGGGGGGCCAGGGATGGGTTCACAGTCGGGCAGAGAGGAATTCGCCTCTGGATACTGGAGAGTGAGCGCCCTGGTCTGTGGGCCCCACAGCACAAACACCCCCGCCCAACCGCGGGCAGCCCCAAACCCAGCTACATGTCCCCAGTCTTCCCAGCAACCTCCTCTCTCCCACAGCCCAGTCACCCCCCAGAACAGCCCCATTTCCAGATTATCTGGCCTGCAAACTCAGTGGGGTACAGTCTTCCAAGCACCAACCGCGTCCACCTGTGGCTGCAGCTCCCCCCCTTCCTGCGGCCAATGGGCACAGCTTGGCGGGACACAGGGAGCCACCATGGGGCCGCGATAAAGGGGAGGGACCATCACCCCCCACACATGGGGTGTATGTGTGTGTGTGTGTGTTTCCCCTTCACCCACCTGCTTGAGGAAATGCTTGAGGACACCGGTGATGTCGTGGGGGGAATGGTCCGAGAGCTCAACCAGGTCCCGCCCATTCTCAAAGGCCTGGCAGAGCTTCTCCATCCGGGCCTTGGCACCGCTCAGCCGGTAAATCCCCTGCGAGGAGAAAAGGGAGGGGTAGGAGGCAGCCAAAAGGAAGCAGACAGCAGGAGGCGGGGCCTAGCTGAAGCAGGGCCCGCCCCTATGTAGAAAAAGGGTGGAGCCAGGCGGGGCGGGGGGGCCACTGATGTAAATGTTCTTATGGCCAGCCTAGGGCAGTCCAGGGGTGGGGCTTGAGTGGAGCAGGGCCCCGCCCCTATGCAGGGAATGGGCGGAGTCTGAATGAGGCTAGCTGCAGGGGAGGGGTTTAGGTGAAGTAGGGCCCACCCATCGGCAGTGCAGGGGGTGGAGCTTGGGTGGAATTGGGCGGGGCCTGGTGCAGTGGGTGGAGCTTGGGCAGAGCTGGGCAGAGTGCTCCCATGGCCCAGCCCCCAAGCCCTTGTGTCCCTGCCGTGTTACCTGCACCGCCAGGGCTCGAGCCTCGATCTCGGCCGTGCACTTCACCACGAGGAAGGGCACCTCCTCCGGGAAATCCCGCGGCACCTGTGCGAAATCCACCCCGAAGAGTGACGTCCGGGCCGGCAGCTTCTTGTGGCCACAGGAGATGAGCAGCGTCTCCAAGCACTTCTTGTGGCAGGCCAGGGAGCACTGGAGGGGGAGCACCAGGGCGGGTTAGAGGGTTGGGGAGGGAGGCAGGCAGGGCAGGGAGATCTCCCAGGGGACCGGGCACATCTCCGAGCGCCCCAGGGCACCACTGGGACCAACCCCTGAGAGGCAGGACCCCCTCCTCTTACCTCTGTCTCATTAAATCAGCATCGCTACTCTAGGGCAGTGGTGCTAAGCGACCGCTCGGATTGAATGAATCCCAAGTCACTGCTCCTTTGGGCAGTGTTCAGACAAACAGCGTAACCCCATGCACAAACACCCTTGAACCACCGCCGCCCGCTACCGCGTCACACCCGGGCTTTTCCCTTCCTGCTCCCTGAATAAGTCGGCTTTGTGCGAATCTCCAGGAGGCACGGCAGCACTCAAAGTTTCTATTGTGCGTGTGCGCTGAGCTACCCTCTCGTTCCTCAGTCCGTTCCATGGCCGAGGACTGACTACTTCTACTGGATACCAGCGTGGAAAAGAAAACAGCTACCAAAGAGTCAGCAGCGTAACTCGAAATAACGTTAACCCTGACCTGGTCTGCACAGGGGCTAGTCCCCCCGACTACGGGCTAGGCCTTTTTCCTTTTAACCTAAAGTGAATGACATACCCCTGTATCCTCCCCTTACCCAGTGCTGTTTGGCAGGGAGGGTATCCGGAGAGCAGGAGAGAAAAGAATTCACCGAGGGAGGCGACCAATTCTCTTTTCTCCTGCTGCTCCCAGATACTCCTCCGTTTGGGATAGACCCGAGCAGAACGGTCCTCTGAGGGCGGGAAGAAACCGCGCCGGAATTCTCCAGCACCGCCTCTAGCACCCTCCTACCGAACGCAGCCTCCGCTGATTGGTAAGAATGAGCCGGGCACAGGCTACCCAGCTGGTCGGGCTGGCTGGCATAGCTGAGCCCCTCCTGCAACAAACCCGCTCCCTCTCCCCGCTGACTCCATGGCATCAGCCACTGGCACCAGCTCCAGGTCCCTGCCGGAGCCTCGTTCCCTGGGCAAGGCCTCTCCCTGCTCGTGGCTGCCCAGGACCCCGCAGTCCTCCCAATTCCCAACTCTGCTTCCGGATCGGGGCGAGTTCCCTCACCTCCTCGCACTCGACGCCGCTGACCATGAAGTTGTCACACTCCCGGCATTTCACGGGGCCTCGTAGCTTGCGCAGCCGGTGGGTCTGCGCGGCGCTGGACAGGGAGACGTTCCGGAATGGGCCCTGGGACAGGCCGTTGTCTGAGCCAGGCTCGGCGAGATCTGAGGGGGGGGACAAGCCTCTGAGACTGAGCAAGAAACAAGACAGTCCCTTTGAGAGCGTGGGAGCTTCCAAGAGTCTTGCCTTGAGACGTTAAAAATCCTTCCCACTCCCACAAACCTGCAGCTCACTCTCTCTAGTTCTCACCACCCAGCCCCCACGATTGTACAGCTCTCCCTTGAGGAGCTCAGGGCTGGAATGCATGGAGAATGAGGGGCAGCGGCAGAGCTGGGGGGAGCCCAGGGCTGGGGGAGCAAGGGCTGCGGGCAGGGATTGAGGGGCAGTGGCAGAGCTGGGGGAGCAGGGGCTGCGGGTGGAGAATGAGGGGCAGCGGCAGAGCTCTTTCTATTCACGAATCTCTCTTTCCTGGGCATAATTTTGGGAAAAGGTGAACTCTCGCGTCCCTCATGTCTGGTCCCGAGGTCTCTCCATCACTCACCACTTTCATACATTTGAGCCGAGTCTCTGTCTTCAAAATCCTCTGAGGACGAAACGGTCCCCGTGGATGCAGCTTTGTACAGCTTCCTTGCGCCGCGGCCTAGGCACGAGAGGGAAAGGACTTGAGTCAAAGGAGAGAAGGGTTTCTCTGCACAGAATGGGCCTAAGAGCAGCGGAGTAGCAAGAATATGTTCCGTCTCGATGGGTCCCATGAGCCTGTGGGCCCACCTGTGTGTAGAGTCAGGAGATACACACTGGAGTGGAGTAGCCCCCCTCCCCCCGCCCCTGAGCAGGGCCCATTCCCCCCCTGTACATAGTGCAGACACACACTGGAGTGGAGTGCCCCAGCAGGGCCCATTCCCCCCTAGCTCCCCCCTGTACATAGTGCAGACACACACTGGAGTGGAGTGCCCCAGCAGGGCCCATTCCCCCCTAGCTCCCCCCTGTACATAGTGCAGACACACACTGGAGTGGAGTGCCCCAGCAGGGCCCATTCCCCCCTAGCTCCCCCCTGTACATAGTGCAGACACACACTGGAGTGGAGTGCCCCAGCAGGGCCCATTCCCCCCTAGCTCCCCCCTGTACATAGTGCAGACACACACTGGAGTGGAGTGCCCCAGCAGGGCCCATTCCCCCCTAGCTCCCCCCTGTACATAGTGCAGACACACACTGGAGTGGAGTGCCCCAGCAGGGCCCATTCCCCCCTAGCTCCCCCCTGTACATAGTGCAGACACACACTGGAGTGGAGTGCCCCAGCAGGGCCCATTCCCCCCTAGCTCCCCCCTGTACATAGTGCAGACACACACTGGAGTGGAGTGCCCCAGCAGGGCCCATTCCCCCCTAGCTCCCCCCTGTACATAGTGCAGACACACACTGGAGTGGAGTGCCCCAGCAGGGCCCATTCCCCCCTAGCTCCCCCCTGTACATAGTGCAGACACACACTGGAGTGGAGTGCCCCAGCAGGGCCCATTCCCCCCTAGCTCCCCCCTGTACATAGCGCAGACACACACTGGAGTGGAGTGCCCCAGAAGGGCCCATTCCATCTACCCCAGGGCCCATTCTCCCCTAGCTACACTTTTGTCCAAGAGTGACTTCAGTCGGTTCCTGGCCTCCTGTGCTGGGACAGACTCTGCTTTAATTCCCACCTTCAAAAAAAGGTTCCTCAGAGTTTCAGAACTGGTGCTGCTGCCCAGATTGTTTGAAACAAATTCTGAAGAAAAGCCGTGGTTTGGATGCACTGGGTAATGCACTGAAACACTGTATCATCTCAATGAATTTCCAAACGGGGACAATCATGTCCTTGGAGGTTAGGTCCATTAACGGCGATTAGCCTAACAGGTCGGGGACGTAAGCTCTGACTGTCAGGAGCTGGGAGTGAGCAGCAGGGAACGGATCACCCCATTAGAACCTGTTGGGTCCTTCTCCCAAGAGATCAAAACTGCTGCTGTCATAGACAGGATGCTGGGCTGGATGGACCCCCTGGTGCAGTCTGGCACTTCTTAGATCATATCATCATCATCAAATTAATTATTAATTATTATTAACTATATTATTAGTATTATTTAGTATTCATTGTGGCAGCAAGGTGCAGTGGAAGTGGACTGCTGCCCCTTTATGAGGGATAGCAAGCGCCAGCCAGGGACAGGGCTTGCTGGAGAGAGAAGAGGGTGGGGTGTGATCCTGCGCAGGGACGGTGCCTGCCGTGAGAACTGCGGGCGGGGGGGGGGGGAAAGAGGGATTGCACCCAGACTTAGAGAGCAAGTGCGAGTTAAATAGGGTTAAGAGTCGCTCTCGTACAGCAGGGAGAGTCCAGGGAGTCAGGAGTTCTGGGGAAGACCAGCAATAGCTAGAGAGAGTCCCAAACTAGCAGACTGACGACCCACTATGAAGGGTCCCAGGACTGGGAGTCAGGAAAACCAGGTGGGCAACAGAAAGGGTCTCACAGTTGTGGGGTATTGGGTGGCGGAATAGCCTGTACCCTAACATGATTGTTTCTGGTCAGGGGGTGAATGAGCCAGCCACCAGAGGGTAAGCAGGGTGGAAGGGAATGAGCTGACAGCCTAGAGCTTAGAGACAGTGAGTACCGAGACTGGTACGTAAAGTGGTGGAGAATGCGGGCAGCCACTAATGTTGTTTGGCATCAAGGCATCATGTTCAAAGAGAGTTGAGCGCCTGTGCAGGGGCAGCAGACAAAGGAGAAGGGCCTCCTGAGAGGTCTCTGCCTGAGCCAGGAGTTGTTTTCTGGGCTATGACCATTCATGTGGGTCCGGACTATGTTTATATAACATGTAATGTGGTGGAGAGACTTTGTAAGGGATAAGCACTAAATTCCCTAAGAGCGAGTGACTCTCAAGCGGATTGCCATGAGACAGTGACTTGTCAGGGTCTGGTCGTGCAGGGACTCACCCCAGGGAACCACACACTGTTACATTCATAGAGCGCCAGCAATGTGCCTGGCACAGAACAGTCATTCATTAGAGACAGGGCCCCCTGCCCCGAGGGGCTGGCAGCCTAGGAGATAGGAACCTAGGGAGAGGGTCACAGAGCTGGGGAGGGAGTTCCAGGCTTCGGTAGCATGCGAGAAGGGGGCAGAGATGATTTCAGGAACAGGAGGCTTTGGGGCGGGGGTAGGGTGGCCACCCAGGCAAATGTTTAAGGAACACTTAATACATGTTCCAGGGCCTGCATTGGTGCATTAGGCCAAGGCAGGCCCTGCAACATGCATTTTTCATAAGTGTTCCTTAAAAATTGCCTAGGTGGCCACCCTAATGGGGTGGGGCCACAGTGCAGGATGGGAGACGTAGTCCTGAGCCCACATTCCTCTTGGGCATTGCCCCCTGCTGGACTACACACCCCATGATGTTCTATGGCCTGACCCAGCCCTACCATGTTCTTCTAACCGATTACTTATGTAGCCCCAGCAATGCTCCTGGTGCTGTACGGTCATTGGAGAGCGGTCCCTGCCCCAAGGGGCTGATAGTCTAGCAGAGACAAGGGAGAGGGGCAGGGGAACACAGCGAGAAGTTGCAGCAGGGCCCCAGGCTTGGCTTATTTACCGGGGAGAATAAAGGGGCCCCTGGAGGATGAGACAGTAGGACACGCACACCCTAGGGGGTTCGAGACAATTGTCTATGTTTGGGGGGTGGCACCGGCCTCACCTGGGCTGGAGGGGGGAGAGTCCATGGAGCGGGATTCACTGCTGCCACCCAGGCTCTCAGTGTCGCTGCAGAAGGATCTGTTGGCAGCACCTGGGCAGGGGATGAGATGCGGAGGGTTAGCTGGGTGGGAGGCTGCAACGTTCCAGGGGCTGCTCTGTGCACTGGGGCAGAGAGCCAGGTTCGTGGAGGCCTGACCCCCATCTCTCCCCTGTCTAGCCCGAACCAGGCAGGAATCCCCTCCTGTCAGGACTAGAGCAAACCCACTGAACTGTCCTCATTGAGAAGGGCATCCAGGCACGATGGGGAATCCACCCCTTTCCCAGGCAGCCTGTCCCGCCCCAAGGGCCAGTCACCGCCGCGGCTAACGCCTGAAGCCTGGTTGTTTCTAATGAGAATGTGTCCAGCTGGAACTCCCAGCCACTGGCTCTCGGGGGAACTCGCTCCCTCCAGATAGTCAGCTCTGTTCCTTGGACCAGTTTTCAAATTGGCCCGTGGGAGGGAAATGCGGGCAGCTTCCCCAGGGGCAGGAAGCAAGGGTGGGTGGTCTTGCAGCTCCTTAAATCTCTCACTAAGAAATTGGTGGCCAGGCTAAAGGGGGGGGAGACGGTAACGGTGGCCAGGCTAAGGGGGGGCACTTGGTTCAGACATTATTCACAAGTGATCTACCAGGACCCCTCCTGGCTCTGAGCTGTAGGGTCCCTCAAGAGCTGGTTGCAGGAGTGGGGAGGTGCACACTCCCCTTTGGAGAAAGTCTTCCTAGAGGAGTTGTGCTGCCCGTCTTCTTCCCGGCGCACCAGGCCCACTCTTCTCCCTAGAAGCAATCTCCGTGGGGCTCCCCCTCCCCACACCGTGATTAGCGTGGCTTGCGAACCGCCAGGAAGTCACAATTTACCTCTTGGCCATTCCTGATACAAAACAGCAACAAAATCTCAAAGAATGTCCCAAACTAAGCGCAAAGAGGACTCTGTTCCTCGCAGCAGCAAGTGGCGGGAGAGAGAGAGCGCGTAGTTAAATGCCAGATGAAGCGGCGACACCCACTTAGCTCGCTGCTGGCGGTAGACAGCTTTCCTGAGGTCTCCTCCGAGGAGGTGCTGAAGTCGGCGGCGGCGGCAGTGGCGGAAGACGAGCTGCGGGTATGGTGCGCAGCGTTCTTCTTCTTGCCCGTCGTGGGGGGCGTCCTGGGAGAAAGAGGCACAAACCATTTCCAGCCAGGAAGAGTCAAATGATGAGCTGTGACCGGACCGTTCTCTACCAATGGAACGGCCGGCTGGTGTTCGGAGAGCAGTGGAAGATGCGATATTGGTGCTGTCCAAACCACACCTTGCGTATTGTCACCCCCCTCTCTGGTTACGTGTTGGTATGCCCCCCAACAGGAAGGGTATCTATCCCCTCATTGGGTGCTGAAACCCACTGTCCCTCTAAGGCTGGGATTCAAGTCTCAGACCCCTCTTCCTTCGCCGTATCCCAGGAAAAGCCTTTAAACCAGGCCGGTGGGGAGAGGACGTAGTGACAAGAAATGATGTGGAATGAGACGCAGGACAGCGTCTCTCCCTGGGCATGGTGGGAGGATGCAAGTGCGAGAGGGGGTGGAGCTTGTTTGCTGAAGGGGCGGAGCTTATCGGCCAAGGGGGCGGAGCTTGTCTCTCTTTGGCCTCTCAAAACGCTGGGCAGTGTGTGCGTGCGAGTTGGATGGATCAAGCAGGGCCAGCCAGAGATTTGCTAAGCAGACAGAGAGAGCGGCAGGGCAGAGCTTTGGCACTTGGCAGGGGAGGTCGCACACTAAGACATTTGGGGAGAAATGCTCTTCTGGAGACACTGGAGGAGGGGTGCAGCGGTGTCCGCTGAGGGAGCACGACCAGGGGCAACCGCTGCTTCCCCTCCGCTCCTCATCAGCCTGTAAGCAAAGAGATTTCTGTCCGCCCCAGAAGGGATCTGGGGCGGCCCCGAGTGCTGATGGGGAGAGCGCGTGAGCAGACAAGGAACGAGGGCTTTGGAGACAAATGGGGGGGGGGGGGCAGGAGGACAAAAGAGAAAGCTCTGAGATGGACTAGGCTGCCCCTCGAGGTCCCTTCCAACTCTGACATTCTGGATCACAAAGGGGCAGAGAAGTCAGCTCAGGGGCCAGGATCTGCCCTCTCTCTCGGGACACCAGGACCAGGGATGTCTGATGAAATCAACAGGAAGCAGGTTTAGAGCAAGAAAAGAGGAAATGCATTTTTGTAACACACAAAGACCTGTGGTTTGTTTACTCTGATTACTGCACTGGTCGCACCCTCAAACACCACCAGCAGGGGCTGCGGGTGGGGACTGAGGGGCAGCGGCAGAGCTGGGGGGAGCCCAGGGCTGGGGGAGCAGAGGCTGCGAGTGGGGACTGAGGGGCAGCGGCAGAGCTGGGGGGAGCCCAGGGCTGGGGGTGCAGGGCTGCGGGTGGGGGGACTGAGGGGCAGCGGCAGAGCTGGGGGGAGCCCAGGGCTGGGGGTGCAGGGCTGCGGGTGGGGGGACTGAGGGGCAGCGGCAGAGCTGGGGGGAGCCCAGGGCTGGGGGTGCAGGGGGTGCGGGTGGGGAGTGAGGGGCAGCGGCAGAGCTGGGGGGAGCCCAGGGCTGGGGGTGCAGGGCTGCGGGTGGGGACTGAGGGGCAGCAGGGGTGCGTGTGCCCAGTGCTGGGCGCCTTCACCTTTGCCCTGTAGCCAGAAACTCCTGGAATTCATAGGTCTCCACAGGGAGCTCGCTTCTCTGCAGCTGCTGGATGAACTCCAGGTATTTCTCGCCCACCCGGTAGGGCTTGCAGCACTCGGTGAGGTCCTGGTACCCGGCCGGGATCCGCTCTGCTTGCATCTGCTGCAGCTTGAACATCCTCAAGGTGACCTGGGCAGACACCAGCGGGGAGAGTGAGGGAAGAAGCGGTAGTGGGCTAGGGCTGGAGGGCAGGAAGGGACTCAGTGGCTGGGGGATTGTGGACTCATTTTCTTCCCGAGTAGCCGCGTGTGTCCCCAGGACGGAGTCCTGCAACCCGGCTTCGCTCTCAGCACGAGAGAGACAGAACGCCGCAACGAGCGGTCGCCACAACCGCTGCCATTAGGACCTTTCCCCACATTTGAAATATCACATGTCACAAATTTCAAAATTCCAAACATTTTAAAACGTTGAAATCTTAAATTTTGAAATTTCAACTTTTAAAATTTCGAAATTTGAAATTTTTATTTCTGATTTTTTTTTTAGACCCCCAGAATGGTGAGACTAGCGAGATGGAACTATCTGCCCCTGTGAGAGTGTCTAGACCGGACGTGCGAGTCAGACGGGGCCGTTGGGGGGGGTGCGGGCCCCGTGGCCGCCTGCGACTCACCCGCTGCAGCACTTCGTCCCCCTGGTAGACCAGTTTGCGGACGTGCGTGATGATTCTCTCCCTCACCCTGAGCAGCTCCTGCTGCTGGGCGTTGGCGTCGCTGACGCAGGACCGGTACGTTGCTTCTGTTTCCTGAGCCTGCAGGCAATGAAACTCGGGATGAAGGAGGCCGCACACCGGGGCCGCTTACAGACCTGAGGGCAGGGCGAGGGGTCTCCCCGAGACCTGCCACACCCTTTGGCCAAACTGGCGGCTGTAGGGATGGACACAATTCAGGAAAGGCCATTCTGGCCTGCAAACTCAATGGTAGGCAGTCCTCCAAGCTACTGAGTTTGCAAGCCAGAGTGGCCGTCAGCCTCCCTCTCCTTTCCTGCCGCAGGAATAAAGCTTGCGGGGTTGACGTCTGAAGAATTTGCGCTGGGCAGCTCCTCGCTGCTTCATGTCTCTCCGAGCCACCGAGCCGGGCTTTTGGGGGGAGAGAGGAAAGCGGAGGTGCCCCCCCCAGTATCTCCTCCAACCCCCTCCCCATCACCTTGGTTTGTGCCTCTTCGCGGGACCGCCGTCGCTTCTCCAGCTGCTTGTTGGCGCTGCCCCCTGCCCCCTGGCTCTCCTCCTCTGCCCTGGCGCTCAGCAACTTGGCCTTCTCCAGATCCTCGCAGCGCTGCTGGTAGTGCAGCCGGGATTTGCGCATGGCCGAGAGGGAATCGTTCTGCAAGTGGAGCGGGGATTGCGGTCGGTCGCTGCTGGCTGTGGATGACACCTCCCCCCACACCCCCCGGGCCTGTCTCTCAAGCCCTTTGTGGCCACGAGCCACGTTCCGAGTTCAAGATTGAGGGTATCGGTTTGCTTCTACCCCTAGAGAACACTGTTGTGAGCCGCCCGCCCTGAGCCAGGGAAATAAGCATCCGCATGTTGGTCTTCTTTTTAGTGCCCCTGCCTCTGCCAGAAACCCCCGCCAAGAGCCTGGAAAACACCAGGGTTTGTTTTCCTGCAGCAGCAGCTCCGGGCTTCTCCGGGGTCTGACCCTCCCCTCTGCCAGGAGCTTTGCAAGCACATGGGGGGTTTGTTTCCACCTTTTCCTTGACAGTTCACATGTGCGCGCACACACACACACACGCGCGCGCGCGCGCGCACACGCATTTTTCTCTCCCTCTCAATATTTTGCATTTGTGTCTGAACACTAAGATACTTCGTTTCCTCAGCCTCCCTCTGCCCCCTGCCTCGCTCTCTCTCTCTCTCTCTCTCTGTGCCCCCACTCGCTCTCTCTCTCTGCCCCCCACTCGCTCTCTCTGCCCCCGACTTACCATTCGTTTCTGCTGCTTTTGCCACTGATCTTTGAATTCTTTCCGCCACTTCTCGATCTCGTTCCTCTTGGCACAAAGTGGCTGCGAGGAGAGAGAACGGAACCAGCATGAATCTTCACCCGGGTGATTCATCTAGCCCAGCGCTGGGGGGAACTAGCTCCGAGGGCCACACAGAAGCTGCCAGCGGCGGGGACGGGCGCCTAAAGGAGCCCTAGGATTCGGGTTTCGAATATGGAACCTGGTTGATCGAAAGCCGAATGCAGAGCCGGGTAACTAATCCGGAGTGAGCCCCCACAAACCGAGAAGAGAGGTGCATGCTGGGGAACGGGAGGCCTAACGCAGGCTGCTTCCCCTGGACCAGAAGGTCCATTTCTCTGGAGCAGTCGCCCCCGAGGCAATTGTTTGAGGAACACGCATGAATAATCCAGGTTGCAGGGCGTGCACTGGCGCCGGAGGCAGGCCCTGCAACCTGTCTTTAGAGCAGAGCAGCCCTGGATTTAGGCTGCAGGGGGCGGGGAGCAGCGCTCTGGCCCCCGTGACTCGGGGGGTGCGGTACCTGGTAATATTCTTTCTGATGCAGGATCCCTGCGGTCTCCAGGGCCGAGTACCCCCCCCGGATGTCATGCTCCATGACCATCCTGTACAGCAGCTGCAGCGGCATGAAGCTCTTGGGGGGGGGAGAAAGAATGATTGATGTTTAAACACCAGCCAATAGCGGGGGGGGGTGTGTGGCTGTGTCCTGTCCCCCACCCACATGGGCTTCCTCCTCCCATATTGCTCAAGCTGGCTGCGGCTCCTCACCTTCCTGACAACGGGGGGACATTCTGGCCTGCCAAGCTGGTGGTGTGGAGCCGTTTTCTATGTTGCAGCTCCTCCCCTTCTTGCAGGGAAACAATGAACCCCCACGGAGTGGAAATAGGGCTAAGTCCGATGGGGGACCCCATTTTGAGACTGAAATCGAACCCTCTGAGCCCAGGGGCCACGGCCTCATCTGCAGGGGCTGTGGCCCCACCTGGACCCTCAGCTTCATCCCCTGCTCCCCATCTCACACCTCTCCAAGGAAGGGGAGGAGCCGCAGGCACACGGGAGACAGTAACTTGCTCCTACATCTAGAAGGAGGTGGCACTGAATGAGCGAGTGGCACGAGAGGAAGGGATGTTACCTGCTGGTTCACGGCGGATCGCCCGGACTCTGCTATCTTCACGATGTTTTTAGCAAACTCCACCTCTGGGGGGGCGGGATGAAGAGCAGCTTAGACAAGGAGGGGAAAGGTTCCCTGCCGCCCCGCAGTTAGACCCTGGTGGGAGCAGGGCAGCCCCCAGTCTACTCCTCCTCTCTGGGTCTCAGGGCAGCGCTGTGGCACACGGGCCTTAGATGCAGGAGTGTTTGCAGCCATGGGGGGAAGCCCCCGCCACTGCCGCAAGGACTCACCGTAGCTGAGGCGCTTGTCTATCCAGCTCAGCAGCTCCTTGACGTATTTGCACCAGGATTTGGCGTATGCCAGCGCCGCTTCCACGCCGCCCTCGCTCCGGATCAGCGACTCGTCGGCTTCTCCCACTGCGGAGAGACACCCAGGCTGAGAGGAGGCAGCAGGGCCACCCCTGATGGCAGCAGCACTGAACACTTGGCACCTTGGTTATTAAGCCCATTTTACAGAACGGGGAACTGAGGCTACGAGCAGAAAGCCCCTTCAACGGCTCTGCAGCCCAGAGGCCTGTCTGCGCCCCACAAACACTAGCCCAGAGGGGCACATGGCCTCGCTAGTGCCCAGAGCTCTCGGGCAGGCACACCGCAGTAAAGAACGCCTGGCCCAACCCAGCGACATTCGCTGCACCGTGATGGTAGAATTCTGCATCCGCAGGAAACTCTGCTCAGTAGGCAGCACGGGGACATGGGGCAGCTCTGTGTCTGGAGTATTTAGCATTTCTGGCCTAGTTCTCCCTGGGAAGGGGTGTGCGTGTCACCATTTTACAGATGGGGAACTGAGGCCGGGAGCCAAGGCCACCCAGTGAGCTTTAGCACATTTTTTAAGGAACGCTTCTGAAAAATACATGTTTCAGGGCACCAATGCAGGCCCTGCAACATGCATTTTTCAGACATGTCCCTTAAAAATGTGCCCAGATGGCCACCCTCCTCCCAGGGCGCCCCCCCCCCCCCCGGCTCACAGCCCGGATATAACCGAGGGCCTGGCCTGGCCCTACTGCAGTTCTGCCGCCATTCCTGCTACCTGTCATGTTCGCCGCCAGCACCTCCGAGCCGCTTTCGATCCTGCAGTCGCTGCCGTCTGACTGCGAGAGAGAGAGCGAGGGGAAAGCCTCAGAGGCTAAAAAAACGTTCCCAGAGTGACCCACCTGCCATTTAGTGTCACACGCCGGCCGCGAGCCCCGACGCACGAAGCCCACGGCCGTGACTTGTGCCGGCAGCACGATGCAGGGGCCGCCGCTGCCAACGCCGTCAGGGCTAAATGGCGACAGGATCACACCGTGAAGGGCTCGGGGAGAAGGGTGGGATCTGTTTGTAACATTACTTCTTCTGCTGTTGGGCTTTCCTCAACAACCGAGCCAAGCCCGTGCCCCCTGTGGCTTCTCAGTGGCATGGAGGCCTCCCGGTCTCTCCCTGTCCTGTGCGTGCCCATCCCAGACTGGAAGCCCCTTGGGGCAGGGACCTGTCGCTAATGAATGGCGGCTCAGTGCTAGGGCTGTCACCGCTTGCAGTTTGACCCCGCGATTCCCATCAGCCTGTGCGGCGCAGGGCCCCTCGCTGGCCCTGACTACGTGCGGGGAGAAATAACAACAGTCTCTGTCCCAAGGACTCAGGGCAGGTAGCAGCACGAAAGGAACGTGCCTGTTGGAGACCCGCCCACGACGCACAACAGCCCGTCTGCAAAACCCCAGGACTTTCAGAAGCAAACTTCCCACGGAAATTGAATTTGGGCCCATTCCAATCTCGAGGCGGCGGGAGCAGCTAGTGGTCTGGTTAGTCAGAGCTTCCCCGCAGGAACGGGGCCTCGCCTCTACCTACTGGGGGGTTCTCCTCGGTCGGCGGGACCAGCTCTCCCGTCTCGGGGGTGTCCGTGCTGTCGATAAACATATCCATTGTCCTGGAAAACAGAGAGAGACGGACTCAAGCTGCAGCCGCTGAGGCTTCCCAGTCCCTGCTGCAAATTCGGAGCCTTGCTGCAGAGTTAGAATGATGAGGGAACGGGCTGCGATTCCCAGGTTACGCCAGGGCATCTGGGGGGAGCTTCTCGCACTCACATTATTTCAAGTATATTCACAGCCCCATGTATTGGGGGGGAGCTGTGGGGTTGTCACAGAGGAACATAGGGTCACACACATGTGATACTGGCCTGCATGTAGACTACAAGCCTAGTAAATAGTAAAGCAAAACATGCAACATGTATGTAATGTTACAACTGAGAACTGTAAAACCCAAATCAGGACTGTGACATGTGACCAAACTCCAGGAAATGCAAAGAGATAAAAAGAATGTGTATTTGGGAACCCTGACCAGACAGACCTGTGGAGATGCAAATCAACCTTCCTGTTTGCCTGGGTTGCCTACGTGACAGGCCTCACATTTCTCCAAGGCGGGAACGAGAGACAAAGAGACCATGAAAGATATTTAAGGAGGCCATTTAGCCACCTTCAAGAACTCTCTTGCTTGACCATCTTGAGGAGCTGCATCTGCATCCTAAAAGCTGTCAGCCAGCAAGGCTGGAAACCATGAACTGAGAGACAGGACTTTGCTTTCTAGCAACTCTAAGTCTGGAGACGCAGTCGCTAACATCAAGGACTGAGAAGAACTTATGGACCTTTGTAAGGTAAGATGCTTATTACCAGCATAGGTTAGGAATGCGTTATATTTACCTTTGATTTCTAGTAACCACTCTATATCAACAATCTTGCTAATCAATAAACTAACTTCTTACTTTTATGAAGAAGTGTCTGTGTCTAACACTGGAACACAAGTGAGCAACAAGAGTTCTCAAGCTCTTGCGAACCCAGAGAGTAAAGAGTCTGTAAACGGGAAGGATCGGGCCCTTGGGTGACAAAGGGGTTGTCCCTGCGGCAGACTTGAATCAGCCAGAGAGAAAAACTGATTCAAGTGGGCTGTATGGGAGGGAAATTGAGTCACTCAAATCAGGTAAAGTGGGGGTGCGGACCTCCAACCCGTGACAGGGGTCCCCCAATATATGGGCCAATGTGGTCACACAGTCTGCACGACTTTGGGTCCATCCCTACCCCCTTGGCGCTGGTTGCTGGGGGATGGTGCGAAGTGGAATTGGGATGAAACAAATA
The DNA here is from genome assembly GCA_003113815.1 of Sphenodon punctatus. NCBI lineage: Eukaryota > Metazoa > Chordata > Lepidosauria > Sphenodontia > Sphenodontidae > Sphenodon > Sphenodon punctatus. The sequence goes on from QEPC01008726.1 coordinate 476,384, forward strand.
ATTGGAGAACTTTGTGCAGGATGAGATGAGCCAGGGTGGATTGGGGACGTGTGGTCTTGTGTTGTGTCCCTCACCCTCTGGGAGTAGGGGGGCTGCCTATGCAGATGTTTAAGGAACGCTTATGAAAAAGGCATGTTGCAGGCCCTGCATCGAGTCGCCAACGCCTTAGGCGCTGATGCAGGGCCTGCAACATGCCTTCTCCATAAGCGTTCCTTGTGGCAGTCCTATCTGGGAGGGACTAAATTGCCCCAATTGCCCCCATAGTGTCCTCTGAAGAACTGGAGACAGTCAAAGCTCAAGTCTGACCCATTTCCCAAATACACATTCTTTTTATCTCTTTGCATTTCCTGGAGCTTGGACACGTGTCACAGCTCTGATTTGGGTTTTACAGTTCTCAATTGTAACATTACATACATGNCTTGGTCACGTGTCACAGCTCTGATTTGGGTTTTACAGTTCTCAATTGTAACATTACATACATGTGGAACCTTTTGCTTTACATATTTACCAGACTTGTAGTCTACATGTAGGTCCGTGCATTTATAGAAAGGGGAGGGGGAAAGGCCACCCGTGTAGAGGGGGCTAGCTTTGGGGTTGGGGGTATGGGCTGTGCCGGCAAAGGCAGGAAGCGAGGGAACTCTGGGAAGAAACAGCCCACCCAGGGCCCATTCCAATCTAGCTGCAACTCTGGTCCCTGCTGCCCTCGTGCTACGCGGTCTGCCGGTCCCTGCTGCCCTCGTGCTACGCGGTCTGCCGGTCCCTGCTGCCCTCGTGCTCTGAGAGATGCAGCCTTGATACATACGCATTTCCGAGGGAGATTTCCAGGGCATCCAGACAGCCAAAGATCTCGCTGTAGCGCTTCCTGCTTTCAGGCCCTTTCACTTGGTCCTTGAGACCTGGAAGAGAGAGACAGGACAACCATTTCCAGGAGGCCTTACTGAAATTCAGAGACACGCTGAAACTGCCACAGGGATTTTATTTCTGCTGCAACAACGGTCTCTGTCCCAACAGTTCCTACTTAGGAAGGGAACATCCCTCTTTGGGGGCTGAATCCCACTGTCCCTCCTTCAGGAGAGACACAGAAAGGCCGGGATTCAAGCCTCAGACACGTCCTTGTGAGGCCGATGGGGAGAGGCTGGAATGACTATTGTGGGAGGGCAGTGCTTCTTGGTCAAGGGACGGGGCTCATCCCTGGTTCGCCGTGGCCCCCAGCACCAAACCCAGCCAGGGAGGGAGCGGAGTGGGAGGGGGGGGCTGCCAGGGCAGCTGTGGGAGGAACTGAGCATGCAGCAATGGGCAGGCGTGTGGGGGGGGGGGGAGGACAACCTTTGAGGTCAGTTCCACCTGAGTCAGTGACCCCAGAACCAGCCCCCTCCAACATGGGACAGAGAGAAACAGAGACACTTCATGCCACCGCCAATTTGCATAAATTTACATGCATGCATGAATTATTAATAATATGGAAGATGGTAAGAGCCCACTGACCCACTTTGGAGCTGTGTGCGCGGGATTCTCGGTGTGCAAGTCATAACGCAGCCGTACGGAGAAGTCAACGTTCTCCAACGGTGGCGTTCACTTTGGCTGGAAAAATTTTGTTCTGTGACTCCGCGAGGATCCCGGGGGTGGGGAAGCAGAGACAGCCCCCCCCAAGAATCCTCTCTCACAAACACTCCCACGCCCCTTCCTGCCTGGGGACTCCCTAGCTTTGCTCTTCGATAGCCCTGCCTACCCCCAAGCTTGCGAAAGTGAGGAAAGATGCCCCGGCCCCCCCAGCATCAGGGCCCCTCCAATCTCAGGTTCAGTGTCACTTCCTTCCCCCTCTTTCTCCAGCTGGTTAATGAGGGGTTAACACCCCCCCATTGTCTCGGGAGCCCAGTCCGAGATAACCAAACCCGTTAACGTATGGGGTAAAAGGGGCATGCGGTCCTCTACCAGCCCCCGACCCCATCAGGCTGACTCTGGCCTGGGGAGCATCAGGCAAGGGAGGCCGCCGGCAGCGTCAGTGCAGCGGAGAACGTTGGTGAGCGCGTCTGCCGGCCAAGTTGTGTGTTCTGGGCACCGAGGCTGTTTTTAGACAGGCGTAATCCCAGTACGATTCCCTGCGAATCCGAACAGCCGCACCGGTATCGTTAGTTCTACTTCCGGGCTGAATCTTGGTTAAATGCCGGTAGAGTTCAACCTGGAGTGAAAGGTCTTCTCTCTCTCTGTGATTCCAGTCATGGCAGCATAATGAACGTGTGAACGCCTAAACCGATATTAAGTCCCGAGACCCTAGAGACGCCCCGAGCTCCTCCCCATCCGGTCCAGGGACCTATGTCAGCAAGTGACAGGCAGCAAGGACACTGTGAGGAGAGGGGCTCGCAGCTGCGCACACGGAGCCAAGAGAGGCCCCCGGGCAGGACGCAGACTGGAGACGCAGGGACTCGGCTTCCAGACTTCTTTTCCTTTTATTTTAGATTTTAAAAAATAAAATAATTCTCATTCCTTTCTCTGTTTTTCAAACTGTGTGGGCTGCATCTGGGCAGCGTTGACTGCACAGGCTCTGCCTCCTCCCTGATCGGAGCCTCGGCAAGGCAGGAGCCCCCCAAGACGCACTCTCCCTCCCCAACTCATAGAGTCTTGGGCGTGGACTGAGCAGCGCCCACCCGTGCTGCCTGAGGGTCTCCTCTCCCAGCTGAGCTTGGAGACCTGGACTGGCCCCCTCCCCCTCCCAAAGGGACTCGGGAGATCGGCGCCAGCTCCCAGCTGCCGCGTTTCAGGAACAGATGCATGCAAACCGCTTATAAAAGAGCCACGAGCCGGAAGCAGGAAAATGGGATGATGATCCTACACACCTCGCTTCCGACCCCTTGGATCTCCCTCTGCAACGGGAGCGGCCGAGCCCTGCCCCCCGCCGCAACGGGAGCGGCCGAGCCCTGCCCACCGCCGCAACGGGAGCGGCCGAGCCCTGCCCACCGCCGCAACGGGAGCGGCCGAGCCCTGCCCACCGCCGCAACGGGAGCGGCCGAGCCCTGCCCACCGCCGCAACGGGAGCGGCCGAGCCCTGCCCACCGCCGCAACGGGAGCGGCCGAGCCCTGCCCACCGCCGCAACGGGAGCGGCCGAGCCCTGCCCACCGCCGCAACGGGAGCGGCCGAGCCCTGCCCACCGCCGCAACGGGAGCGGCCGAGCCCTGCCCACCGCCGCAACGGGAGCGGCCGAGCCCTGCCCACCGCCGCAATGGGAGCGGCCGAGCCCTGCCCACCGCCGCAACGGGAGCGGCCGAGCCCTGCCCACCGCGGTAACGGGAGCGGCCGAGCCATGCCCACCTCCATAACGGGAGCGTCCGAGCCCTGTCCACCGCCATAACGGAAGCGTCCGAGCCCTGCCCACCGCCGTAACGGGAGCGGCCGAGCCCTGCCCACCGCCGTAACGGGAGCGGCCGAGCCCTGCCCACCGTCGTAACGGGAGCGGCCGAGCCCTGCCCACCGCCGTAACGGGAGCAGCCGAGCCCTGCCCACCGCTGTGATGACTGAGCCCTGCCCACTGCCATAAGGGGAGTGGCTGAGCCCTGCCCACCGCCGCAATGGGAGCAGCCGAGCCCTGCCCACCACGGTAATGGGAGCAGCAGGAGGGGAACTGAAATTCAGCTTCAGTGAACCATGGGACTAACAGAGTCCTCCTTGAGACCCCCTATACCTCGGTGCCTAAAGCATCCAGGCAGCCATACCAGTTTCATTATTTATATTGTTATGACCACGATTGTCTGAACACTTAAGCCGGATAAAACCACTTGACGATACTGCCAGGTTTCTAAATAATGCCGGCATTAGAACATTTGCCTGAAAACAGCCTGTGGGTCAGGACTGAGCTGTGTGGGCTTTCTCTGGACAGCACAGGATGCCTATAGCAGCCATCTCTCCGCCCGGCCTGCGCTAAGATGAGGCAACGAGGAGATTTCCCCACCTGCCGTGTCCATCTCCCGGGTGCGTCCTGCACCCGGCTTGTGGAATTTCTCAGGCACGCGGAACCGGGGGCGTGCAGGGCGCTGGACCCCTAAACAGCCACGGCACAATGAGCGAGTCCTCCTGCGGGTTCTGCCAAGAGCCAAGGGTGCAGGTAGCGCAATCACAGCGGGGCCCAGGCACCCGATGGGAGGCCCCCATGCTCCCTGGTGTAAGGACCCTTTCGGGGGGCCATGCCACCTTCTGCACCAGGGCCTATTTCAGCCTAGCTAGGCCCCTGCTGAAAACCCCAGGGTGCCAGGGTGGTATGGGGGCCGGGTTTGGGGGAGCCTCTCTCTCCATCCCGCCCAGAGGCCTCATAGCTTCTCAGACGTTTGGGTTGAACCAAATTCAAACATTTGTTTCTGGAAATGGACATGTATTTTTTTCTGCGTTGTGTCAGACCCGCAGACCAAACTAATTCGAATTCTTTTTTAAACCCCACCAAATAGTTCTGCCAAACCCACAGAGTAATAAAATTTCCCCGAAGAAAAAGGGTGGCGTCAAGGAAGCAAGCGGCCCCGATGTAGCTGGGTGGGTAGGTCCTCAAGCTCGGCTCTGGGAGACCAGGGTGCACACCCCGTCCCATCCCCAAATGGCTCACGGCAGCTTCCAAGGGTGGCTCTCGCATGAACGCCCTCTCAGGGAACTAGAGAAGGACTGTACAGCACTTGGGACACTGAAAGGACTGGGGAAATTATCAATAATCCCTAGACCCAAAATACTTCCGTTTCAGAGAGGAGTTAAGGCTCTTCCTAATTCACTCATGCTCCCAAAAGCATGGAAACGGTCAAGTTAAGGCTCCCGCCCCACGGAAGCAGTAAGGTCACTGGCCGTGCTCCAACCAAACAACAATGAACAATCAGAGCAAAAACGGAACAGACGTTTGCAAAGAGAGAGAGCCTGGAATCACCTTGCACAAACCAACTCCAGCAGGCTGAATTCAATGGAAGAATGGCTTGGGAGGCTGCTTCTCACTGATTGGATCAGTGACAGACTGAGCTCAGGGGAAGGGCGCAAAGAGGAGGGGGCTGCCCACAGGGAGAGGTGGGACAGAGCCAGGATCTGAGCACGCTCGGTAACATCCCCCAAGAACTCGGACCAATTCCGCCTGCCCGTAAAAGGGAGACGCTTCCCTCCTGCCCCCCACGTCAGGGCACACAGACACTTGGCAAGAGAGATGCACGGAGCGGGCAGATCGGGGGCACGGGGAGCCAGGAGCCTCTCGACCTGGGGCTAGGGGGCTGGGATGGTCCCAGCTGTGAGTCAGGACAAGCAGCCAAGAGCATAATGAGGCCCCGGCTGCACGTGCCCCCCACCCCCCAGGCATCACCTGGGTTCATCCTCACTTGAGCTATTGGGAAGGGGATGGAAATTTGTTCCAGGGGTGTGTGTGTGTCTTGGCAGCTGCAGCAGCAGGAGGCCAATTGTATTCCCCCCCCCCGCCCCCCGCTGCTTTCTCCTAGGTGGCAACTCTACTCCCCACAGCTCCTTGGGGCTCAAGCCTCCCTGCCCCTGATGGGCATCCCTCCCCACCAAAATTCGGGTGCCTCCCCACTGCTCTGCCTTGGCTGGAGGGGGGGGGCACTGTTCTGAGACATTCCAGGGGGCGCAGATCACTGCCCACCAGTGAGCGCCATGCTTTCGTGCCGCGCGTCCGCGCCCAGTCCAGGACGGCAGCTAAGAGAAGGAAGGGTTGAGCCCGATAAATCTTCGAGACAGGAGCAAAGACTCGGTCTCCCCGGCGCCCAGGAAAGAGGATGTGGCAGTCCTGCCTCAAGCACAGCTTCACGGGGGTGCGGGTAACGTGGCAGGAACGGGCTCCCTGCCAAGCTCTGCAGACCTTCACGTCAGTCAGGAAGAGGCAAAAGCCGCAAAGAGTCTGTGGAGACACAGGGGGAGGAGAGGGCAGTCGGGCCCTCCCTGGGAAACACCACGGCAGGATTCGTTCAGGCCCCTGACCGCTCCTGGCGAGGAGCCGGACTTCATTATCTGCCCCCGTTAGACAAATGGCCCAACTCTTTCCTCCTGCCCCCAAAGCCCCATCCCCTTGTAATGGAGTCACAGAGCACGACGGGCAGGATCTCAAAGCTCATCTAATCCAGCCCCCTGCATGAATACGTGAGAACAGAAGTAGCGTCAGACTGGGTGCCGGGTATTGCTTTCCAGTGTGCAGGGCTGCAGGGTGGGCCTGCCCAGTGTCAGATACCGCTCTCCAGTGTGCAGGGCTGCAGTGTGGGCCTGCCCAGTGCCGGATACTGCCCTCCAGTGTGCAGTGTTGCAGTGTGGACCTGCCCAATGCCAGCTACTGATCTCCAGTGTGCAGTCCTGCAGTGTGGACCTGCCCAATGTCAGATACCGCTTTCCAGTGTACAGTACTGGCCTGCCCAGTGTCAGATACCACTCTCCAGTGTGCAGGGCTGCAGTGTGGCCCTGCCCAGTGTCGGATACCACTCTCCAGTGTGCAGTGCTGCAGTGTATACCTGCCCAGTGCTGGATAACGCTTTCCAGTGTGCAGTGCTGCAGTGTGGACCTGCCCAGTGCTGGATACCACTCTCCAGTGTGTGGTGCTGCAGTGTGGACCTGCCCAGTGCCAGATACCACTCTCCAGTGTGCGGTGCTGCAGTGTGGACCTGCTCAGTGCCGGATACCACTCTCCAGTGTGCGGTGCTGCAGTGTGGACCTGCCCAGTGCCGGATACTGCTCTCCAGTGTGCGGTGCTGCAGTGTGAACCTGCCCAGTGCCGGATACCGCTCTCCAGTGTGCGGTGCTACAGTGTGGACCTGACCAGTGCCAGATATGTTGGTATATGCAACATCCATAAGTTAATGCCTGCTGTATTAAGAACAGTAATTGACTATAGAGCCACCAGACGGCGCTGCTAAGTTTATGTGTACATGGAAGGGAGATGGGGTTTTACAGTTGAATTCCTTAGTGTAACCACTCCTTCTTCCCGTCTCTCTCATTGTCTCTGTCTCCATTTTGTCTTCTTACTAGCTAGATGTAACTAAGGATCTGTGCCTGGAAAGTTTAAGTAAAGTTCTGTTTTTAAACCTTCAGCTGCATTTGTCCTTACTGATTGCGAATCAGTTTTTACTCTGCAACAAGATACTGCTCTCCAGTGTGCAGTGCTGCAGTGTCGGCCTGCCCAGTGCTGGATACTGCCCTGCAGTGCTGCAGTGCTGCAGTGCGGGCCTGCCCAGTGCCGGATACCGCTCTCCAGTGTGCAGTGCTGCAGTGTGGGCCTGCCCAGTGTCAGATACCTCTCTCCAGTGTGCGGTGCTGCAGTGTGGGCCTGCCCAGTGCCGAATACTGCCCTTCAGTGTGCAGTGTTGACCTGCCCAGTGTCGGATACCTCTCTCCAGTGAGCGGTGCTGCAGTGTGGTCCTGCCCAGTGCCAGATACTGCCCTCCAGTGTGCAGTGCTGCAGTGTGGACCTGCCCGGTGCCAGATACTGCCCTCCAGTGTGCAGTGATGCAGTGTGGACGTGCCCAGTGTTGGGTGCCTCTCTCCAGTGTGCAGTGCTGCAGTGTGGACCTGCCCANCTCTCCAGTGTGCAGGGCTGCAGTGTGGGCCTGCCCAGTGTCAGATACCACTCTCCAGTGTGCAGGGCTGCAGTGTGGCCCTGCCCAGTGTCGGATACCACTCTCCAGTGTGCAGTGCTGCAGTGTATACCTGCCCAGTGCTGGATAACGCTTTCCAGTGTGCAGTGCTGCAGTGTGGACCTGCCCAGTGCTGGATACCACTCTCCAGTGTGTGGTGCTGCAGTGTGGACCTGCCCAGTGCCAGATACCACTCTCCAGTGTGCGGTGCTGCAGTGTGGACCTGCTCAGTGCCGGATACCACTCTCCAGTGTGCGGTGCTGCAGTGTGGACCTGCCCAGTGCCGGATACTGCTCTCCAGTGTGCGGTGCTGCAGTGTGAACCTGCCCAGTGCCGGATACCGCTCTCCAGTGTGCGGTGCTACAGTGTGGACCTGACCAGTGCCAGATATGTTGGTATATGCAACATCCATAAGTTAATGCCTGCTGTATTAAGAACAGTAATTGACTATAGAGCCACCAGACGGCGCTGCTAAGTTTATGTGTACATGGAAGGGAGATGGGGTTTTACAGTTGAATTCCTTAGTGTAACCACTCCTTCTTCCCGTCTCTCTCATTGTCTCTGTCTCCATTTTGTCTTCTTACTAGCTAGATGTAACTAAGGATCTGTGCCTGGAAAGTTTAAGTAAAGTTCTGTTTTTAAACCTTCAGCTGCATTTGTCCTTACTGATTGCGAATCAGTTTTTACTCTGCAACAAGATACTGCTCTCCAGTGTGCAGTGCTGCAGTGTCGGCCTGCCCAGTGCTGGATACTGCCCTGCAGTGCTGCAGTGCTGCAGTGCGGGCCTGCCCAGTGCCGGATACCGCTCTCCAGTGTGCAGTGCTGCAGTGTGGGCCTGCCCAGTGTCAGATACCTCTCTCCAGTGTGCGGTGCTGCAGTGTGGGCCTGCCCAGTGCCGGATACCACTCTCCAGTGTGTAGTGCTGCAGTGTGGGCCTGCCCAGTTCTGGATACTACTCTCCGGTGCGCGGTGCCCCAAAGAGAATTGACAATGTTACTGCTCCTCTGATATTAGACGGTTTCCGTGAAATGAGGTCAGCGGCAAAGGGGAAGTGGATCTTCTGCCATTTCTGCCAGGCTATGAGTTATACTTCTGCAAAAGCCCCCACGCTGCTCAGCCCGGCCGCAGTGTGAAGACCGAGCCTCCCTCCCTGTTCTGCCGAATGCAGGGGGAGCAGTGGGCTGGAGGCCTCTCAGCCGAGCCAGGACACACTTGTTCAGATCAAGAGTGTTTCTGTCTGTGGGGAAGGGAGGGCAGATGGTGCAGTACAAAGGGGCTGCCGCACAACAGGAGAGCTGGGAAAGCACCCAGCAGCAAAACAAACAGGAAGGAGGTTGCAAACAAAGGGAGAGACGCTGCAGTCTCTCTCTCACACACACACACACCCCACCCCACACAATTGCCCGCTAGAACTCACTGCTGCAGGATGCTGTGGAGGCCAACAGAGTTTTCTTTAAAAGGAATTGGACCCATTTATCCAAGAGCTGCTGTTAGTCAAGAGGCGCCAGGGATACAGGCCCATTGCTCGGTGTGTGTGGGGGAATGTGTGTCCCCAAACACCGGGGAAGAAGTGATGAGGATTGTATGAGAACAGGTAGCCCCACCAGCAACATAAGTTCCTGCAGGATCCACCCCAAACGCTCCCAACACACTGTTTTCCCGTTCACAAGCCCTGCTGCAGTGGAGACCTCTGCCTTGGGGGTGGGGTGACAGGGGGGCCTGTTCCAACCCCTCCCCCCACATGCCCAGCAGACCCCTCGGCTACGCCCCAGGCCCCAGACAGAGGGGGAGCCCCTCCCTGCAGCTCCAGGCTCTGCCTCTCCCTTGGGATTCCGGCTCCCAGTGAACGAGACCCACGCAGCCTGCCCTGGAGAGGTGGGGATTGTGGGGGCCCCTCAGGAGGTGCCGCTAGCTTGGTGCTGGCCCTGGTGCAGAAGGTGGAATGAACCCCACCCCACCCCCCGACTCGCCTCCTAACAGCAGGGAACCCAGCTCCACCGGGGTCCGGCCCCTGACGCAGAGAGTCTCCCCACATCCAGGGTGGGGGGGATCTGGGAGCTCCCCCCAGGCTCTGCCACCTACCGTTCACCTCCGGCTCCCCCATGGCTGACTCCGCAGTATCCCAGCCTCTGGATCTCAGTCCGATCGAGCCAAGGCGGGGCCCCCCGTTACTGCTGCTGCTGCAGCCGCTGCAGCTGGTACCGGGTTTGTCAGCCTCATGCTAACGGGCGCAGCACAGCCCACTTCCTGCCCGACGGCAGCTTCCGTGCAAGGAAACCGCCTCGGCCATGATGCAAGGCTTGTTTCTGCCTTTGATTTGCATAGATTCACATCACGGGGGGGTGCGGGATCCCTTGTCAGAACCGTCCATACCCGCTCCTGACTCTGCAGGTGCAAGGCCTCCAAGGTGGGCAGTGCCCCTCTCTGCCCAGACAGAGTCATCACAGCCGGGCACTGTGGAGACACGGCGAGGGACCAGCAAGCGGGAGGAGGTTTTACCTCTCGGGCTCGGCCCACCAGCTCAGGGAGGACAAGGAGATTTTGGAGAAAGTTCAAAGAAGAGCCACAAAAGTGATCCAGGGCGAAGGCCTAGCCAGAACGGGGCCGGGCAGTCCCGCGGTGCTGGGCCCACACACGCGCTTCGGTGCATGGGAGAGGCCTAGTCTGGTTTTTGCACCCAGGCCCCTCCTGGAAATGGAGCCTCAGAGAAAGGGGGCATTTGGCGCGCCGCAAACTGTTTAGCTTGGATCGGAGAGCGGAGACAGGCTCGCTGCTAGGCAGCAGCGTGCGTTAGAAACTTACCGCATGTCGAAAAGCCACCGGCGGCTGGATCTGGGGGGCAACGTGGAGCCCAGGCTCATGGGATTACATCCAAAGGCTCTTTCTGGGAGGCCGTCAGGCTGGAATCCCAGTCATTTTTTCTCTCTCAGTCCTGAATGAGGGCCAGTGGGTTTCAGCACCCAAGGAGGGCCTGTCAGGAGGGATGCAGTTCCACCCTGCTCCCTGGGCAATGGGGAACCCCTGACGCTGCAGCTCACAATGGTGACGTTGGTTCTAACCAGCTTTAAGTCCAAGCCACTGGGGTTTATCCTGACCCTTCAAGAGCCCTTAAGTCACTCACTAACTTGACTCAGTCACACACTGTGGCAGGCAAGCCACTGAGGGAGCATGGGCAAGACTAGGGCAGCCACTTAGAGCCATTTTAAAGGAATGGTGCATTGGCACCAACGTAGACCCTGAAACATGTATTTTCCATAAGTGTCCCTTTAAAATGGCCCTAGGTGGCCCCCCTAGACGAAGCCCAGTCAGGAAGCAGAAGCCAAAGGCTTCTCAGAGCCGCTTCTGCATTTCAAAACCACAGCAACGTTCTAGCGACGCTGACCGCACCAATGACCGGCGAGCTTGCCACGGCGGCACCCACCACGACGAGAGAAGAGGGGCAGCGCTGCAGCAGCAACCCACGGCGCTGCCAATCCCTGCCTGGCAGATACCCCGTCGCAGCAAGATGGGCAAGAGCCAGGCGGACTCCCACCACGAGGGGGAAATCGAGGGGACAAAGTGCGGTCTGAACCGGGGCTGACTGTGCGGCCAGGGAAACCGAGGCCAAGAAGGGGCCTTTTCTGATCCAGAGACGAGCTCTCAGGGGCCAGTGTCCGTACCGGCTGGATCTCCGAAACCTTGCTCCCCCTCCAGGATCCTAGCGCACTGGTTGGGCCCTGGGGCTATGGACCCCCTGCCGTCTGTCCGTCCCAGCCCTGCCCCCACCCCCTCCCGGCCAGCCAGCCCAGAAGCTGCTAGATTGTCTGACCTGTCCCCGCTGGCCAAGCCTTGTCCTGCTTCTGTGTTTGGGCTTCGCTCACCCTGGGTCCCGGACCTTTGTCCCAGACTCCCGGAGCCCCCCGACGCTCACAGCCAAACCCAACAGAAACGAGGAGCAGAGGCTGATTAAGAATTCTTGGGGGCTCTAGAGGCCCCAAATCATCACACACACCCAATTCCTGGAGAGAAAATTGCTGGTATTCATTGCTGGTGCTCCCTCCTCCAGGGGTGGGGGAATCTCGGGCCTGGGGGCCAAATGCAGCTTGGCACTAGCTTTTATTTGGCCCCCTTTCCAGTTACTCCCCCCAAGCACTGACAGACTGAGCTCAGGGGAAGGGAGCATAGAGGAGGGCACTAGCCCCCACCCCCCTCCCAGAGAACCCAGGAGTCCTGGCTCCCAGCCCCCCCTCCCCTCCCAGAGAACCCAGGAGTCCTGGCTTGCAGCCCCCCCTGCTCTAACCCACTAGCCCCCACTCCCCTCCCAGAGAACCCAGGAGTCCTGGCTTCCAGCCCCCCCTGCTCTAACCCACTAGTCCCCACTCCCCTCCTAGAGAACCCAGGAGTCCTGGCTTCCAGCCCCCCCTGCTCTAACCCATTAGACCAATGGTCCCATTAGGCAGTGCTGGATCCCAGGGAAAGCCAGTCCCTCTTCTCACCTNAGCTGGTTACTTACCTGCAACTTGACTGTGTCAGCTCAGCTCCGCAGCATATAACTGGTCAGGGATTCCCAGGAAGTTTAGCCCCCCACCCCCACGAGGACTGATTTGGAGATGCCTGGTGGGGAAAAAACCAAAAACCAGCAATGTCTGTCAGTCTCTAGCCCGCGGTGGCACGGGGCCCCACCCCACGCGGGGCCATGGCCTGGGCACTGGTAGCACATGCCTCGGGCCGGCCCTGCAGAGAACCCAGGAGTTCTGGTTCCCAACCTCCACCCTGCTCTAAGCCACTAACCCCTCCTCCCTCCCAGAGAACCCATGAGTTCTGACTCCCAGTCGCACCCCCCTCTCACCCACTAGCCCCCCCCCCAGAGAACCCAGTCTCTTGTAGCGAATACACCTGTGCATGTAGATGTATTGTACATACAACAAACGTATGTACATTTTATGCATGTTTCCCTCTACCCTCTCATAGAGAAAAAAAGGGAATGGGTATCTGTATGACACATCAATGTATATTATCCGCTCTTTCTATCCTACGCATGGCTACCCATTCTCCTCTCCACGACAGCACAGAGTGAGGCATAAATACAATATTCAGACGTTTGTTATATATTTAATCCATGTCCATCTTGACGTTAGTTTAAAATCTCACTCTCTCCATTGGATAACGTGGGAACTTCAAAACATTATAACTTTAAAATTACATGACGTATTTTCAAAATCTAAACTCAGGAATGGACTAGCGTGCACACTTTAATTTTCTGACACCTCTACACTTTGATATGAATAATTTAAAACAACCTTTTCTGCATCAACAGAACATGTAAGCGGGAGAAAAAAACACACAGTTCTGCCTCCAAAATTCAACGTCCTCTAACTCAGCTGTTTCTCAACTGATCTAACGTTCGGAAAACTTATATCCGAACTTCTATCCAATCGATCCTCCCTACAAAATGTCAAACTGATAGAATAAATCATCTCAATTTTATAAGTAGACTTTTTGTGATTTTAACAGACTGCAAGCTGCCTCAACTATAGAGCCACTTCTGTGGCTCTGTACTATGACATTTGCTGCAGGTATATGCATCAGCTGTCACAGGGCCTTCTGCTACAGGGCTCTCTGGGTCCGCTCTTTAATATGCCCCACCCTCCACCCCGGAGGAGAAATGGCACCGATCCTGGGGGAAGGGATGGCAGAGAGAGCTTTGTGCTACAGGATTGGTCCCCAAATCTGATACCCAGGCTAGGGTGTGTGTGCATATTTACCGTTAATGCTGGTGATGAGAGAGGCGGTGGCTGGCTGCAGGGCCTCACAGGGCAAAGCTGGGTACTTGCTGCGCAGGGAGGAGACGGTCTGCAGTAAGTCTTCCAGCCGGGCTTCAACGAGGCCTGAAGCAGCAGCTCCTGAAACACAGACTCAAAGGGGATAAATCAGTGCTTGGGGCTTGGAAGGGGAAGCTTTTGCTGCAGACAGCCCAGTGAGGATCATCGCTTCTCCACATTCCAGCATCATGCACTCTGCTCTCACTAATCTTACCTCCCACATCAGTGGCTCCACTTCTGACACCACGTTGAGACTCTCATATGGGAAGCGGTGCACAACACAGCTCCCTTCCAGGGCAACCACACACCTCACCCAGTGCAAACACAACCTCCTCCTAGAGATCACCACCACCCTCCACCCCAACCTCATGCACTCTGATCTCACGGAGCTTACCTCCCTCATCAGCAGTTCCACTTCTGACACCATGTTGAGAATCTTGTACAGGTAGCTGCACACAACACAGCCCCTCCACCCCCAGTGCAACATTACATTTCACTCAGTGCAACAACCACCCCTCCTAGAGATCATCTCCCCTCATCCCAACACCATGCACTCTGGGCTCGATCATATTGCTCACATTAATGGGTCCACTTCTGACACCATGCTGACACTCTTGTACGGGAAGCAGTTCACAACACAACCGGTTTCGCTGGGTTTGACAAAAGCTAGGGGGTGTAAGAATGGAACTTTGTCAAGCTGTCAGTGGGCGAGTCCGGTCATCCACCTAGCCCAGCATCTCGTCTGCACCTGGACGCTAGAGGGCCGGTACGAAGTGATGCATCCCCTGTCATTCATGTTCAACTTCTGCACCAGAGGTTTAAGGATACCCTGAGCAGGAGGAGACAGCTGCCTCTACCAGCTTGGCTAGCAGACACTGATATAATGCTGTCTTCCATGCATGTATCGAATCCTTTTTTTGATCCCAGTTATGCTATTGGCTTTCCCAACATCTCCTGGCAGGGAGTTCCAGAGGCCAATCATGCATCGCAGGAGAACACAACTTCTTGGGGTCTCTTTAATTTCCTTGGCATCCCTAGCTTGTTGCGTGATGACAGTGGGTAACAAATAACAGCAGCTCCCTATTGATCCTCGGCCCCGGTCCTGATTTTATAAACCTGTCAAAGCTTTCCTTTCTCGTTGAAGAGTTCAGTGTATTATTAATTACTTACCTGGCACCAACAGCATGTGCCCGGGGCCTGAATCGGAATGGATCAGGACAGCTGTGCCATTTTATGCTTGTATTTCAATGTTTATCTTTTATCTATGGTTTAATTGGTTTATCGGTTTTATTTTCGCAAGCCACCCTGAGCCTTTTTTATTTTTTTTATTTTATCATTTTTATTTGAACAAACATTGCCAAGTCTGACAGTGCTTATTTGTATACAACGCGTTGGGGTTTGCGGTTAAGGACTCAGTTTATGACTTTGCTTTAGGGGCAGGTTGTCCTGTGTACGGGGATTACGTTGATTACTGTTCCTGTAGGAAAGCTGGAAAGGGATGAGCTTTCATCTGGTTTGAAGTCTTCCCCTTCAGTGACTTTTAGGCCGCTGCAAACTCTTCATTGCTTTTTTCATGTAGTTCTTTGGCCATCTTTTCCATGGAGAAAAAATACCACATTCTGTTTATCCATTTGTTTCCCACGGGGCCGCCTAGCGTTCGCCACCTCCGCACTGTTACCCCTATTCCAGCTAGGATTAGTACGAGTCCTTGTAGCGTTTCACGAGGGGGGCTTGTGGGTATTGCCCCAACAAAGCTATCTCGGCTCTGAATGGGATTCAAAATCCTCTCATTTTTTCCAGGTAATCTCAGATCATTTTTATTTCAGGACATTCCCGCCAGCAATGGATGTAGGTTCCTTTTTCCCTACATTCCCTCCAGCATTTCCCCCCTCCCTCTCTAGCTTGGTTCTTCAATTGGGCAGGTGTCCTAGAGTACCTTAGAATTCACTTGAATCTAGTGTCCTTCATTTGTAAGGATGTCGCACAGCTGTTAATATGGCTTATGATAGTTTTCTTCCCTTGTTCATCTAATGTGGAATTTAAGGCTTTCCCCCATTTTACTCAATAATTGATTTCCTTAGGGTACCAAATATTCTTAAATTTGTTATAAATCCTCGTCAGGCTCCCTCTAGTGGTCGCTCTTTCAAATATTTTTTTTTTATATTGTGGGGTTGTCTCTTGAATTGTTCAATTTTCTTAGGGTCCATAAATACACTTTTAAGTTGACTATATGGGAAGGGATCTATTTTTTCTTGCGTTAGGAAGCATCCGTCTTCAAAAAGCTGTTCTGCCCTTCCCTTAGTCATACTTTTTGTCTTAATTGTCCTCTTAATTTACTTGGCCAGTTGGCTTTTTCTCAGTATATTTAAATCTATAGGTGAATACGATTTAATTAGTTTTTTTGAGTAGCTGTTTCCAATTTTGCCCAAACCCTCTCCTCGTACAGAAGCTGTTCCAGAGCCTGTTCTCATCTCTCCTGGGGGGCCAGAACTGCACTCAGCATTGAGGACAGAGTCTGTTTTAATTTCCATCCCCTTCCTGATGGAGAGCGTTACGCACGTCCCTTGTTTGAGGGTTACCGTGCATAGCTCTGTCCAAACTCCGCTTTGCGCAGCACACGCGTAACGTGGGGGGTGATCCCAGGAAGCTCGGTCATAGACAGCACGTAGCCGCTGTTGTGAGGAGCTAACCCTCCATTGCCCCCAGCCTGGTCTACGGTTACGTGACATTACAGCAGGGGGACCCTCTGCCTCAAGGAGCAGGCAATGGGAGAGGACTAGGGAGACCTGTGCTGGCCCTAGCAATGACAGGGCCCAGGGTGGGGTCAAACGCCCGTCTGCCTGGCCCCAGGAAGACATAGGGGGTGGGGGGGTCCTGGGAGCCCCGATACAGCTGGGGCACCACTTGCCTAGTCTTCCCACCTGACATAGCTCCCTCGGTGGCCCTGAGAGGCTCAGCGTCCTGCCCCCGAGGGCCCCCGCACGAGCTTCAGGAGCAGCGCCAGGACCCATCAGGAATGGGGGTAGCGTTGTTCTCAGGATGAGCATCTGCAACGGCGATGGGGAGCAGCCCTCCATCCGGGGCAGCACTTCCTGCAGACAGAGACCCCACTTTGGGCAGCCGTCCCCAACGCCCTGCCGTAAGCCTAGCCGCTGCCTGTAAAACCAACCCCGCCCCCCAGGGGGCGTCCGTGATCTCAACGTGCCATTGACGGGTTCCCACGGATTTAGCGTTCCAGCTGCGTGCCGCTGTGTAGTTCTGAGCGCTGCCCCCCGCTGGCGATTTATCCAGGGTCTATACACGAGAAAGAAATTAATTCTCGCAAGAATCCCACAGCCCTGGTGAGATTTTGCTAGATTCTCGTGAGAATTCTCAAAAATGAAATAGCAACACATGCGCAGAATGACTCTGGTGGCCATTTTTGTGCGGTTGCTATTTATTTTTCTATTTTGAAGTTCTTGAGACTCTCGTAAGAATCTCGAGTTTCTCGCGAGAATTCCATCCAGTACAATCTGTTACCTGGGTCCATGTACTCGTATCCTCACCACACGGACCAGCCAGCCATCATTCTCGATGTAACCAAGCCAAGCGCGTGCACCTGGGACCTCGCATCCTCATGAATGTTACACTCCTTGTCTCTCCCTCTGTTCCCCTTCCTTCGTCTCCCCCCACCCCCTGCCAATCTCTCAGATTGTAAGCCCTAGGGCAGGGACCGTGTCTATTCCATTACTTTGTAAAGCGCCAGGTACATTGCTGGCGCTATATAAATGCTTGCTAGTAATCATAAATAATAATAATAATTTCTAGAGGAGAACATTTTGTCAAGAAGCCTATTCTCAACGAGAGTTTTGAGACGGGCGAAATCTCGTTCCAGCCCTATTTCCACACAACCAGACCCAGATCACTCTGCTTTATCTACGCAAGCACCAGGAGCACGCTACCCAAAGATCTTACGTGGCTTGCGGCAGACACCCCACTTCCCCAGCCTGTCCCAGAGGCGCAGCTAGGTGGGAATGGGCCCTGATGGGGGACCCCCTGCAGCGCCTCCGCTCAGCAACAGGGGATGCGGTTGCACCAAGGAGCATGGGGCTCCCAACCTCGTGGCTCCTGAGGTAGCTTCACCCCATGCCCTTGGACTGAGGCTGGCATTTCCACCCAGCCATTCTCACAAAACCCGGCAAGCTTTAGGCCTTTACCTTCCCGGAGGAAAAGCTTTCGGAAGTTCTGGAATTTCCCGTCAATGTCCCTCAGATGCCCGGTCATGCAGAGAAGTTCATTGGGGTTCAGTTTCACATGCCCCATGATGCCTCCAGGAACGGGGCTCTGCACCGAAGCCCAGACAGCAGCCAGGAACCCAGAATCGGAATCAAAGAGCTCACCATTGTCCGGTGGTCGCTGGTCGTCAGTCTTGGTGCAGTTGGCCTTACGGTCTGTTCCGTTCATGGTTGCAGGGTCAGGGTCAGCCTCTTTCGTGCTGCTCAGATCCCACGGGATTCTGTGCTGTTCACATTTAAAAGAAGCATCCTCCGGGCCTCAACATCCGAGGCTCAAGGTGAGGGTCCAAAGTCGGAGAGACGCTCAGTGCCGTCAGCATGGTGCTCTCGTCATGAGCCAGCACCTCAAGCTCTGTGGAAACCTCTTTGCTGCTTAGTGTCTCACGTCAAGGGTGGCCCCCCATCATTAGCAGCGAGCTGGAGGGACATCTGTCAGGAGGAATGGTTGAGGGGTAGGATTAATCCTGCCCTGTTGCTTTGGGATCGGGGGACTAGAAGTCCTCCAGAGGCCTCTTCGGACTCACAGTTCCATGCGTGAGAGAGTCAATCCTGGGGGAGTCTCAAAGTTTCCAGAGGGTTTTCACAGGGGAAAATGAAATACTTTCCTTGGTGCAAAGTGTCCGCAAAGGGCGTTTCGTCGTTGGGGTGGAACTCCTGGGCTCTCTACAGCTCTGATCATTCTCGTCTCAGTCAAGTCACGCCCCTGGGAGAAAGCAGGACCCAAGAGCCAAAGTTATGGCAGAATTGGTCTGGCAGCACGGAGGCTCCGCAAGTCCCTGCTGGGGGCTTGCTGCTCACTTCCTTGGTTCGAATCCCTGCAGGGGACACTGGTCTGTGTGCGAGTGTGTGGATGAGTCTCTCTCACCCCGGCCCCTCCTCAGGCGCTAGTGCGGATTTTCCACATTCCTTCTCAGGCGTGATGAAACCTCTGGCTTCCCAGAGTAGCTTTACTCTGGGTTGGATCGACAAGCCTCCTACCTTGCTTCCTTCCATTTTCTCCTTAACCCTTTCTTACCTGAAGAACTCTGAAAAACCCCAATGAATCCTGACAGGCCTGGTGTGGGCACACGCAAGATCCTCTGCAGGAGGGTTCATCATAGGATCCTCCCTATCTAGGTCTTTTGGGCGTCATTCACAGGCTAAGTTGTGAAAATCCCATTCCCTTGTGTGTGTGTTTTAATCGTCTGCCAAGACCGGGACGCAGGATGCAAGTAGTGTAATGTGCATAAGGGGGGGGGGAGAGGGGACTTCGGGCCCGGGGTTCAAATGCAGCCCGAGGTTAGCTCTTATGGGGCCCCTTGCATCCCGTTCCTGCCTCCAAACGCTAAATTGTAATAATATCTGGCGAGAGGCAGGGTGATGCCACGGTGCCTCCCGCTTCTGACACCACGATGTCACAGCGCTCTGCATGGAGGGCCGGACGGAGCAGCTGCACTCAGACTGGGTCAGGTATAAAAGATTCACGGCACGTGGACGCTGTTCGGGCCAGGAAATGTGACCCAAGAGTGGAGGCTTCTAAGCCTGAAGACAGCTTTTAGCATTAAACATTTGACTGTTGTTTTTATTGAATGTTTTATATATATATTGTATTTTTATTGTATTTTATTGATTGATTTGTTAGCCGCCCCGGGCTGCCTGGCAGGAGGGGCGAGGTATCATTCTTTTTAATAAATAGATAAATAAATTAACAGATCTTGGAGTTCGGAGAGCTGCTGCAGTCTCTCCCCGGCTGCGGCCAGCGTTACTTTGTGGGGCGGGCACAGCTCTGGCTGGAGACATGCCTCACCCGTTTCCTGGGCTAGGATGCTGGCACAGGGGCCAGACTACAGGACAAAGGGGGGGGGCAGGGTTTGTCTTCAATAACTTACGGACTTGGTTAAAAAAAAAAATGCATTCTCAATCAAAAGCCTTTAAGAAAACCTTTATTTTTCTTAAATTGGTAAAAAAAAACACAAAGAGAAACGCCAAGGTGTGATAGTTTGATAGAATAACCAATATTGTACCATTCAGTGATTGCTACGAAATAATGGCCGAAGGGGCAGCGCTGCCCTACGCCCGCCCCCGATAGCTAAGGGGCCTGCAGAGTCGCAGGCCTCAGCGTTTGGCGCCTCCTCCCTACATCGTGATAGAATCGATTTGGTGATGCCGGGCCGCTCCCATTCGCTCACACACACACACACACCCCCAGGAGCAGGTGAAGAGAGAGGGACTAGGATGAAAGGAGAGAACAAGTCAGACCAGCTGCTCCCGCTCCCGCCTCGCCTCAAACAAACACAGACTCTGCTCTCCGTTCATTCATTCCCAGCACCCAGCCTGCCCAGTCACCTTCAACGGCAGGACTCCTGGGTTCGGCCATTCCCTTCTTAACCCTTTCTTACCTGAAGACCTGCGAGGAATCCTGACGGGACGGGCCTGGCATGGGGAAAATGAATGGGTTTTTAAAAAAAATCTTTGCCCTGCAAATGGTCAGGGTGACCGTGGCAGGGGAGTGTTGAACAGCAGCCAGCGAGAGAGGCGGAGGCTGCAGCGCTCACGGCGAGGAGAGGTGGTCAGGGAATAGACGCCAGTTTTGCCATGGGGGCCCATAGCTCAAGTGGTAAGAGCACGTGCTTTGCATGTAAAAGGTCCCAGGTTCAATTCCTGGCATCTCCACCTCAGGATCCCTGACGGAGGCCTCTGCCGGGGGCGCGGAGGGCTCTCAGGTAGCACGCTGGGATGGCCTCTGCCAGAGACCCCGGAAGATCTGGATTTGGACCCGAATTTGAACCCCCTGCTGCCGTGTCAGGTTGTGACAATACCGGGCTATGCTGGACCATTGGTCCGACTCAGTTAAGCAGTTTAGTTTAACAGGAGTGGTGAGGAAGGGCCAGGTTTTAGCCAATGTTCTGCAGAGAGACGCGACCGGATTCGAGGTGCAGGGGCGGGGAGGGAGGAGTCAGTGATGTACCCCAGGGCTACAGGCCGGGATGGGGAACCCATCAGTGGAGAGAGAGAGGGAGAGGAAATTTTAGAGGGGGGGGGGGAGAAGAGAAGAGGAGCTCAGTCTCGCGCCGATGGCAGCAAGACGTCCAAGCAGAGATTTGGGGATGCAAATCTGCATAGAGGGGTGGGGTGGGGGGGTTTGATATCAGGGCTGAGCCCTGAACCCGTGGCCTTGCCAGCTGCCTGGCTTGTGCTAGAGCCGTTT
Organism: Sphenodon punctatus; assembly: GCA_003113815.1. Classification (NCBI taxonomy): domain Eukaryota; kingdom Metazoa; phylum Chordata; class Lepidosauria; order Sphenodontia; family Sphenodontidae; genus Sphenodon; species Sphenodon punctatus. The sequence continues at coordinate 497,230 of QEPC01008726.1, forward strand.
CCCCCCTCCCACACCCGAGACGGGGCAGACACGCCCACCAACTTCCTGGTTGCCTCCCAGCCATAAGGCAGCTGGGCGCAGCAGGACGTCTCACCATTCCCCTCCGACGGCAGTTGTGCACTTCCTTGTGTTGGCTGGGGTGCCGAGTCTCCTTCACTGTTGTGTTCACCCCTGCTCCTGCTGTTTGTGGCGCACTCCCCCTGCCTGACCCCTGGGTCTCTAGCTTCCCCCAGTGGGGGGGGGATGCTCACCCTGCCCTGCGTGCGTGTGGAGGGTTGGTTCCTTCCTTAATAAGTGCAGCCCAATTCTTGTTGGGGCTCTCCCTGCGGTCAGCTGGGAGAGCCCCAGGGGCTGCGGAACTCCCCTCCCCTGGAGAGTCATCTAAGCTGAGCCTGGGCAGTTTCCGAGCGGTTGCCAGGCGGGATAAGGGCTGGTGAGGTGCGGGTCTCTGGGGGGATTGTTATCTGTTTCTATTTTATAGGAGGGGTTTGGTTTTTTAATGCTGTCACCCACTCTGAGGCTTAGGGGACGGGTAGGGTACAGGTTTAGCTACAGCTGTGGCCACTCACCTCCACCAGGTGGCAGCACAGGCAAGAGCATGAGATTGACCGACCCTTCCAGGTCAATAGGGGCAGAGGCAGGAACCTGGTATCGATTGTTCCCATCAGACACATGCAACCGTGGAGGGGGCCCCTCCTGTCTCTGCACCGTCCGGTCCTTTCCCAGGGATTAATTCGGCTCTACCCCTTCCTGATGGCATTGGGGGGAACACACTCCCCTGCCTAACCGACCAATTTCCCTTATGCGTGATCGAACCGCCCTCGTCCCTTCCCGCCGTTTCCCGGCTTGCTTGACGAAGGCCCCGTGAGGCCCGAAAGCTGTCATACCCCCCCCCCCCCCTGGAGTTGGTCCAATAAAAGAGATCACTGTCCTACTGTGTCTCTACTCCCCCTTCTCTCATGTTTCTAGAGCACCGGGCCTCTCTTCTCTCCGTAGCAACCTGCAGGCCGGCCCTTTGGCTGAGGGGCGAGCAGAGCTGCACCCAGCCTCCAAGGGACCAGGACACAGCGGGCTCCTCCTCTTCCCCGTTCTCCCTCCCGGCCGCCTCCTTCTTGTCCAGCTTGTACTTGAGCCGGCGGATGGGGTCGCTGAAGCTCCTCATGGCTACGTTGTCGAAGTCCTCTGCCAAGCGGAAGCTCCGATCCACCAGCTCCGCTGCCTCCTGCCAGTTCTTGAAGCAGCTGGGGCCGAGGCTCCGGATCTCGTCCACGGCGTTGGAAGCGATGACCTCCCCGTTGGGCTCGAGCACCACCACTGCCGGGGGGTTCTGCACGGCAAACCTCAGCGCCAGCTCCCTGGGAAATAACAGGGGAGGAAAAAGTGACTCCCAGGGGTTTCGAGGATGGGACAGGGCACACTACAGCCTCCCTCCCAGGTGACCCTCAGGGGTGTCGAGGATGGGAAAGAACCCACTACAGTCTCCCCCCCCAGAGGAGTCGAGGATGGGACAGGGCCCACTACAGCCTCCCCCCCAGGTGACCCCCAGGGGTGTCAAGGATAGGACAGGGACCACTACAGCCTTCCCCCCCCCCCAAGTGACTCCCATGGGTGTCGAGGATGGGAAAGAACCCACTACAGTCTCCCACCCCAGAGGTGTCGATGATGGGACAAGGCCCAATACAGCCTCCCCCCAAGTGACTCCCATGGGTGTCGAGGATGGGACAGGGCCCACTACAGCCTTCCCCCCCCCCCCAAGTGACTCCCATGGGTGTTGAGGATGGGGCAGGGCCTACTACAGCCTCCCCCCCCAAGTGACTCCCATGGGTGCTGAGGATGGGACACGGCCCAGTACAGCCTCCCCTCTGATAGAAACCTTTTGGCCAGCACAGTAATGGGTTTTGTTATCTCGTCCCTGGCCCCCAGCAGTGTAAGGTTTGTACTGAGTTCAGCAGACAAAGGGGGTGGTTAGCCCCTCATTAATCCAGCCAGAGAAAGAGCTAGCTGACTCCCTGCCCTGGCGGCTGTTATGGTGATTCATTGCTGAGTGGGGGCGGGGGGGACCTTTTCTCACTTGAACAAGCTTGGAATAAGCTGTGCTCTCACAGAACAGAGACAGGACCCCACCCAGGCAGGAGGGAGCTGGGCGCCTGGAAGAAAGATGAAAACTTGGAAAGGTCGGAGGGGGTGTTTGTCATGAAGGAACATAGGGTCACACACGTGTGATACTGGCCTAGATGGAGGCTACAAGCCTAGTAAATATGTAAAGCAAAAGGTTCAATGTGTATGTAATGTTACAATTGAGAACTGTAGAACTCAAATCAGGTACTGTGACACTGACAAAACTCCAGGAAATGCAAAGAGAGAAAGAGTGTGGATTCACCCCACAGCCAGACAGACACCTGTGGAGATGCAAATGGACCTTCCTGGTTGTCTTTTGCCTATGTGCTTCGAACCATGCAGGCTCCAAGGCGGGAAGGAGAAACAAAGGACTCGGAATTGCTATTTAAGAGAGAGAGAGAGCCATCTTGAGCAATCTCATCTGCATCCTGGATCTTGCCAGCCAGCTAGGCTGGAAGACATGCACTGAGACAAGAACTTTGTTTTCTAACCTTAAGAACTGGAGCCCGGCCAACATCACCAAACTGGCTGTGAATGCACTGATTCCATGGACTTTCTATAGGGAAAGACTTTAGCTAGAAGCTTGCTCAGTACAGATTAGGAATGCGCTACGTTACTTTTCATTTCTGTAGCCACTCTGTATCAACTATCTTGCTTATGTAATCAATAAACTGACTTCTTATCTTTATGAAGAAGTGTCTGTGTCTAACATTGGAACACAAGTGAGCAACAAGAGTTCTCAAGCTCTCGCAAACCCAGAGAGTAAAGAGTCTGTAAACGGGAAGGATCGGGCCCTTGGGTGACAAAGGGGTTGTCCCTGCGGCAGGCTTGAATCAGCCAGAGAGAGAAACTGGTTCAAGTGGGCTGCGCGCGAGGGAAACTGAGTCACCCAAACCCGGTAAAGTGGGGGTGCGGACCCTCCAACCCGTGACAGCGTTTATGAGAGAGGATTCTTTGGCTGGTGGGCGGGCCTGTCCCTGCTTCCCCTGGGATCCTCCAAGTCACTTTAGAGCTAATAAAACTTTAGAGCCAAAGTCAATGCTGCTCACATTGGAAACATTTGAATAGGCCGAGATGTGCCTTGACCCGTCCGTCCTGCATGTACGAACCTCTATGCTCACAGACACCCCTTTTCTCCATCTTAGCCAGTGGGTTCTTCCAAATGTTCATATGTGCATGCAAATGTATGCAAACTAGGGGTGGCCTATTGATCTCTCCAATGTCGGAGGGGATGAAGAGCCAGGGAAATCGTTCCCGACGGCCAGGAGGGAAAGGAGCCCGACAGTGAGAGACTCTTTAGCTCAGCAAGACTAAAACGGCTCCTCGAGAACGGTGCAGAATTCCCCTTGCTGGGGGAGTTGGGGCAAACCAGGCGCGAGGGCCCTCCTCCTGGGTCGCCGAAGGAAAATGGGCCGGTGGTTAATTGTGGAGGTTCATTCAAACAGACGGGCTCTCTGCGTCGCAGCAGGCCCAATGGCCCATGCGTTACACAACGGGCCTATTTCCCCTAGTTTACTCATGTAAGCCCCAGATCTCCTCTTAGGCGCCCCTCCTGAGTCTCCGTGGGGCCTCCCCCCCCACATTCGGGGCTCTGTGCGCCAGCATGTCTCACTCGGGTCAGCATTCCCAGAACGGGGGGCCCAAGGGTGGCCCTGCAGTCTGCGTCTGCCTACAGGCCAGAGCAGGGTCTCCGCTCCCGCTAGTGTGGCATCGTCCAGCCTCTCCACCTCTCCTAAGGGCGCCCAATCCCGCAAGCCACGGAGAACTCTCCCCCTCCCTGGTTCCTGGCGTTAATCACCCACGTGCTTTGCCTGGTTTCTAACCGGGGCCTCTGCCTCCCTCGGGACAACTAAAGAGCCCGCCGGCGGCAGATTGGTTCTCCTGACAATGGGGGCCTGAACTGGGGCACCGTCACCACAATGAATAGAAACGCGAGTGGAGGAGACACGGTTTTGGCCTCGAGTCGTTGGGGGAGGCAGCTCCGAGGTGAAGGCCTCCTTAATTACCTTTCCTCTCTCTAGCCTTTATCCCATTACGGCCCTGAGGGTTATCGAGCGAGCAGCTTGGAGGGTTTCCCAGCCACGTGGGAGGAGGGCAGCCAAGAGTTCAATAATTCCCCACTCTTGGGCAATGCTGGAGGGCAGGGTCAGCTAGTGGCCAAGGCCCCCGGAAGCTGGCACTCAGTATGTACGCCGAGACGCTGCCGGTCCCTGGAGACTGGGGGCAGGTCTGTAGCGCACACCCCTTCCTCGCGCTGTGCCTGGCTGGCTAGCCGTGTCTACACCGTCCCATCCTGCCTCCTTCCCACCCGGCTTCAGCCTCCGCCCCCCCCCAACCCACGCTTCCCAGCTCCCCCTAGACTCCCTGTCTCCCCGACCCAACCAGTGGCAGCGGCTTCTCTTCCCACGCCGCCCTGCAAACTTGCTAACGGGGAGGTCTCCGTGTCACAGATGAGACTCCAGGCCACCTGGCTGTGGCTCCTCCCCGTCCTGGTGCTGCCATTTTGAATGGTGCTGGAGAGGGTGGAGGAGACCCATCCAACCCCTAAAGGAGGGGGGGGAGACACCCCGTCGTTTCATTCTCCCCCACTGGCTGCCATCTCTCACCTCCTGAGCTCATCCTGGAAGGGCAACAGGAGCCAGCGCTTGGGCATCCTCCTCAGGAACTCGTCCTGCTCCTCCTCGCTCTCGTCCAGGGAGACGTAGACCAGGATGAGCTGGGAGGCTCGCTCCACGTAGAACTCATCGGTGAGTCTCACAAAGAATTCTTTCAGCACAGGCGCGAACGCCTGGCAGCGGGGGCAGGTGCCGGCGCCGAAGAACAGGAGCAGCACCTTGTTCTCCAGAACCCGGATCAGCTCACGCTCCGTGTCCAGCTCGTCACGGTCCTGGTTGTTGACGATCAGGGTTTTGCCGGTGAAGAGGGAGACCATGGCTGCCGTTGGGGCGATGCTGTAGAATCAGCGGGTCCTCCAGAGCCCATTTAGTCCATCCACGCTGTGATACCCAAAGCCCCAGCAGAGAGACGCCCCGGCGACGGGGACTCTGCGCGCCCTCACTCGGTAAGCTGGTGAGCAATACTTCGACCCGCTGGAGCCTCAGAGTCCGGCGAGAGGGAGAGCAAAGCTCCCTCCTCCTTTGTGCTTGCAGCTTCGCCGGCTAGGCGCCTGCCTGCTTAGGTGCTGGAAATGACCTTCCTGTTTGATGCCCTACAGCCTATTCATAGTCTCTCCAGCTCCTTAATCTAATTAGACTGGCCCTAGGGAGCCAGCGTGAACGGACAGGCGTCAGGACAACGTGACTGCGAGAGACGAGAGAGATCAGGCAGAGGAGTCGCTCTGCCTTGGGGAGTTAGAGCCCTGGGGGACGGACTCCATCGCACCCTGAATCCGTCGGCATCATTCCGGGCGTGCGGCTGATGTGACAGACATGTCCTCTTGTCTTTCCTGATGCTTATCTCTCCCTCGTCTCCCCCTGCCTTGTCTCTCAGATTGTAAGCCCCTCAGGGCAGGGACCTCTGTCTGACTGTGGATTGTACAGTGCCAGGTACATTGCTGGTGCTATATAAATAAAATAATAATAATAATAATAATAAGTGTTCCTTAAACATTGGCCTCGGTGGAAAACCCTACTCCTGATGCATTTGCATAAACAGAGCGCTAAACTGNTTTGAATAGGCCGAGATGTGCCTTGACCCGTCCGTCCTGCATGTACGAACCTCTATGCTCACAGACACCCCTTTTCTCCAGCTTAGCCAGTGGGTTCTTCCAAATGTTCATATGTGCATGCAAATGTATGCAAACTAGGGGTGGCCTATTGATCTCTCCAATGTCGGAGGGGATGAAGAGCCAGGGAAATCGTTCCCGACGGCCAGGAGGGAAAGGAGCCCGACAGTGAGAGACTCTTTAGCTCAGCAAGACTAAAACGGCTCCTCGAGAACGGTGCAGAATTCCCCTTGCTGGGGGAGTTGGGGCAAACCAGGCGCGAGGCCCCTCCTCCTGGGTCGCCGAAGGAAAATGGGCCGGTGGTTAATTGTGGAGGTTCATTCAAACAGACGGGCTCTCTGCGTCGCAGCAGGCCCAATGGCCCATGCGTTACACAACGGGCCTATTTCCCCTAGTTTACTCATGTAAGCCCCAGATCTCCTCTTAGGCGCCCCTCCTGAGTCTCCGTGGGGCCTCCCCCCCCACATTCGGGGCTCTGTGCGCCAGCATGTCTCACTCGGGTCAGCATTCCCAGAACGGGGGGCCCAAGGGTGGCCCTGCAGTCTGCGTCTGCCTACAGGCCAGAGCAGGGTCTCCGCTCCCGCTAGTGTGGCATCGTCCAGCCTCTCCACCTCTCCTAAGGGCGCCCAATCCCGCAAGCCACGGAGAACTCTCCCCCTCCCTGGTACCTGGCGTTAATCACCCACGTGCTTTGCCTGGTTTCTAACCGGGGCCTCTGCCTCCCTCGGGACAACTAAAGAGCCCGCCGGCGGCAGATTGGTTCTCCTGACAATGGGGGCCTGAACTGGGGCACCGTCACCACAATGAATAGAAACGCGAGTGGAGGAGACACGGTTTTGGCCTCGAGTCGTTGGGGGAGGCAGCTCCGAGGTGAAGGCCTCCTTAATTACCTTTCCTCTCTCTAGCCTTTATCCCATTACGGCCCTGAGGGTTATCGAGCGAGCAGCTTGGAGGGTTTCCCAGCCACGTGGGAGGAGGGCAGCCAAGAGTTCAATAATTCCCCACTCTTGGGCAATGCTGGAGGGCAGGGTCAGCTAGTGGCCAAGGCCCCCGGAAGCTGGCACTCAGTATGTACGCCGAGACGCTGCCGGTCCCTGGAGACTGGGGGCAGGTCTGTAGCGCACACCCCTTCCTCGCGCTGTGCCTGGCTGGCTAGCCGTGTCTACACCGTCCCATCCTGCCTCCTTCCCACCCGGCTTCAGCCTCCGCCCCCCCCCAACCCACGCTTCCCAGCTCCCCCTAGACTCCCTGTCTCCCCGACCCAACCAGTGGCAGCGGCTTCTCTTCCCACGCCGCCCTGCAAACTTGCTAACGGGGAGGTCTCCGTGTCACAGATGAGACTCCAGGCCACCTGGCTGTGGCTCCTCCCCGTCCTGGTGCTGCCATTTTGAATGGTGCTGGAGAGGGTGGAGGAGACCCATCCAACCCCTAAAGGAGGGGGGGGAGACACCCCGTCGTTTCATTCTCCCCCACTGGCTGCCATCTCTCACCTCCTGAGCTCATCCTGGAAGGGCAACAGGAGCCAGCGCTTGGGCATCCTCCTCAGGAACTCGTCCTGCTCCTCCTCGCTCTCGTCCAGGGAGACGTAGACCAGGACGAGCTGGGAGGCTCGCTCCACGTAGAACTCATCGGTGAGTCTCACAAAGAATTCTTTCAGCACAGGCGCGAACGCCTGGCAGCGGGGGCAGGTGCCGGCGCCGAAGAACAGGAGCAGCACCTTGTTCTCCAGAACCCGGATCAGCTCACGCTCCGTGTCCAGCTCGTCACGGTCCTGGTTGTTGACGATCAGGGTTTTGCCGGTGAAGAGGGAGACCATGGCTGCCGTTGGGGCGATGCTGTAGAATCAGCGGGTCCTCCAGAGCCCATTTAGTCCATCCACGCTGTGATACCCAAAGCCCCAGCAGAGAGACGCCCCGGCGACGGGGACTCTGCGCGCCCTCACTCGGTAAGCTGGTGAGCAATACTTCGACCCGCTGGAGCCTCAGAGTCCGGCGAGAGGGAGAGCAAAGCTCCCTCCTCCTTTGTGCTTGCAGCTTCGCCGGCTAGGCGCCTGCCTGCTTAGGTGCTGGAAATGACCTTCCTGTTTGATGCCCTACAGCCTATTCATAGTCTCTCCAGCTCCTTAATCTAATTAGACTGGCCCTAGGGAGCCAGCGTGAACGGACAGGCGTCAGGACAACGTGACTGCGAGAGACGAGAGAGATCAGGCAGAGGAGTCGCTCTGCCTTGGGGAGTTAGAGCCCTGGGGGACGGACTCCATCGCACCCTGAATCCGTCGGCATCATTCCGGGCGTGCGGCTGATGTGACAGACATGTCCTCTTGTCTTTCCTGATGCTTATCTCTCCCTCGTCTCCCCCTGCCTTGTCTCTCAGATTGTAAGCCCCTCAGGGCAGGGACCTCTGTCTGACTGTGGATTGTACAGTGCCAGGTACATTGCTGGTGCTATATAAATAAAATAATAATAATAATAATAATAAGTGTTCCTTAAACATTGGCCTCGGTGACCACCCTAGTCTCTGTCTGTCTGGGAGAATCACGCTAAGGCATCGGCCAGATGGGGAAGGCAGGAATCCAAAACTCTTCTCCTCCAAAACACAAATCTGCTTCCCCTTATTCCCTCGTCGCGGTTTCATCATCCTCGTCGCCCTTGGCCTGGTTTTGTGGCTGGGGCGCGCCGTTGTTGTGGGGGCTTTTGGGGCAGAGAGCAGGGCGGAGGACGAGGCCCAGACCCCGGGGGACATGTCTCAAATCACTCCCCCTAAACCGGCGGGAGCCCAGGAATGCCCGCCCCCGCCAACTTAGGCCATCGCTGCATGCGCGTACGACCCGGCGGCACCAGCCAAGCGGAGACAGAACTGGAGGAAAGGTCACGGCAGAAGCAGCCGGCTGCCTCCGAAACGGGAAGGCTCCGATCCAGCGAGAAGGAAGGGAGGAGGGTCCCCATTTAAATGATCGGGTGGGCCAGTGGGACAGGTTATTTATTTTGACACACCCCCCCCCAGCCCATCCTTCCTCCATTAACTCCAGGTGGAAACAGCAAAAGAGATCAACATTTATCTGCATGAAATAAGAAAACCCTATAAAAATTAGAACTGGGTAAAAAGCCCATTTAAAAAAACAAAAAAAAGCTTCCCCCAAACCCTCTCCCCTTCTGCCCATCGCGTGGTCAATGAGAGAGGTTTTCGGCTGCCTCTGGAAAAGGCCCAAGGCTTGGGGCTTTGCTGGATTAGTTCCAAAGCTGTGGGGCAGCCCCTAAGAGTCTTACAGTCTCCTCTCAGCTCCGGCCCCTGCCCAGTCCCTGGTGCTAGGCCTCTCCGACATCCCCTGCCCCATAGCCTCTAGCCTAGCACCTCTATGTCCGCCAGCCCCAGCTCTCCCGCCAGCCCTGCCCCTGGGCCAGCCCCCAACCCCCCCCCCACATGAGAGACCCCCCCAGCCCCAACGCTACAGCCTGCCCCTGGGCCAGCCCCCAACCCCCCC
>QEPC01008726.1:593070-608830 GCA_003113815.1 Sphenodon punctatus
GCAGGGACCATGTCTATCTTATTCTCTGTAAAGCACCAGGTACATTGCTTGTGCTATATAAATGCTAATAATAATAATAATTAATAATAAAACAAGTTGCATTACACTACTTCCCTTCCCAGAGCTTATCCCCCACCTGCCAAACACCCGGTCCAATAAAAAATAATTTAATCCCCTCTGGAAAATGCTCCTGCTTTGGCGAACCCCCAGGGGCAGGGAGTTCCAGAGCCGTGGCGCTGCCACCGAGGACACAACCGTTCTGCGCACCCGAGCCGTATGCACTTGGGACACCGATGCAACAGGGCATTTCCCGCTGGCCTAGGACAGCGCACAGGGTTTTCCGATAGAATTGTGATCGTTTTATTTTTCTAGAACCCCTCTGTCTGCCCGCCCGCCCGCCTGCTTCTTGGTACTCTGAGTGCGTCACAATCATAAAATACAGTAGTGATCTGAAATCCATTAAAAACCATTTTCAAGGGGAAAGATAAAGAGGGAGGAAAGGAAACATTAGGGGGAACTGGACGTGGCTCTCAAAAGCACCTGGTGAATAAAAAGTCTTCAGGTGCTTTTGAAAGACGAGGCGGGAGGAGCTGAGCCAGACATCCGTCAGGAGCGAGGACCACGCTGAGCGGTCGCCACAGCAGAGACCTCATCACCATAAGATGGGATGGCGGGATCCCCAAACAGTTTCTGAGTGCAGATACCCATCAGGGTGAGGCTCCAGGAGCGGGTATTGAATATAGCCAGGGCCTAAACCATTCAGGGCCTTGAAAACCAGCAACGCCATCTTAAATTCAATCCACCACTCCATAGGCAGCCGATGCAGAGACCGGCATAGCAGGCGTCCTAGGATCACGGCTGCCCAGACCCGTCCGCTGCTATGTTCTGAACAAGCTGCAAGCGACACAGAAGCAGGAGAGGAAATGACAACAATTGAGCTTTGCCCGGGGGCAAGGTCAGCCTGGGACAAATAAGGGGGTAGCTTATGTAAATTGAATAGATAGGTGGGGCCTAGAGTGTTTAGGGATTCAACACCTTGAATTGTGCATGAATCACGGGTGCAACAGGCTCTCGGCGACCCACACTGCTGCCTGCATGACCCCATATTATGACTGTAATATAATCCCATGACCCCAGACCGCAAAGCCGTTGAAAGTCTATGGAATATCCATCAGGGTTTTGACTCCATGTGGACTCCCACCTCCCTGTTTGGGGAATCTTCCTCTTACATAGAAAGCTTGAGGCGATGGAGTTCCTTCCTTAATTCAAACAAAGAGAAAATTGTATATTCAGACATCTTCTATCAACTCCCCACCCCCTACTTTCCCGCCGCCTTGCATTGTCTCACGTTCATCTGTGACACATCAGCAACTTCCCTTGTTCACTCGCATTCCTCTGCTCTCTTATTTGTGACAAACCAAACAACAACGGGAAACAAACAATAATTTGTACTTCCCTATTAGGTAGTAAACATTTCTATATCCAATATAACCTGTATATATAGTCTCTCTATCTCGCAGTTTAAAAATTCCTATGATGTACCACCTTTTTGTGATACTATTGTTCTAGTTTCATAAAGTTTTCTTACAAATGTAATTTTAATATATAATAGTTAAGTGCAAATCTTATTGTTAGTTGCCTATTTATTTATTTGTCTGTTACAGATCAGGGAGAAGAGGAATGCAAGTGAACAGGGAAGTTGCTGAAAGTAGAAGATGTGAGACAATGGAACCGAGGGGAAAGCCGGTGGTGGAGAGTTTATGGAAGATGTGTCTTAATGTACAATTTCCTCTTTTTTTGAATTTTGAGTAGAATGAGAAGAGCCTTAACTGCGCTCTTAAACTGTAGGTTTTTGGAATATAGAATTTCCTTGGTTTTTGGAAATGAATCGAAGAAAGCTGGAGCTGCAGTTTGTATAGTAGTAGGTATAAAATCTGTTAAGAAAGGAAAAACATTTGTTTAATACCCAGTGAAGGTCATATGATGTGGATGTAGTAAATGTAAATAATTAGAGCTGAAAAGAAAAGAGACAGAATTTTGTCATAGAATTTTATTTTGAATTGATGGAACAGTTATTTTGATTCTGTCTTAAATGGGTAATCGTTCAGTTGTGGGTGTGGCATGATAAATCACAGATCCTGCACGCGGTCTGCATGGTGGTGGGTGACCCCAGATTTTAAGGGGGGGAAGTGGACCTCTTCTATATTGGGGGGGACTTGAACCCCCTCTTGACGCAGGCTGGGAGGCTGGACAGGTGGAGGGGTGGAAGCTGGGCCCAGGAGCTGTCCGGGGGGTCAGCAGGGAGCTCTAGAAGTGAGTCCCGGAGAGACCGGAAAAGGTAAGGAAAGAGCAGCGCAGACGGGGCTTAATAATTGAACCTGCATTCAGCTGCTAATGGTCATCTGGTTGTCCGCTCTTCCCCCCCATAGGTAATTAACAAACCTCCATTTTCCTGGGCCTCTGCTCTGAGGGTGGCAGCCCTCGGGCATTGACAAAAGGGCGCTGGCCGGAGAGAGGCGTATCGTGTAACCCCTGTTCCAGCGATGGTCCGCTGGAATAGTCTTTAATTTCCTATAAGATCGCACTGACAGACTGAGCTCTGTCTTGGGGCAGCTGTGCCCAGGGTCCTTGGCTTTTAGGGATGGGTGAACAGAACCGAGTTCAGAAATTTGGTTCGGTTCGGAAGTGCGGTTTGGTCGACCGAACTATTTGACCTGTCTCTTATACACATCTAGATGTGTATAAGAGACAGGGGTTTGTAATGAGGAAATGTTAACCTGCACAGTTCTGGCGGCAAGTCCCGTGGGGGGATTCAGAGCTGGTGTGCAACCAGCGGCAAATCTTACCTTGCATTCCCTGCAGCATTGCCACCAAATTGGCGGGTGACAAACCCCACATTGGATCTGCCTCCTGGAGACTTTCCCAGAGGCAAATCAGGTGCATTTGGTCTCTCTCCCCCCTCCCCCCACCCCCATTAGCCAAACCAGTAGGCAAGCAGGCTTTTCCCCATTGTGTGTATAGATCCGGTACTCAAAGAGCTCTACCTCCCACAGGCCACTGTAGAAACTGCAACGTGCCCTGCAGCAGAGCTTTTCCGGGTGCTGAATAGCTTATTAAACCCTGGCTGTTTCTGCCCTGAGTTAGTCATTGGCTGCCCACTGGGACGTGTTTGCCGTCTACTTTGCAGACAAAGTTGCTTGTATTTGGTTTGACTCGGGCACTGGTAGTTTGAGTGCAGGGTGAGAGTTTGGGGTTGAGGAGGCCTGGTCTTGTCTGGTTTACTTGGATCAGCTTCGATTAATCTCGCCCACTGTCGGTGCAGGGGATGTGCTTGGAGGGGTGGGGATGACCAGCTGTGAATTAGATCCGTATCCGTCCTGGCCGGTGAAAGCCAGTTGGGAGACACCGGGGGCATTGCCGGCCGGGGCTGTCAATGCCTCCCTTTGGGAGAGTAGGGTGCCTGGCGGCCTCAACGCTGTGGTCATCCACCCCCTGCTCAAGAAACCATCTCTTGATGTTGACTCCCGCTATTGGCCTGTCTCTCTAATCTCCCCTCTTTAGGAAAGGTTATTGAGCGGGTGGTGGCATGTCCGCTCCAGGTGCATCTGGATGCTGTCGGATTTCTGGACCCGTGTCAGTCACAATCTCCGCTTGGAAATTGACTGTGGAAATTGTACCCTGCTGATTCTGTTAGATCCTTCTGCAGCCTTTGATACCATTGACCATGGGGGTGTTGATTCAACTGCGGGACCTGGCAGGGGGTGTGTGGATTCGCTCTTGGGTGGTTCCACTTGTTCCGGGCTTGACGAACCCAGAGAGAGGTGATGGGCGGTGATTTGCTGTCCCTGCGGGAGCTCCCTTGTGGGGTCCCACAGAGCTCCCATCTTGTCTCCACTCCCGTTCAGTGCGTATCTGAGGCCCCATGGCGAGATTGTTCGGAGATTTGGAGAGAGGTGCCATCAGTTCTCTCTCCTTTTCATCTGACCCAGGCCCGGCAGTCTCGGTGCTTCCCCGGTGCCTGGCTGCTGTCGGGGACCGGCATGTGGGCGAGTCGATAGAAGCTGAATCCAGACAAGACCGAGGGGATGAGGGTTGGTCGATCTTGTGACCTGCGGGAGGTGGGAAACCCTCTCATTGACGGGGTCCGGCCTCCCTTGCTCACTCAGGTTCGTAGCCTTGGGGTGCTCTTGGATCCACTGCTGCACCTGGATTGTCAGGAGGCGGCGGTGGCCAGGAGCGCTTCTTAACAGCTTCGTCTGGTGAGGCGGCTGCGACCTTTTCTGTCTGATTCGGATCTGGCTGCTGTCATCCGTCTTTGTCACCTCGAGGCTCGATGACTGCAACGCACTCTATGCGGGGCTGCCTTGGCGACTGCTCAGAGGCTGCAGCTGGTGCAGAACGCCGCGGCCGATGTGGACGGGGCGCCGGGAGCACATCACACCGGTGTTTCGGAGTCTGTGCTGGCTGCCTAGAGTGTTCCGGGCACGATTCAAGGTGCTGGTTTTAACCTATAAAGCCCTAAACCGCTTGGGCCCTGGGTATCTGAGACCCGTCTCTTCCCCTACATCCCATCGCGGCCTCTGAGACCGGCCGGGGCGCCCTCCTATGAGAGCCAACTGCCTGTGAAGTTGCTACAACAACGGCGCACGGGTGTGTGGGTGGGTGTGGGTGTGGGTCTCGATTGCTGTCCCACAATTACGGAACTCCCTCCCCTTGGAAATCCACCTGAGCTTGTTTGTCGTCTGGAGGAGACGCAAGAGCTTTTTGTTTGTCCGGTGGGAATCGGGCTGGGTGGGACTGAGCAGAGGGGGCTTGAGGAGGAGGAGGGTTGTTGGGTGGGAGTTGGGGAGAACAGGTGGCGCGGGTGGGAGAAGGCTGGGATTTGAATGTATTTTGTTGCTGCTGCTGTTAAGCCACCCTGTGGCTCTGGAGAAGGGCGAGGTCAAATGTAATAAATCCGTAGTGTTCTGGGCACAAGTCAAGGGGCTGGGTTTGACCTATAGGCCCTAAACGGCCTGCGCCCCAAATATCTGAAAGACCAACCCCTCCTCCCGTATCTCCCAGCCCAATCCCAAGGGCCCTCGAGGATCCCTCCCTGCGCCGTACGGGGCTGGAACTCCCTTCCCCTGAAGGTTCACCAAGTCCAGCTCAAAGCATTTCCCGGAGAGAGGGCGTGACCGGTTTATCGTGATCCTTCCCCCCCCACAGCCCCCACCCCCCCTGCTGCCGACTAGGGAGTCACGCTGGCTCTGGAGCCTTCGTGGGACGTGGAAACCCAACGCAGAGCCGGGCAGAGCTAAGGGGATAGTTGACTAACCCAGAGGATGAGCTCTCTAACCCAAAGCTTGAAAACCCTGTTACTCGGTGTCAAACCCTGTGCAGTGGTCGTCACCCTATTCAAGATCACGCACACGCACACGCACGGTCTCCTGCCCCCACGTCCCCCTGAGCTACAGTGTGTCTGCTAGCTGCAGGGACTGACACGGCCGGCCGAGCTCCTGGGGCTGCTGGGCCTGAGGGAGTGTCTCCTCTGGCAGCGAGAGGGGAGATAAATCTGGCTGAATCGCAACGGTGTCGTCGGGCGAGCGAGGCTGGGATTAGATGGGAGTTCTGCAGACACTGAGCCCGGCACAGACCCAGACGGGAACCCTGGGGCAGAATAGCCGGAGCCGGATGCTTCTCGCAGCCGCAGCAGCTGGGGCCGCGTATGGGTGGCAGGACCCGGAGCCAGCGGGACAGAGCAGGTGGGTCTCCCTCCCAGCTGGGTGTGCACGTGCGTTGCGGGTGCTGGGGGTGTAAAGTACAGGCCTCTCAAGCAGAGCTAGGGGGAACCCATGAAAATAATTGGTGGCAGATTTAAAACAACTAAAAGAAAGTGTTTTTTCACTCAATGCACAGTCAAATTGTGGAATTTGTTGCCAGAGGGGGTTGTCGGGGCCAGTAGTATGGCTGGGTCAACTGGGATTGACTGATATTGGAGACAGGACACTGGGCTGGACGGAGCATTGCTCTGACTCGGTCTGGCACTGACTGTGACGCTGTCGGAGACAGGACGCTTATACACATCTAGATGTGTATAAGAGACAGCCTTTGGGGTGCTCTTGGATCCACTGCTGCACCTGGATTGTCAGGAGGCGGCGGTGGCCAGGAGCGCTTCTTAAACGCTTCGTCTGGTGAGGCGGCTGCGACCTTTTCTGTCTGATTCGGATCTGGCCGCTGTCATCCGTCTTTGTCACCTCGAGGCTCGATGACTGCAACGCACTCTATGCGGGGCTGCCTTGGCGACTGCTCAGAGGCTGCAGCTGGTGCAGAACGCCGCGGCCGATGTGGACGGGGCGCCGGGAGCACATCACACCGGTGTTTCGGAGTCTGTGCTGGCTGCCTAGAGTGTTCCGGGCACGATTCAAGGTGCTGGTTTTAACCTATAAAGCCCTAAACCGCTTGGGCCCTGGGTATCTGAGACCCGTCTCTTCCCCTACATCCCATCGCGGCCTCTGAGACCGGCCGGGGCGCCCTCCTATGAGAGCCAACTGCCTGTGAAGTTGCTACAACAACGGCGCACGGGTGTGTGGGTGGGTGTGGGTGTGGGTCTCGATTGCTGTCCCACAATTACGGAACTCCCTCCCCTTGGAAATCCACCTGAGCTTGTTTGTCGTCTGGAGGAGACGCAAGAGCTTTTTGTTTGTCCGGTGGGAATCGGGCTGGGTGGGACTGAGCAGAGGGGGCTTGAGGAGGAGGAGGGTTGTTGGGTGGGAGTTGGGGAGAACAGGTGGCGCGGGTGGGAGAAGGCTGGGATTTGAATGTATTTTGTTGCTGCTGCTGTTAAGCCACCCTGTGGCTCTGGAGAAGGGCTAGGTCAAATGTAATAAATCCGTAGTGTTCTGGGCACAAGTCAAGGGGCTGGGTTTGACCTATAGGCCCTAAACGGCCTGCGCCCCAAATATCTGAAAGACCAACCCCTCCTCCCGTATCTCCCAGCCCAATCCCAAGGGCCCTCGAGGATCCCTCCCTGCGCCGTACGGGGCTGGAACTCCCTTCCCCTGAAGGTTCACCAAGTCCAGCTCAAAGCATTTCCCGGAGAGAGGGCGTGACCGGTTTATCGTGATCCTTCCCCCCCCACAGCCCCCACCCCCCCTGCTGCCGACTAGGGAGTCACGCTGGCTCTGGAGCCTTCGTGGGACGTGGAAACCCAACGCAGAGCCGGGCAGAGCTAAGGGGATAGTTGACTAACCCAGAGGATGAGCTCTCTAACCCAAAGCTTGAAAACCCTGTTACTCGGTGTCAAACCCTGTGCAGTGGTCGTCACCCTATTCAAGATCACGCACACGCACACGCACGGTCTCCTGCCCCTGTCTCTTATACACATCTAGATGTGTATAAGAGACAGCAGCAGAACAAATAAGACCCTTTTAAGGCCTGAACTCTACACTGTTTATATGGGCAAATCAGCTTGCTTGGGGGACCCCCTGCTAGCAATGCTGGTTGACCGCTGGAAACGCAGGAAGAAGGTGGGTGGCTCGAGGCGGCTGTAACTGTACGGAAACATCAGAGAATCCACCAACCAGAGGAGAAAAAAGCCTGCCTGTTTCTATTTTACAAATTAATTGCACCTACGGAAGAAACCATGCATTTAGCTGAGAATTGTGCCAATCTGNGAGGCGAGGAGCTGGGTCCAGGGGCCGGCTCGGGGCCACATTATTAATTATTATTATTATCAAGCATATAGCGCCAGCAATGTACCTGGCGCTTTACAAAGTAATGGAATAGACACACACATAAAAACGAACCAAATGTAGCTCCGAGGCCTGAAGTTGTTAATTAATTCATATTAATTAATTGCCTGTTTGATATTTGCTAATTGGGTGTTTGGGTATTCATTGCTTGGATAAACACAGCACTTGTGATCAGCTGCCCGGTGTCATCCGGACAAACAAAGTGTCTTGTTGTATAACAAAGTTGAAATTCCTTTCCGCTGCAGCAAGTTAATCCAGCTCCTAAACGAATTAAAGCAGACGGCGGATGCTGCCCGTCGTTGGGGAAGCAGAGCCGGTCAAACTTGGGTCAGTTCTGCATGGACGTTTGCAGGGAGTAGATGCAAATCTTTATCAACACAGAATCTAAGCTGATTGATTCACAGATTCCAGTAGCCGCGGTCACGTGAGCTTTAAATACATCGGCAACCCGTTAAGTTGAATTCTGTGGGCTCGCAATAAAAGCGCAGCTCATCCGAAATTCTGTGTATGCCGATTTGAATAAATGGGAAGTGAAACATTTACTCAATGCTTTTAACCCCAATTTTTTAAAGGCAGCGTATGGATAATATATGGTATAAAATAAACTCTCAAGCTGGTCATTTTTCCAAGCCAAATCCAGTGCCCGATATTTTCCAGAGGCGAAGCAAGCTGTTCCGTCAGGCCTTCTGCGAGGGGGATGGGGTGAGTGAAGGGTGGGTTGTTTGGGGGAATGGGGTGGGGTGTTTTGATTATGGGGGGGGGTGACACTGCCCTTTTACTTACTGATTTATCTTGTTGTGTTTTTGGCGAGGTACTAAATTTGATTTTAAAAAATAACTATTTATTTGGCCAGGTATTTAACAGGTGGGGCTAGAGACTGGGGCGGGTGGTGGTGGTGTAGGACACTTGCACTGCAAACTGGGGGAGGGGGATCTGTACTACATTTTAAAATAAATAAATAACTAATCCACACGCTGCCAGGAAATCATTAATTCACTCCAAGGTCCTGATATATTTAGCTGAGCTGGGATACTCTGTCCACCTTTTGGTCCTGTTTTAAAATTGTTTCATTATCGTTTTGAAATGTTTGTTCTCCGCCCGGAGCTGCCTGTGGCGGGATGGGCGGGCTATAAATGTTTTAAAATAAATCAGTAAGTTATCAGGATTCAGAAGTCGACTGATCTAATACAGGAACTGATAACAGTGAGATCCGCTGAAGTCGATCTTGCAGACGTTGGATTGCTGGCTCGACGGTGGCATTAATTTGCTTGCCGCCGGTCTAGGGGAATGGGTTGCTTCTGGCTCTGGCTCTGCAGAAGGTGGAAGCCTGATAAGTCAGATTTTTAAGCTTTGAGAGTATCCCCCACCCAGCTGAAAAGCATCGGGCCCTTTGAGTGTAGTAATGATTTCGTGGCAGTGAGCGGCTAGAATATTGTACTCTGTACCTGGTCTTGTCGGGTAGGCTGGAGATGGGCGTTCTGGCTCTGGGAGTCCCAAGCAGGCTGGAAGGGGAGGGGAGCAGGAACAGCAGGTGGACCAGGGGCTGGGTGGGGTGGGTCGCAAAGCAGCAGTGCCCACTAGGGGGTGCCGCGTCTCCCCTCTGTAGCAAGGACCAGACAGAGGAACAGTCTCTCCTCCTCCTCCTGGACTGACAACCCCCCCCCCCCCCCATGATGGGCCCTGGGAGGAAGGGGCAGAGCCAGCAGGCCCCTCTGCCCTATATAGGGCCCTGCAACCTGCATTTCCCATAAATGCCCTTTAAAATTTTGCATATCTGGGGGGACAGGGGCTGTTGTGGGGGGTTCTGGTTGGGCACAGGGTGGGAGTAGGGCCAGGGGGAGGGAGGGACCAGCTAGGGTGTGGGGAGGGGGGGGATGGGGCTCCTACAACCGGGGCTTCCCCTCCTGGCTTTGTAAGCAAGCCCTAGACTGCTGCCAACTGGACATCAGCTCCCAGGTTTTTTTTTATCACTTGGGGGGGAGGGTTTCCCCTCCCAGGGGCCACTTTGAAAATTAGCACAAACTCTGAGGGACACCTGGAAGCCGGGGTGTGTGTGTGTGTGTGTGTGTGCGCGCGCTTAAGGGGGCCGCTCCTGTCTCTTATACACATCTAGATGTGTATAAGAGACAGCCCTTGGGGTGCTCTNGTTCAGTTAATGGATCTGTGCCCTCTCCTTGTGTGCCTGCCCTCATCTCTGCTCCCTTCCCCTGCGTTCTTTCTTTTCACTGAAAACACACACACAGCAGAACAAATAAGACCCTTTTAAGGCCTGAACTCTACACTGTTTATATGGGCAAATCAGCTTGCTTGGGGGACCCCCTGCTAGCAATGCTGGTTGACCGCTGGAAACGCAGGAAGAAGGTGGGTGGCTCGAGGCGGCTGTAACTGTACGGAAACATCAGAGAATCCACCAACCAGAGGGGAGAAAAGCCTGCCTGTTTCTATTTTACAAATTAATTGCACCTACGGAAGAAACCATGCATTTAGCTGAGAATTGTGCCAATCTGGTCTCCATGACTGAATTAACGGGCGCCACCTAGCTGATACTCGGGCAGCTCTGGTGGTAGAGCAGAGTGAAGGATATTGGAAAGTCCTGGGTTCAAGGCCACCTCCAATAAAGGCATAGTACCTAGCCACCAGAGAATCCACCACCCAGGCATTTCTAACTTCCTTTGCTAGACCCTACCTACTGCTAGCCAGCTTTTGTCAATTCAGTCATGAAGGCTCGATTGGCCAAATACTCAGCTAAATGGGTGGGTTCCTCCATCGGTGCAATTAATTTGCACCTATGGAGGAATTAACAAGCTATTAAACAGTAACAAAGGAGCTTTCCTCCTCTGGTTGGCAGATTCTCTAATGTTTTCACACGGTTTCTTTGCCTAGAACTGTCAACCTTCCCACAAAGCTACCAGCAATGCTAGCAGAATGACCACGCCCCGTGCCTCTCTGCGTTGGTCATGCGGATGCGCATGGCATATTGGGCACAGAAAGAGCTTACTGTTAGTGACTTTAAAAGGCCCATCTTGCTCTGGGGTTGCTGTGCCCTGCTGCCTGCCGGCCAGCCCAAAGCCATTTTTAGCAGCTGGCTTATAAAATTAGTGACTTATAAAATTACTCAAAGGGCTACCGGAACATTTGGATTTTACCCTGGGTAATAAATCCATTGTCATTTCAGCGCCGGGAGAAACTTGGTGCTAAATTAATCCAAGCACTAGTTTTCTCCAGGTTTGTTCTCTCAGGGTCTGCTTAAGTCAAATTGCCGATAAGTTAAAAAAAATTTACACGGCCAGAGAAATTATACTCTACTGTACGCTGGTTAGACTGTGGGCTGGGGGAAAATCTATTTCTTTGCCTCAGCCAAAACTCTGAGTTATGCAGGTTCCCCTTAAGTGGATGCTGCCAGCCTAGCAGGCAGAGCCTCCCGCACAAGTTGTGTTTTGCTAAAGCGTCTCTCAATTTGGAGACCGTGTGCAGCAGAGAATCCACCCTCTCCCGTCCCTGGGTCACCCATGCTGGTGCTGTGGCCGGATTTCTGTTTCCAGCATTAACCCTCCACGGGCCTTGTTCTGCCCCAGTTGAACCCTTTAGTAATCGCTTTGCAGCAGGCACCCGGCCCTCCGGCACTAGCCGTGGAAAATATATTTATTTTCCTGGAACTCTTGTTACCAAACAATGTTTGGGTGTCGGAACAAGTTCAGGCCGAGCTGTGCGACAATGGAACAAGCTGCCCGGGGGGGGCGTGGGCGCTCTGTCGCTGGAGGTTTTCAAACAGAGGCTGGACAGCCCATCTGTCGGGGATGCTGTGGGTTGGACCGGATGAGTCTTGGGGTCCCTTCCAAGCGTATGATTTTAAACAGGCTCCACCAACCCTTTTCTATTATTCTAGCAGGGAGAGAGCGGGATTGGGAACCATGCTGAAGCCACCACACAGTCCCTCCAACCTAGCGTCCTGTCTCTGATGGTGGCCAGGAATGGATGGTAAGCACAGCTACCAAGCCAGGGTTGATATTTGGTCTACCTCAAATGGCTTTGTTGCCATCTGGGCTGACAGGATTAGAGTTAAGTCACACAAGCTAAATTTGGGGGACTGTGATTAAGGGGACGCCAGAAAGCCATTGTAGAAAGACTGCACCCCCCAGAGGCTTGGACATTTGAGTCAGGGTAGCCTCTAGTGGATTTGGGCCTGGAATACTAGGGGTCAAATACCATCTTAGCCACTCACTAGGGGGGCTGTGGACAAGTCACTCTCAGCCTCAGTTCCCCATGGAACTGTGTTTTTCCTATTGATGGCACCCAGCCTCTCAAACATTTACCCTTAACTCTGCCCCTCTATGCATGTCTCCCAATAAATGAAGACCAAAAGTCCTCCCCCTTGATCCCCAGTGGCTCCACCAAGCCTCCAGGTAATCAAATGCCTGCAACATGTGGGGCACGAAGCACTCTCCTTTCCCCACCCTAATTCTGGCTCCCTGAGACCCACAGGGCAGTGGCATAAGGGAAGGGACTACACCCCATACTTGGGGGGGGGATGTGATTTTACACCCCAGGGGCACAATATACCACCACATTTCACTGTTCTGGTCTCTTTCCTCAGCTCCCGCTCATGACAGACACGCCTAAGTCTGGTCCCGACTCCATGGAGGCTCCGAATCGGACCGCAGTGACGGCCTTCGTCCTCCTGGGCTTCACAGAACACCCCAAGCTGCGTCCTCTGCTCGCGGCCCTCCTCCTGTTGCTGTACGCGCTCACGGTGGTAGGTAACGGGGGAATGATCACGCTCATCCGGGCTGAGCGGCGCCTCCACACCCCCATGTATTTCTTCCTCAGTAACCTCTCCGCCTTGGACCTCTGCTACTCGACGGTCATCACGCCGAAGGCACTGGAGGGTCTGCTGTGTGGGGAGACCGGAGGGGGCGCCATTTCCTTACCTGCCTGCGCCACTCAGATGTTCTCCTTCACCGTGCTGGTGACGGCAGAGTGCTTCCTGCTGGCGGCCATGGCCTACGACCGCTACTTAGCAATCTGCCACCCGCTGACCTACGCCCTGCTCATGACCCACCGTCGCTGCCTCTGGCTGGTGCTGGGGGCTTACGGTTGTGGGTTTCTGGGATCCGCTATTCAGACCAGTGGCGCCTTCCGCCTCTCCTACTGCGGCCCCAACCAGATCCACCATTTCTTCTGCGATATCCCCGCCGTCCTGCACCTCTCCTGCTCGGACACCCGCCTCTCCGAGGCCATCTTGTTCACCTCCACGAGCACCATCGCCGTGGTGACCACGCTCACCATCGCGGGGTCCTACGCCCGCATCCTCTGGACCATCCGCAGGGGCCACGCCAGCCAGGGCCGGCAAAAGGCTTTCTCCACCTGCGCCTCTCACCTCACGGCCCTCAGCCTCTTCTACGGCACGGCCATCTTTATCTACGCCCAACCCAGGACCAAGGACTCCCAAGACCAAGACAAGGTGGTTTCGGTCTTCTACAGCCTGGTCATCCCCATGCTCAACCCACTGATCTACAGCCTGAGGAACAAGGATGTGAAAGAGGCTGCGAGGCACCTCTTGGGCAGGAAGGTATGGCCGCCCAAATGAAATGGGGGGGTGGAGAGCCCACCAAGAATACTTCTCCCGGAGTCATCTTTTCCTTCACACAAGGACGCGGGAGGGGCGTTCTCAGCGGCCGCCCCACAATTATGGAACTCCTGCCCCCTGGAAATTTGTCTAACCCTGAGCCTGCTCATCTTCCGGAAGCCGTCTCTTTGGCCGATGGAAATACAGGGCTTGGGATAAAGGACTGACACTGGTCTTATTTGTGTGTTTCTATTTAATTAAGCTTATTGGTTTGATATGATTTGCCCCCTGAGCACACAGGATAACAAATTTAATTACAAAAACAGATTGTGTCGTCCTTTGTAAACAGACAAAACCAGAGGCTCTTTCAAAGTCTAATTTATTTGGTTTTTAAGTTTTAAATCACCAAACTCTCAACGCAACATAACCATTCCCGATGTTGGAGTTCCCTTTCTCAGCTTGAGCAGGGAAATCCTGTTTTTCAAGTATTTGGCTTTTCATGAAGAATTTTTTTTTTTTTTCCAAAGACTCCACAGCTTTCCCCTTATTTTATCCTGAATGTTGACGTTCCTAACTTTAATTCTTTGGTTTTGTTTTTTTTGGGTTTTTTAAACTTGAAAATTTACATTTTAAGGTAAAAGAAAAACTTTTTAAAAGTCCAAAGAACTTGGTGCTAAAAAAATAATTAATTCCCAAATGAACGAGTTGGTGGACATTTTATGGAAAACTACAAGACAAACGTTCTGAAACTTCACAAAAATTCAGGACCATAATAAAGTGGGATTTTTGTATAAATTGATGGAATTTAGTGGACCGGGGGGGTGAGATAAGAGACTTTTTTGAAATCCTGACAATTTCATTTCTGTTTTGGTGACAATTCTGTACTAGTTGTGTGTTTGCTCTGGCCAAGCGTATAATTCCCTGGTTTCTTACTCTCTTTTCTAACCCACCCACCCCCACGTAACTGAGCATTTCTCCTTTTGAAAAGATGGTTTGGCTCATACTCGCCTCTTATTTTAGTTTCGTTGGCAAGTTTTGGGTTAAGGGCTAGGCAATTATGGGCTTTTCATGTAGCCTACAAGTGCCAAAGGCACAAATCTCTAGGGCTTGTTGATCCCCAGAGGAACCCTGGCTTGGTCTAGCGTGACAGGCACGTTGGTTTCACCCTGCGAATGGCTTGGAGCAGCCACCGGCGCAGGGGGACTTAGGAGGCACCGGTGGCTGAGGAGGCTTTAAGGCACTGCTGCCTCCCTGAAGGTCCCGGGTTCAAGTCCTGCTTAATCCTCCCGCACCAGCTGCCTCCAGTCCCCGCCTGGGCGTGGGAAGTCAAAGGGGATTGGGCAGGATCTGGTCACTCATCTAGAGAGGAAGTTGAAATTGCTAAGACTGAAACTCAGTCGCCACCTCTCTCAACCCGCATGCGTCCCTCGTCCGCGGGACACACGTCCCGGTTTGGGCGGGACTCCGTCTCCTGCTAGAGGCGGCGGCAGCAGCTGGAGTGGTCGGATCTCAAGCAGGCCAGCTGCTCCCAACTGCCAGCAGAGAGGAAGGCCGTTGCCCTTATAATATTCAATTATATTAAACTTCTAATTAGAAATACATTCCGTTGCATACTGTATCCATTAAGTAAACTAACGTGCAACTCTTCCTAGCACGCAAATCAACGTATTTGCATAGTACAATGAGAGAGAAACAATTGCGTAAATATTCACAGCATGCAAACAAACTAATTTGCATCTAATTAACAGGCAGAGTAGGTCTCTCTTATTTTAAAGCCCATGGAGCATCCAGTCCCGCCCCCACCCCCCGCGCATGGACGTCCGTGTGGTGGCAATAGGAGACATTCACAACAAGGAAGGGGAGGAGCCGCAGCGCAATGGCTCCCAGGACCCCATTATTGGGTTTTACGGGGGTTCCAGGCAGCATGAAGAGAAAAGCAGGGTACTGGGGGGGGGAGAACGGGACTGCCCCCCACTCCCTCCTAGGCCGCCTGCCCCAGAGCGTGAATGGCCGCGTTCTCCAACACCTCGGTCTTTTGGCTATCGCCGATGGGCGTCACCACGGTGTTCAGCATCGCCTTGGCAACCGTCGCCGTGGGGATGGAGTAGAAAGTTGGGGCCACGTGAGCCACTAGGCCGAGGAATTTCTGGGCTAACCATTCGCCCGGACGGGACTCCTTGCGGTGACACAGCAGCACCCTGGGGTGGGGGACACAGAGACAAAGGGGGGGGGGTAATTTAGGGGTGCTGGGCACTCCTTAGTTTTTGCCTCCGGAGTTACAGGGGACCAAAATTAAAGGCAGCAGGGGAGCCACCGCCATTTTGTGGGTTCAGGATTTAGAGAGTTAAGGGGGAGCAGACCCCACCCAAATTGCGGGGTGGCCACAAGCTCTGCTGCCAGTCACCCCCAAATCTCCCCTCCCCCCACAAACACTGCCTTCACACCCCCAAACTGCCCCGAA
>QEPC01008726.1:608930-629458 GCA_003113815.1 Sphenodon punctatus
GTGTGTCGGAGACCAGTGTGTCTGCATGGCAGAGAGGGGGGTGCCTGGGGTGTGTGTGTCGGAGACCAGTGTGTCTGCATGGCAGAGAGGGGGGTGCCCAGGGGGAGGGGGACTTTTCATATGTGTAGCAGGGGAAAGAGGATTCTGAGGGGGGGCTGACAGCATCTCCTCCTCTCACAGACACCATGGAGGCCAAACCCGCCAAGCAGACCGAGGCTTTCGACAGCACCCCTCGTCCGGCTGCCTCCCTCCCAGACTGGATGTCGGCCTTGCCCGACGTCCTCTCCCTCTCCTGCCTTTCGGTGCCCGGCACCCACGACTCCCTCAGCCGGCTGGGCGGACGCCGGCTCCGCTGCCAGAGCTGGTCAGTCGAGGTCCAGCTGGCCGCCGGGGTGCGCTTCCTGGACGTCCGCTGCAAGCTGGAAGGCGGCCATTTTCTCATCTACCACCTCAACACCTTCCAGGAGGCTGACTTTGCCGGGGTCCTGAGAGACACGCTGGCCTTCCTGAGGCGGCACCCCCAGGAGACGGTGATGATGAGAGTCAAAGAGGAGCTGCCCATCCTTCCCAATCCGGATTTCAGCCCGCGGCTCCGGCGCTACCTAGAGGAGGAAGGCCAAGGCCGCGTCTGGCTGCAGGAGACCATCCCCACCCTGGGCCAAGCCCGCGGCAAGGTGGTGGTGCTGGAGGAGTTGGAGGGCGAGGCGCTGGGGGTGCCGTATGAGGAGCTGAGCGTTAGCGATGCATGGCACGTCCTCTCTCCAGACCTCAAGTGGGCTCGGGTCAAGGAGCACCTCGACGCGGCGGCCGGCGGCGACCCAACCGCCATGCACCTCACCTTCTGCTCCGGCAACGGCCTCTTCACCGACCCGGAGACGTTGGCCAAAGACATTAACCAACGCTGCTACCGGCACCTGCGGGCACAGACGGGACAGGCCGCGCGCTGGGGTGTGGTGATCATGGACTTCCCCGGCTCAGCGCTGATCCGGGTCATCGTGGAGAGCAACCAGAGGGCAGCGGGAAACTGTGCAGAAAGTGGGGGAACTAGGGTCTCAATATCTACTGAGGAAGACTGCGGGAAGGGTGCTGGCTTGGGACTCTAGTTCCCTGCACCACGAGAAAACCTGAGTCCCTGTCACCGGGAGTCAGGTCGATAAACCTCCCTCATGATGGACTGAGCAGGATCAACGCTGCCCCAGTGCCAGGTGGACAGGCTAGCCAAAACCCACTCCGATTTGAATCGAAACCCACCTGAGCTGTACTTAAACCTGTGGCGTTTGAGTCTTTGTCGAGCTGCTGTCTGTGCTTGGCAACTACATCATTCGTCTCTCTCTTTCCTGAATCCTCTTTACAAGGATCCTGTGGCCAGGAGTTCCACTGGCAACATTCACCAGGCTATAAAATCATTTCTTGTGGCCGGTTCTAAATCAGTTGCTTTTTAATCTACTTTCCACTGGAAAGAAAAAATTCTACAATCAGTGTGTGTGTCTGTGTGTCCCTAGTGTGTGTCTGTGTGTCCCTGAACCCTGCTGTGTGTTCATGTGGCTCCTTGCAGGAAGGAGCTAGCTCTGTTCTGGGCATCTCTCCCCTTAATTGTTAACCCTGAAATGCAGTTTCCACCAAATCTGACAGAGGAGACCAAGGCCAAAGTGTCCCCCCCCCCCTTTCCAGCTCATAAATCCCCTTGGCCAACAGTGACGGATTTAGAGCTTTAATTTTCGGATCCGTTACAGTTCGGATTCGGATCCTGTTGAAGTCAATGGGAACCTGGTGTCACGTGGTCTGAGCCAGACCTACCCCACCCCCCGGGACCCTGCCAGCTCTGCTGACCCACCCCTGCCATGGGGTTTCCCAGCAGGCTCCCTTACCACAGCCCACTGCCACACTCCCTGCGCCGCAAAACACATACGCAAAATGGCTCCCATCCTGAAAATTATATGTGGCATACTTTGCAAAAGCATTCGACTCAGTTTCTAGGAATTTGCTTTGGCATAAGCTTAGGAGGATGGGAATTCCAACCGGTTTATTGGAGTTAATAATCCAATTACATGATGGAACAGAGGCAGTAGTTGGATTAGATGATAGGGGCAGACTAACAAGATCGTTCCCTCAGCACCAAGGAGTAAGGCAGGGTTGCCTGCTGGTCCCACTTTGATTGAATCTATACATAGATGATTTAATCCCCGCTATTTCTGCGGCTAATACCACCCCTCCGCGGATAAGAGAGAGAGCCTCTCAATTCTGTACACTGATGACATTGTGCTCCTCTCTCAGACTAAACAAGGATTACAACAGTGTTTAAATGCCCTACGTTAATACTGTCTGAG
Organism: Sphenodon punctatus; assembly: GCA_003113815.1. Classification (NCBI taxonomy): domain Eukaryota; kingdom Metazoa; phylum Chordata; class Lepidosauria; order Sphenodontia; family Sphenodontidae; genus Sphenodon; species Sphenodon punctatus. The sequence goes on from QEPC01008726.1 coordinate 611,258, forward strand.
CAACTCCCTGACAATTAATATCAACAAATCCAAAGGGCTACGCGGGTGAAGCACACACGGGCGGTTGGCACGCAGGAGATGACCCACACAACATACTATACATATTTAGGTGTTGTAGTTTCATCTATAATATCATGGAAAGTTAACGATGAGAGCCAAGTAGTTAAAGCGAATCAGACAGTGGGAGGGATACTTATATTATGCTATGCAACTCTGGTGGCGTCAGTAAAATGATTACTTGACGTCTTTGCGTTAAAGGTTCTCCCGCGTTTACTAGGGGTGGGAATTCCGGTTCTCCCGAGAACCGATATTGCCGGTTTTTGGGTGTACCGGTTTAATCCGATAAATCCGATATTTACCTGTACCAGATTTACCTGCATACCAGATTTTTAACATTGGCCGCTTTACCGGATTTTTTACGTTGCGGCCGTTGAAGTCAGTAGCCGCAACAATAGCAGCAATGTAAAAAATCCAGTAACGCGGCCAATGTTAAAAATCCGATTTGCCGATACTGGTAAATCCGGTACCAGGGAGATTCTATATCGGTAAATTCGGTATTCTCCCCGGTGTCCCACCCCTGGCGTTTACTATATGGAGGGGAAATAAGAGCATTAGGATATACAAATAAGCTGGAGATACCCCAACATTATTTTTTAGGCAATTGTTTGGGAGCTCCAAGAGCAACTCCACTGGCAATGCTTCGAGCAGAGACAGGGACAACATCTGTGCTCGCCCATTTAAACAGCAGAGCATTATGCTTCTGGTTGAGAGTTGCTTGTGGAGATGCTGCCCCATTAGTGAGAAATTGCTGTTTGGGGGGCTTTACATTATAGCTGGCTGAAACATATAAAAAACCTAGCTATCGAGTTGGCACTCCGGCTGGATTCTGATAACACCCCAGACTGTAGGATTGCGAGGGGCTCACTTAACTCTAGAATCAAAGTCTGGGCTCATAAGAAAGATATGGAATAAAATTGCAATACTGTGCCCCTTGGCTAAATCCTCAGTGGCATTAGAACCGTACCTGCTATTAACCCAAGATCCTAGGCTGAGGAGAATGATGACGAATTGTTTGAAAGGGTAGTCGGGAAGGGGAGAAGAGATCAAACTCCCCCTGATAGAAAGGATCCCCAGACAGGAGAGACGCTGGCCCAGGCGGTGTGTGACTGCCCACTGCATGCCAACCGTAGGCTGATATGGAGAGATCCTGGCTTTGAAAATAAAGATTTAGGACTCAGTAGGAAAATGGAAATATTAATGCCTGCAACGGCGATATCCTGAATTAAGGCAATTGCAGTGTTTCTTATCTTGGTGGAGAGAAGGATTACGTTGGCATAAACCGAATTCTATGAAACTTGATTAAAATGTAACTATATTTTGCTATGTTTCCTAGTTAATCCCGGCTGATCCAGAAGTATGAAGATAATAATAATAATTAATTAATTATTATTATTATTTTATTACTTAATTTTTTTAATTAAGCATTGTAAATTTTCTCTTCTGTCTAACCTAATGATTATCAGTGTTTGTATTGTATTATTATTATTATTTATTCATTTAATAGGAAGAGCTGTTTTTCTTTTAATCTTCTTTTTTATGGTTTTTATCTTAAATTTGCTGAAACAATAAACATTACATTACGTGGCTCCCACCCTTAACGCGGCCAAAATGGCGTCGCCGACCCTTTCGGTAAGGGTGGTGTCCAGTTTGCACGTGCTCCTTCGGGGGCTGTTGGTGACGTTGTTTTGGCCGTCGCCGACCCTTTCGGTAAGGGTGGTGTCCAGTTTGCACGTGCTCCTTCGGGGGCTGTTGGTGACGTTGTTTTGGCCGTCGCCGACCCTTTCGGTAAGGGTGGTGTCCAGTTTGCACGTGCTCCTTCGGGGGCTGTTGGTGACGTTGTTTTGGCCGTCGCCGACCCTTTTGGTAAGGGTGGTGTCCAGTTTGCACGTGCTCCTTCGGGGGCTGTTGGCCGCCGTTTTGGTGCAGGGTGGTGGCCACTTGCACCGCAGAGCAGGGAGCATGGCAGTGCCCGCAGGAGGATCCCGCACAGCAGCGGCAGCGAGGGGCAGAGCTTTTATCAAGCTCGCCAAGGCTGGTAAGCTCCATGTCAGGGTGCCGGGAGGATCCGTAACTTACACGGACAGAGTCCGTAACGGCTCGTTATGGGCCATTAGGAATGAATCCAGATCCGTAATGGGCATCCCTGGTCACTGGGCGCCGCGGCTTTGATTCCGACAGGAGTTTTCTCCGTACGCCACAATCCGAATTCTTTAGAGGCTGAGAAACTTTCCTCCAAGCTCTCATTAAACTCATACCCACCCAGACACAAATTGCTCTTTCCCTGCTGGGAATCCTCTCCCTACGGGCAGGAAAATAATCAAATTCCTCCCTGACCAAGCCATCCTCTCTCTTCCGAGAGCGTCACCGCAGCTCCATGGTTCCCCTGATTCCGAAGGGGAGCTTATTCCGTGGGCAGTCACCGCGCTGGGATCCTGCATCTGCCGAGCTTGCAGCTGCCGTCTCCGAGGCGTCGTCCACCAGGTAGGGAATGGCAACCGCTTTTGCTGTTCGGATGCTTTGCAGAATTAAACGAATTCTCTGCGCAGAAGAGACCGAGAGGGTCCCCGCTCCCCCAAAGGCAGACGCACGGCTGCAGGGGACGGGACGAGAGGGAACGGGCGGAAATTGTGGCAAGGGAAATTTTGGTGAAATGTTAAGAAACCTTTCTAGAGCGCCACTGGGCACCTGTGGGGAAGGTCGCCGAGCCCAGGGCCAGTTGGGCTCCTGGTGCCCCCAAATGCGAGCGTTACCCAGAGAAACTGACACGCCCCAATCAGGAGCGTTGCAGAGCTCCGCCCGAGGCTTGGCGGTTTCAAATGCCGGCGGAGAGTCCGAGGCTCCGCAGCGGCCCCAGCCGGGGCCTGTCACTTTCAAAGGCCAGCTGGTGCGTTTGAACAGCCCTTCGGGCATTGATGGGCACCTCAGATTCATGGGGGTGGGGGAGGGGTGCCCAAATCTTAGGGTTGCCATATGTGCACATTTCCCCAGCACATTTATGAAAAATACATGTTGCAGGGCCTAAGGCACTTAAAGGTTCCTTTAAAATTGGCATTGGTGGCAACTCTACACAAGCCACTCAACCCCCCAGCTAAGATTTCACTGCTCTCTCAAGAAGCAGTCAGGAAAACATTGAAAGGAGCGAGGCAACCATCTGTCCCCGGCCCCAGAGCTGCCTCTGGTCCCCTCTTCCCTTCCCTCACTCCAGAGAGGTAGCGCCCGCCGGTGCAGAGTGTGGGGGTCACGGGGTGGAGGTCCGCACCCCCACTTTACCGGCTTTGAGTGACTCAGTTTCCCTCGCTCACAGCCCACTTGAACCAGTTTTCTCTCTCTGGCTGATTCAAGCCTGTCGCAGGGACAACCCCTTTGTCACCCAAGGGCCCGATCCTTCCCGTTCACAGACTCTTTACTCTCTGGGTTCGCAAGAGCTTGAGAACTCTTGTTGCTCACTTGTGTTCCAGTGTTAGACACCGACACTGCTTCATAAAGATAAGAAGTCAGTTTATTGATTACATAAGCAAGATAGTTGATACAGAGCGGTTACTAGAAATCAAAGGCAAATATAACGCATTCCTGATCTATACTGGTTGAGTTCCTAAATCAGCATCTTACCCTACAAAGGTCCATACGTTCCTCTCAGCCCTTGATGTAAGCGACTGGGTCTCCAGACTTAGAGTTGCTAGAGAGCAAACTCACCATCTTGCAGCCAGCAGGGCTGGGAAACCATGAACTGAGAGTTCATGGTTTTCCAGCCCTGCTGGCTGCAAGATGGTGAGTGAGCTTCTGATAGTTACTGATAGTCCCTGCCCCCTCTGGAGTACAACTCCTTATATCCCCAGGAGGAAACTCCTTGTATCTTCTCGAGGCTTCTAGAATTCCCTTTGTTCTTGTTATCAGCTTTCTCTGTCTCTGCACGTAGGCAATGGCTGCCTGCATTAGCATTGTTAATGTTTCTGGCCACCTTGTCTGGGCCAGGGTTCCCAAATACACATTCTTTGTATCTCTTTGCATTTCCTGGAGCTTGGTCATGTGTCATAGCTCTAATTTGAGTTTTACAGTTCTCAATTGTAACATTACATACGTGTGGAACCTTTTGCATTACATATTTACCAGACTTGTAGTCTACATGTAGGCCCGTGTTACACGTGTGTGACCCTGTGTTCCTCAGTGACAGTGGGGGGATGCGAGGAGAGGGACGCATGGCCGTATCAGCTCCTTCCTCCCCACCTGCAGTTCCCAGAGGTTGGGATGTCCAGCCCCTCCCCACAAGGAAGGGTGCCCACCTCCCCGCCCCCCAACCCCAGGTCGGCAGAGCAGGGGAAAGGAGAGACTCCCTCCCCCTCCCCCCCATGCAAGCAGAGCCTCCTCTTGGCAAGCTCCAGTATTTTGCAGACCCCTTAGATGCTGGGGCTGATCCCAAGCCCTGTGGATCCTGTGCACGCGCACGTGGTTTCCGCAAGGCACTATGTATCCGGCAACGGCAGTGTGTGCAATTTCCGTGGGGGTGTGTGTGTGTGTCAGGGATGTACCGTCCAAGACAACAGTGTGGACGTATGTTCGCCTGCACACCTGATCTTTGGAGACTGGGATCGACCCCGCTGTCAGTGCCCTCTGACCGCAAGTTGACAAACACTGTTCTAGGTGATCCTTGAGGTCTATGTTTCCAGACTCCTTAGATTCTTTGCCTCCTGTCCGGATAAGCAGCTTAACTCTGCCCACCGAGAAATGGCTGTAGAAAAGGTAGGCTCGTGAGTAAATGAAAGGGATGGGGATGCAAATTCAGATTTCCCTCCCTGGGTACATTCGCTCTGCTCCCTCCCAGCTTTCAAATCCCTCCTGAAAACCTCCCTTTTCCCGGCCCGCCATGTGTGAAACTGCGTCGCCTTCCCCCTCCTTCAGAATCTAGTTCCCTGTAACCAAGTGAAGCACGTTGTGCGCCTGGGACAGTTAAAAGACTTTTCTCTTTGACCAGGCATTGGGCAAGCGGGGATAGGATGTGGGGAGGTTAGGGATAAGGACTTTTATTAACCTGTTTTGTTTTTTGTCCATGTACGATTTTGAGCATTGTAACCCACTGGGGAATAGGGCAGGAGGATACATTTAAACAAATCAGTTTACTCAGCACTCCTGAAACTCCTGCCTTGGAGGAGCAGGGGGGTTGGACTAGATGTCCCCTTGAGGTCCCTCCCAGCCCTGCAGTTTGATGATTCCAGGATTCGTACTGAAACCCACAGCCTCTTAACTCTGCCAGTCAAGAGGCCGCGGCTGTAGGGAACAACGGGACTTGCTATGGTGCCGTTTAAAGACCATCCTGGGAACGAAAATTCAGAATTTGGGGTCAAGACCCACAACAAATTGATTCACAGAAGGATAGAACTGCCGGCCTGGAGGGGACTCCAATCCCCTGCCAGTCTTTATGTTCAAGCGCTATCCCAACTCTTCCCTTAACTGCCTGAACTCCACACACCCCTGCCCAGTGAGTTTTGCAGTTTATATAACCACCCTCCCCCACTCCAGCCATTTCTCCTCCTGTGCGGATTCTCTCTCACAGAGGAGCCTAACGGAGAAGCTGCTCTGAAATTTTGTTCTTGTTTCAAAAAGGAAACTTCAAGAAATCACATCACCAGCCCCTGACGAGGTCCAGGTCGGAAGCCTCGACCTGCTGATTTCTGTTCAAGAGAAATGATTAGGTCGGAGTACAGCTTCATACTGATGCTCCCCAAAAGAGGGGGTTGGGTTGGTGTTGTTTTTAAAAGACTTCAAGGAGAAGAGTAATTAAGAGTAATCAAGGAGAGGAGAAGAGAAGCGAGAGTCCCTTATGTTTAGCATGGGACGTATTCTGCTCTAAGCCTGCCGAGAGAAACCGGCTTAGCGCTTCCAGGCTGGGGAATCCAACTCCTTGTCCCCGCTGACTGGCCGGCTTGCGGAAAATTGCCCCCCTTCACCAGAACTGTAGGACAGCTAACAAACCTGGGATGTCCCGGGAATTCCCTCAAGGACTCGTCCAACTTTAAGATTCGATGTATTGGTAACCAATGGTTTGACCAATATTTACCGATGGTTTCCCGATATTACTGATTTTTGCCATTTCCCCATCTGGCTCATTCAGCTTGCCCGATAATTGCTTTTCTCTTCACCCCCCCCCTCCCCACCCCTGGACCCGGTTTAAAACTAAACTTGATTTCCCATTGTACACCTGGTTATCGGTACCATTCTGCATTTGGGAAAGCCGGTTAGCAGTCTCAGTTACCCAGCCACACAGCTATTTGGAATATCGGTTGTTAACCACAGGTACCGGATTGCCGGATAGCAGTTGGCTTCAAACAAGGACTGGCTAAGTTCTTGGAGGATCGGTCCATTAATGGCTATTGCCCAGGTAGGTTTGGGGGGGGATGTAGCCTCTCAGTGTTGGGAGCTAGGAATGGATCAGCCCATTGTGACCTGTTGAGTACCTCTCCCAAGTGACCGAGAATGGCCACTATCCAGTGATCCAGTTGCTGGCTGGATTTGGTCTATGCAGCTCCCACCCTAAATCGACAGCATCCAAGAGAGATGCTTGTCCAGACACCTTCGGAGGGGAGGGGAGAGAAGAAAAGCATCCTATGAAAGAGATTCCGCAGTCTCTCGATGGCACCCGATTCCGTTGCCCGACTGCTCTTGCAGCGAGGAAACGGTTCTGGATATTTCACAGGGCTCAAACCCTTCCCCCTCGTTCTGTCCTCTGCGGCCGCAGGGAAGGAATGTTCACTAGCCTTTTGGTGTCGTCCTTTTAGCCCGTGGAGACCAAGTAGTGTAGAGAGCTCTTTTATTGGGCCAACTTGGGTGGGTGGAGGTTTGCAAGCTTTCCGACAGGCTCACAGGATCCTTCATCAGGCAAGTCAGGCTTAGAAGGGATGCTAAAGTTTGACCAAAATTCAGTCTCCCTTGCTGCAACTGAAGCCCATTCCCTTTTGTTCGATGATAGTAGAGAATGAAGGTTCTGCAAAACCACCTCCGAATTCCACACTTCCTGCGTTTCCTTCTTCTCTTCTCCACAGGTCCAAGTCCCCGCCAGCAGCCGGAGAGCGGGGGATGGAGACAGAAGGACAGAACTCCAGTCTGGCCCTCAATTTCATTATCCTGGGATTCGGGACCGCGCCGCAGCTGCAGATCCTATTTTTTGCACTCTTCCTCCTCATGCACCTGGTAACGCTCTCGGGGCACCTGGCCATTGTGGTGGTGACCTTGGCCGACCCCGCCCTGGATACCCCCATGTATTTCTTCCTGCGCAACCTCTCGTCCATCGAGATCTGCTACACGCTGGTCATCGTGCCCAAGATGTTGGCCAACTTCTTGGCCATGAGCCGGCTGATCTCGCTGACCGAGTGCGCCGCCCAGATGTATTTCTTCATCTCTCTTGGAGGTGCTGAGTGCTTCCTGCTGGCGGTGATGTCCTACGACCGGTATGTGGCCATCTGCAACCCGCTTCGCTACACCCTGATCATGAACCGCCCCTTCTGCCTCCAGCTCCTGGCAGCCGCGTGCGCCAGCGGCTTTGCCCTCTCACTCGGCCTCACGGCGCTGATCTTCCGGCTGCCCTTCTGCCGCTCCCACGAGATCAACCACTTCTTCTGCGACATCCCGCCGGTGCTCTACCTGGCCTGCAGTGACACCCGCACCGATGAGGTGGCCGTGTTCCTGGTCTGCACGTCCATTCTCTTGGTTCCATTCCTACTCATCCTGGCGTCCTACGCACTCATCACCAACACCATCCTGCGCATCCGCAGCGCCCAGGGACGGCGCAAAGCCTTCTCCACGTGTGCCGCGCACCTGGTGGTGGCCGTCCTCCACTACGGCTGCGCCATCTTCATCTACATCCGGCCCAAGGCCAGCTACGACCTTGAAAAGGACAAAGTGGTGTCTCTGATCTATACCAACGTCACCCCCATGCTCTACCCCATGATCTACAGCCTCCGCAACAAGGAGGTGAAGGGGGCGCTCGGGAGACTCTGGGTGCGGACAGTCGCTTCCGGGAGATCGTAGGGGAGGAGTCTGGGACTTGGTTTTATAAATGCAATTCAATTCAATTGATATTGGTAGCCATCGGATTTCTGGTAACAAACCAACGCTGATTGATTACGGCGCATTAACTGTTTATTTTACATCTGAGGAGGTCTCTGGAACATTTATTAGGGGTAAGGAGAAAGGGGAAAAACCGAAGGTTGATTGACTGTTGACTCAGGATGGGTGTTCTGCCCTTAAATTATAGTTTATTTTACTGATGGTTTAGCCGAGTTTCCACATTATTATGTTACTTCTTTCTGCTGTTTACCGAGTTTATCCTGCAGGCAGTTTCGCTGCCGTTTTCAAAAAGGGAAGCCCTTCTGCACATGCGCAAACCAGCTGCCCTTTTACAAAATGACAATGACGCTGCCGGCGCCATTTTGGAAAAGGGCTTCGTATGCGTAGTGATTGTTTGGTTTTTTTTGTAAATGTTTTTTGTTTGCGATGAGGCCGCTTCCTCAGGAAACTCACCTCCTCATCTGCCCCCACAGCCCCGGACTCAAAGAGAGGCAGCCAAATGAGGAAAAGGTGGTGTAAAAAAAATTTAAAAAAATTGCGTGGGAGCGCGATATCGAGAGTCAGGGCAATTCTCACCACGTTCTCATTTGCAAGAACAACCCGAGAAGCCTGATTCTGCTTGAGAAATGCAACAAACAGACAAACTCAAAAGAACTGGGATCAGAAGTCGTTAATCTAGGACTGGAAGTTGACTTTTTCTGAGACATTATGGACCCAAATTGGGCCCTAACTGGATACCGCTTAGTACCTGAACGCTGCAGATTGATTTGAGGAGTGGAAATTTGACAGGTCCCCCCTATTTTTGCCGGTTTTCATGTCCACTTAAAGCCGGGGCCTTAACAGTCATCAGTGCGACCTTCAGTTCAATCCGCCGCTCTCCAGACAGCTAATGCGGGCGTCATGGGATCCCGTCTGCCCAAACTAGTCATCCGCCGACACCGCGCTGCCGCATTCCAGACAAGCGGAGATCCTTGCTACGTTGGAATGGACTCAAGCCGGAAACCCCTGAGATTTTAGTAAGTTTCTCTCCCGTTGCAGACCCCTCTCCCCATCTGAACGTTCTCTATTTCCGGGGGCATCTCTCTCTTTAGTGACAGTGGCCCTCCCCAATCTCGATTCCAACCACCTCTTCCCTCTTCGCTAGAACACAGATTCTATTCTCCTACTTCGCAGGGATGGGCGTTTGGATTAAACTACGGATTTGGATCTGTGACAGATTCGGGGCTGTCATTTACATATTCAATTGCGGATTCGGATTGACCAATTTGGATTTTTTCCCACTGAAGTCAACGTGAAACTGATCCATCATCCAAGTCTGACCTCCCCCACCCCACCCCCCAGGCCCCGGAGTGGCACTTCCCGTGCTCGGAGGGCCTGGCTGAAGCTCTGCCGGACCACCACTGCTATGGGGGAGGGGGCTCCCCTCTTGCTGCCAATGCCGCCAAGCTCCTCGTTCCACAGCACACATGTGAAAAATGGCGACTGCCCTTAACCAAAATTGCGGCGGCCAAAATGATATCGCCACCCTTTTTATTAAGTGTGGGAGGGCCGTTTTGCTGATGCACAAAATGGCCACCATCCTTAGCCAAAATGTTTTCACCTGCCCGTCGCTGGCTTCACCAGCAGCGGCCGAGCCGGCCTTAGTGACCCTCCAACCTCAAAACCCACCAGCCGCCGCACTGGTTCGAGGTATTGGTAATGATCTATAAGGCCCTTCACGGTCTCAGCCCCTCGTACCTCAGGGACCACCTCGCCCTCTGTACCCCAGAGCGGCTCCTGCGGTCGGCCGGGGGTGCCTTCTTGGAGGTCCCCCGTGTGAAACGGGGGGTCACAATGGAGAGGGCATTCTCGGTGGCCGGGCCGCGTCTCTGGAATTCCCTCCCGGAGGAAGCTCGCCTGGCCCCGAGCCTGTTAACATTCCGGCGAGTTTGTAAAACCTGGCTGTTTGCCCAGGCCTTTGGGGAGGGGGGGTTTATGGTTTTTAGCTCTTCCCTACCCTTATTTATATTTTTATTCATTTTTCCTAACCCTGTTCTGAGGTTTTAAATTGTGTGTTGTTTTTAAAAAAATTGTTTTATTTTTATGAATGTTTTTACTGAATTGTACATTGCCCCGGGATGCCGTAGGCATATGGGGCGACCAATAAATGTTAAAAATAAATAAATAAATAAAATTAGCAATTGGGGGGGAATGGGGCGGGGAAGAAATCATGCTATCTTCAAAAGCTCCTGGAGCTAGTTAAAAATACATTCCCAGACAGAAGCCTTTTTAAAGATAAAACCAATTTTTCACACACACGCTCTAACACTGATAAAATGGGGGGTTACATTTCATTATACATGTTGCAGGACCCCCCATAGAGCACACCTACAGCCCTGCAACATGTATAACAAAATGTAACCCCCAATTTATCCGTGTTAGAGTGTCTGTGTGAAAAGGGCCCTAGGTGGGATTGTTCAACATAACAAATGTTTAACCATTCAAAGACGTTTGGGGGAGTGGAATGACAGGGGGGGCAGTGCCCTCTGTGCCCCTCTTGTTACAGGCCCGGGGGCGGGGGGAGGGCGGACTCTGGAATTTGAGGTTGTCATTTTATTTTATTTAAATTTTTATCCTTAAAAAAGGCTGATTAAGAAAGAAAGAAAGAAAGAGAGCAATTCCCTTCAGTTTCCAACAGGTAGAGATTTCAGAACTCCCTCCGGAGCTTCATGAGATGGATTAAATACCTCTGGCTAATTAGTGCCGTAGCCCGTCTCTCTGCACCGCCAAGTGGGCTGGCAGGTGGGGGAGCCCCGGCGGGGAGGGGTCCGTGAAGCAGGGAGATTGAGGGCTTGGCTGGGGTGGATAAAAGCATGCGGCTTCTCCAGACTGGCTGAGAGATCAGCAGGGAGAGATTTGAAAGAGGTTCAATCCTTAGAGGGCTGCTCTTTCTTGGCCTCCCCTCTCCGGGCTCCCAGCCTCCGCAGCGAGGCCAGACCCACAAGTAGCACCATCCACCGGAATAGCAACTCAGCTACGTCGGGGGCAGGCGGGCGTCCCTCCAACCAGAACTCTGCTGAGGAGCCAGGAGAGACGTTTGCTCTCTCTGCCCAATAGCTCGAAGGTAAGAAACTCACTGTTCCCCTGGAAGCACCATTAGTCGGCAATAGTGCTGGCAGGCGGAGAATCACTGATCTGGAGCGGGGAAGGTCACCTCAAAGGGCATCTAGTCCAGCCCCTGGCTCCAAGGCAGGAGACCCTCTCCCTGCAGCAACGCAGAGAGATGCTCGTCCAGATGGGGTTTGCAAGCCTCCGAGGGGTGACATTCCCCAACCTCCCCGGGCAGCTGATTCCCTCGCCTGGTGGCTCTCACTGATATCTGACAGAAATGGGCATTGCTGCCATTTACACCCATTCCTCCCGTGTCTTAGACACAACACATCGGTTAATGCAGCCAAGAATGGTATTGGCCTTTTTTGCAGCAGCGTCCCCTTGTGAGGCATGCTCAGTTTATGATCCACCAGAACTCCCAGCACAACTGACATTTTGTTTCTCGATTTACCAACTTTCTGATTACCGGGATCCCGTTTGCCGCTTTGCCGTTGGTTTCAAATCCTGACGCAACGCCGCATTTCTTGTGCTCCGTTTCCCCTTCTACTTCCTTGTCACTCATTGGCTGGTTCTTTCTGCAATCCAGTTGCAATTGGTCAAAGTCAAGGGAACAGCACAGAACAGCAATTCTGATTGGAAGCACGGGAGGGGAGGTTACGGGGCGGGCTATTCGCACGGTGATTGGCTCAGAAATGTGGAAACATCAAACCCAGGAGTAACGTGGTCCACGGAAAGTGGAAAGTCAGTCAATTGGGATGGTATCTTGCGGTATTGCGAGATTCGAGAAATTGCACGTTGGCTGGTCTCCTTCCCCTCCCTTAGTCTTCTCCTCTCCCGGCTCCTTCAGCCTCCCCTCAGGATTTGTGTTTCCAAACCTTTGTCCCTTTGGTTACTGTCCCCTGCACCCTCTCCCAATATTAGACTCACGGCACAAGGTGACCGAGCCCCATGGCTGGAGGCGTCGGTTGGCGTGGCTTAGGCACAGAAGCAAAGTCATTCCGGCGATGTTTCCGACTGGACCAACGGGGTCGGCGTAGGCAGAATTAATCTTCCCTCTGTGCAGGGGGAGAGAGGAATGGGCTTCTTGAGCCAAAGGAAGCTCCCTTCCTAGAATTCGGTCTCTTGAGACTTGGGGCGCTTTCCGACATGCATTAAAGTGTTTACGCGTTGAGGTGGCGAACACGCCTGCCAGCTAGGCGTGGCTTTGATTTTCGGGGGGGGCGGCGCATTTGTCAGTGCGCCGAAAAGCCTCGATCATGCACGGCGCCTTTCCGTCGTTCTCAAAGCCACGCCAAATTTGCATGAGCGCCCTGCCGCCTGAACGCGTAAGTCCACTGTAATGCACCTCGGGAAGCGCCCTTCTTGAGGGGGGCAGCGAGTACAGCAATCAGTAACTCGTGGGGAATACCTGCAGGTTTGGACACCCCCATCGGACGCCCGGTGGTTCCCCGGTCACCCCTCAAGTGTCCAGATGCCTGGGGGGGGGGAGGGAATCCAAGCTTTTCTGAGCGCAAGTATTTTCCATCCGTGTCCTCTTTTAAAGGGGAGATGTGGCCATCGGGAGAGTTGTACTTGAGCCCACGCCCCATTTGTGCGCAGAGGAGAGATGACCTGTTTCTCTTTGTCACATGTTGGCTTGATTCCTAGGAGCAGCTCCATCTTGGGCTGCTGGGCCCCCATACGTAGGTCGGGGGTTAATCTCATCCTGCCATTTGTAGGGGGGTTAGAGATCTCCTTGAATAATGCCTGTGTCACCTCAAGGTTAGAGGGCTGCAATGTGCTCTACGTGGCCCTGAGGACCGTCTTGGAAACTTCCTCTGGTGCAGGCAGAATGCAGCAGCCCAACTCTGGAGAGGACTGGGTTGCCGGGAGCACATTACGTTGGGGGGTGGGGGTATGTTGTAACCTGCCTTGAGTCTTAGGGGAAGAGCGGGACAGACGTTTAAATAAAGAACGACAGGTGTAAGCCAACGTTTCCTAGTGGACTTCTTCCAAAAAGTGCCTATTGGGAGGCAAGTATCTCCTCCCTCGCTTTAGCCTCCTCTGTGTTCCCACAAGCAGGAGGTAGGGGAGTAAGGTTAACGCAAACCTAAAGGAGAGAGACCTCAGCAAAGAACCAGCCATGGATCCTTAAAAAGCCAACGGAGAATAAAGTCTACAGGTGCTTTTTAAAGCTGAGGAGGGAGGGACTGAGACAGACGGGTTAAGAGTGTGAGTTCTGGGTGTGTGTGTCCATAACATTTCCTGTTGATTCCGGCGCTGGTGCCATTTTGGGAAAGGGACGCATTCCTGGGGGGGGGGGGATCATTCTTCACATGCGCTGTGATTTTAAATTTAATTAAAAATAATAATAATAATAATAATTAATTTAAAGATAAAAACATTTTTTTTTAAAATCACTGTGCATTTGCAAAAGGGCATTGGTCACTGGCCCCTTCTGTGCGTCCCTTTCCAGATGGCGGACCCCAAACAGCGGGTGGTTCCGAGTGGAGAGGTTTCTGTCTCACTGTCTGTTCTTGATTGCTTCCGTGTAGGGAGATCAAGGGAGAAGCGGTGTGAATTATTTTAATTTTCACTATTTATTTATTTATGTTGTGTTTATGTTATATTTATATTAGGGGGTCAGGGAACCTTCACCCAACCTGGGGCCCCATGGACAATCAGTGCAAGCTCTGGGGGGCCCCGCACAGAAGTTGGGGGGCAGGGATGCTTAAGGCTCAGGAAGCAAAGGGTCCAGATCCTGGATCTGGCTGAAAATCTGAACGAGGACCTTGACAAGGTTTTAAATTGTATCCCCAAAATACCGACTGATTTTTGTCCCGATTTTTGTCCCCGTTTCAGCCTGGATTGGGGGATTTTTTTCAGCAAATCTATTTCAGTCTGTTGCCTGTTGGCATTTGGGTCCCCAGTTGTTGGTATTTCTAGTCCTCGAACGGTCAGAATGGTTACCCAACAATGCAGGTCTTACCCATGAAGGTAGCACATTTCAGCTCCGTGGGCAGGCCCTCATCAATGCTCCCTGCCCCTGAGCTTGGTCTGTCAATGCTCGGGGGGAGGAATGGGCTCCAGGCGTTGGAGAAGGGGCACACTGTGCCCCGGGCCTTGAGGTTCCCTGCTGCTAAATATATAGATATACCTTCTCCAATGGTACTACGTCTAGGGCACACTCTGTGCAACTGAGTGGCAGCAGATTGACAAGGAAGAAAGGAAACGTGCTTTTTCACTCAACGCACCATTGCGTTGTAGAATTTGTTACCAGGGGAAGCGGTCAAGGTTAGTCATCTAGCTGGGTTTAAGCAAGGATTGGGTACGTCCTTGGAGGATCGATCCATTAATGGCTATTAGCCAAGTAGGTCGGGGGACGTAGCCTCTGACTGTTGCAGCTGGGAGTGACCAGCAGGGAACGGATCGCCCCATTCTGACCTTTCGGGGACTTCTCTGGGGTGACCGAGATTGGCTGCCGTCGGAGACAGGATGCTGGGCTGGATGGACGATTGGTCTGAACCAGTCTGGCTATGTTCTCACCAGCAATGTACCTGGCACTGAGCAGTCATGATAAACGATAGGTCTCTGCCCTGAGGGGTTTACAATGCAGGACCGACAAAGGAGTGGGAACAAAGCTAATCATGCTTCTCCATCCTTGTGGTCTGGAGGAGCTCTATTTGCTCAAGTCCCCCAAAGGGTAAAACGGGCGTTAACTGCTGCCGGTTCTCTCCTCTTTGCAGGTAGTCAAGGCCATGTCTCCATGGATCCGAGTGGCGAGAGCAACTGCAGCACATCTGGAGACTTTGTCATCCTTGGTTTCCCCACCCTGCCTGAGTACAAGGGCCTACTCTTCGGGATGTTCCTGGCCATGCACCTAGTCACGCTCTCGGGGCACCTGGCCATCGTGGTGGTGACCTTGGCCGACCCCGCCCTGGAGACCCCCATGTATTTCTTCCTGCGCAACCTCTCGTCCATCGAGATCTGCTACACGCTGGTCATCGTGCCCAAGATGTTGGCCAACTTCTTGGCCAGGAGCCGGCGGATCTCGCTGACCGAGTGCGCCGCCCAGATGTATTTCTTCATCTCCCTCGGCACATCCGAGTGCTTCCTGCTGGCGGTGATGTCCTACGACCGGTACGTGGCCATCTGCAACCCGCTTCGCTACACCCTGATCATGAACCGCCCCGTCTGCCTCCATCTCCTGGCAGCCGCGTGCCTTAGCGGCTTCACTCTCTCACTCGGCCTGACGGCGCTGATCTTCCGGCTGCCCTTCTGCCGCTCCCACGAGATCAACCACTTCTTCTGCGACATCCCGCCCGTGCTCTACCTGGCCTGCAGTGACACCCGCACCGATGAGGTCCTGGTCTTTGTCTCCTGCTTGCTGGCCCTGCTGGTTCCATTCCTACTCATCCTGGCGTCCTACGCGCTCATCACCAACGCCATCCTGCGCATCCGCAGCGCCCAGGGACGGCGCAAAGCCTTCTCCACGTGTGCCGCGCACCTGGTGGTGGCCATCCTCCACTACGGCTGCGCCATCTTCATCTACATCCGGCCCAAGGCCAGCTACGACCTTGAAAAGGACAAAGTGGTGTCTCTGATCTATACCACCGTCACCCCCATGCTCTACCCCATGATCTACAGCCTCCGCAACAAGGAGGTGAAGGGGGCTCTGAGGAAGGTCTTGGGGAGAAAAGTCTTTTCTCAGGAAGACCTGAGTTTCTGACCGTGGTTTTGGCTGACTCGTGTCCCTCACGCGAGGGGCTGCTTTCCACCTGCCGAACGTTCTGATCGGGAGCCAGAAATTAAAACTGACACTGACAGCAAAATTGACCAGATCGCGGCTGGAGTGTTGTGTTGAGTTTTGGATGCCTTATTTTGACAAACTGGAACGGATTCAAGAGGAGGTTGACAAAGATGGCGAAGGGTATTGAAAGCAAGTCTTATGAGGACGGGCTGGAGGAAATGGGTATGTTTAGCCTAGCAAAGAGAAGATTAAGGGGAGACATGACAGTAGTCTTTATCTCTCTAGGGCTGCCACTAAGAAGATGCAAGGGACTGTCTGCAGAACTAGAAATAATAGGCTCGAGGGATAGGAAGGGATACAATGATATCTCATCGTAACCAAGCCAAGTACGTGCACTTGAGACCTCGCATCTTCATGAATGTTAGACCCCTTGTCTCTCCCTCTGTTCCCCTTCCTATGTCTCTCCCCCAGCTCCTGTCGCTCAGATTGTAAGCCCTAGGGGCAGGGACCGTGTCTATTTTATTACTTTGTAAAGTGCCATGTACACTGCTGGCGCTATATAAATGTTTGTTAATAATAATAATAATCAATATTTTGGTTCGATATGGGGGGAAACCTCCTAGGAGTCAGAGCCGGGCAGCCACGGAACAAGCTGGCTAGGGAGGTCGTAGGCTCTCTGTCGCCGGAGGGTTTCATTAAGAGGCCGGACGGCCGTCTGGTGTAGCTGCCATCGTCCTGCATTGAAGCCGGGGTTTGGACTGTGTGATCCTTGAGTCCCTTCACATGGTATGATTTTATGGGTGTGCTGGGTGCAAGCTTGCTGCGAGGGGCAGAGGGGGCTGCAGGGTGTTGGAACGAGCCAGCGGGAGAAGGGAGTTAGGTAAAGAGAAGTCAGCAGAGGAGAGTTGAACCAGCAATGAGGGAAGAGAGGGGGAGGAGGGCCACCGGCGCCACAGAGCTGGGGCAGGGACAGATAATCTTACGGGCAAGTGGACGGAGAGAGCAAGGGGGTTGCTGTGGATGCAGCCACAGGGAAGGGGTGCAGAGAGAGGGATTTAAACTGCCTGGCACCCCAGGAAGGAGCAAGGTCACGGTGACGGACTGGGCAGGGCAGCGATCCTGAGGCTGCCAGCGCACCAAGGTGGTCCGCTCTGTGGGACCAAGAAGCAGCACCCGCTGGAGGCAGAGAGAGCGGCCCCCGGACAGGATGTAGGAGCAAAAGCTGAATCTAAGCGTGACGGAGGTGGCGAGTTTCAATCCAAGGCTGCCGGGGCTCTAGCAGGCTGTAATTTTACCATAGGAAACAGGGGCATGTGATTTGAAGGGTTAGTAAACGTCTTTCTTTCTGGGGCGCTCCTGGCTGAGCGCAGAGACCGCGATGGGGCATAGGGGAGGAGGTGTGTGTCAGACGTGTGAGCCCCAACCAGAACGAGAACCTGCTCTTGTATCCGGACGGATACGGCAGCATGCGCCAATGTGCGGCTGGAGACCGACTGCTACTCCGGATTTCTGCAGTGCTAGTAGGTGGCCGCAGGGTTTGATCAGCGACAGGTCCCTGCCCAGAGGGGCTTCCAGTCTAAGCTGGACAAGGGAGAGGGGAACCCGGGCACAGACAGACAGAGACCCAGTCCCATATTACAGATGGGGGAACCTGAGGCCGAGAGGTGGCGACTTGCCCACGGTCACCCCAGTGAGTTCATGGCGAGGGCGGGATTTGAACCCTGGATTCCCAGGTCCAAGTCCAGCACCTTATCTGCTCCATCACACTGGCTCGCTGACACCAGCCGCTGCCGTTTCTTTCTGGAGCCGACTCGGGCTGAATCAAGAATCAAAAGGATTCTCCTGAGAACCGAGAAACCCGTAACAAAATCCCGAGACGGTTTCACTAACGAATCTCGGGAAAAAGGCCTGCGCAAAACGACCGTTGGGTGCCTGCTCGGCCCTGTCCCAGAACGGCACGGGCGGCTTCCCCCCCATTTTGGGGAGAGGTCTGGGCAGGCACGGAAGGGCCTGCGTGGCAATGCTGCGGCTGTCACCGTTTGGGGAAAGGGGGTGTCTGCACAGAATAGCCCGGCGTCCACTTTGCGCACGGGCAGGGTTTTCGCTGTTTTTAAAAATGATTGTGAAGGTTTGAATGGATTTGAACATGGAACCATAAGGATGCACCCATAATTATACCCGTAAAACCGATAAAGCAAAATCTAACCAAAAAATGAAACGGGAATTCCCTCCGGTCGACGTCGCACCCTAGCGTTCAGGGAGGG
>QEPC01008726.1:668275-680784 GCA_003113815.1 Sphenodon punctatus
CCTCCAAACCCCCTGCCCCCCTCTGCCACAGAGGGGCATCCCCCAAAACAACCCCCATTCCCCCACCCAATTGAATCTTTTCCCCTTCCTCCCCAACCCATATCTCCGCATCTTTAACTAAAATACTTTCCCTCATAACGTCCAATAGCTCCCCCATCACAATTTCCCACCCCCCACCCCTGACCCCGTCAAGGGCCCTTGGGTGCGGTCCTTAGGCACGCTGCCTGTGGCATGTGCCCAAGGTGCAGCCGGGCCGCCAGCTGCCTTTGGCCCTTCTGGGACGGAAGTCCCTTCCAGAGCACTGGCCCTGCCCCCTCCTCCAACTTGGGGAGATGGGGACAGGGGGACAACAACTCACGGTTCTGGTGGGGCCCGGAGCTGGCCCTGCTGCTCGCGCTGCTGCCCTAGCCCCCGACGGGTCAGTTGTTTGGCGAGGGGAGGGGAGAGGAGGGATGGGTTAGAGAGAGATGAGTAACGAGAGAGAGAGAGAGAGGGATGGATTGAATAGTTTATTGTGATATTTTCTTCCCCATGGCTCTCAGCAAAGCTCCCTTCACATCCTTGTTCCTCAGGCTGTAGATCAGTGGGTTGAGCATGGGGGGATGACCAAATAGAACAAGGAAAGAATCTTGTCCCGGTTAGAGGCAGTCTTGTCCTGAGGCCCCGTGTACATGGTTATGGCCGTGCCGTAGAACATACAGACCACAACCAGGTGGGAGCCACAGGTCGATATGGCCTTTCCCCGTCCCTGGGCTGAGCGGATCCGCAGAATGGCCCTGCCAATGTTCACATACGTCACCAGGATGAAGCCAAAGGGCAGGAGGAGGGAGAAGAAGCTGTTCGCCACCATGAGAATCCTGTTGACCCTGGTATCTGAGCAGGCCACCTTGATGAAGGCCTGGAGCTCACAGGTGAAGTGGTTGATGACGTTGTGGCCACAGAAGCGGTTTGGCTGCATGTATATAGCGATCAGGGTCATCACCAAGGCGGTGGCCCAAGACACAGTCACCATCAGGATACAAATTCTCCAGCTCATGATGAGGGTGTATTGCAAGGGGCTGCATACGGCGGCAAAGCGGTCATACGCCATGACGGCCAGTAGGAAGCACTCCGCGATGCCCAGGAAGAGGCTGGTGTACATCTGGGCCATGCATCTGCCAAAGGAAATGGTAGGCCGGCGGGCAAAGCTGTGGGCCAACATCTGCGGGATGGTGCTAGTGGTGTAGACCACGTCCAGGAAGGAGAGGTTGCTGAGGAAGAAATACATGGGGGTGTGGAGATGGGGATCGGTGACAATCAACACCACCATGAGGCCGTTCCCAAGTAGGGTGACAAGGTAGGTGGCCAGGAGCGTCCAGAATATTCCAGCCTGTGCTCGGGGGTGGTCAGAGAGTCCGAGCAAGATAAACTCCATCACCAGCGTTTCATTGTCACCTCCCATGGTCTCCGTGCTTTCCCTGTGAGGGGAGAAGGAAGCCAGCGTTTACCCACATGCCAAAGATTTCTGAGAATTACATTGACTTCTGGCATCTGCAAATGAATCCGAGATGGGGCAGAGAAGAGCTACGAGGATGAGACGAGGGCAGGAAAACAAGCCTTTCACCGAGAGACTGACAAACGCAATCTGTTTAAGGAGCGAAGAGGGCTTTGTCTATATACTTTTCTGGGGAACATTTATTGGGTCCTAAAGGGATCTTAGTCAACCAGAGACCGGCAGAGCAAGCATCAGCAGCTGGGAGATAAAGGCGAACGTGTTCTGATTTGTGGTGTCTCCTAACATCTAATTACATAGAATCCTAGAGTTGGAAGCACCTCAGAGGCCATCTAGTCGAACCCCCTGTCTGGGACTCTGAGGATTCCACTTGCTCAGACTGAGTTGGGTATGATTTTCTCTTTCAAATAAAGAAAAAAACAGGGATCTGACCCCCAGGGTTGAACTGGTCGAGAAGGGGAAGGTGGGGAGCATCTTTTGAGCCATCCATTCCAGCATCAGGTCTCCAGCAAACCCAACGCCAGATGTGCCCTCATGAGAAGTCTACAAAAAGGAGACCCCCATCCCCTGACCATCTTAGCTATCGGTGACTGATGAGCCAGTCCTCCACGGACATAGCCAATCCTTGAGCCCCACCCTAGAGCTGCACTCACCAGAGTGAAGTATGGCAAGATGAGGAGCCAAGAAAAAGAGCTCTCCAGGATCAGGGCGATGTCGGACAGAGGCTTTGGCGCCGGATAGAGCTAGCTTAGAGTAAGCTGAGATGGGCTCTGTGAATGTCGTCGGCCATGCGGATCCAACCATCTCTTAGCAAACCAACGTGATCGAGTGGCCTGTGGTTGGGGACGTTGGAACAGCTAATTCTCCCATCTCGGAGAGTAGCGTCTGCGGGGAGAAGAGTCCCCCTCTAGGCTATAGGAGAGTAGCCCATCCCCGGCCGTCTTTGCAGACTGCCTGCGACCGAGGCAGTTTCTAAAGCAACCCTATCCCATGGAGGTTGGAGAGAATCATGCTGCGCCTCAGCCTGCTCCCTTGGGAGCACGGGGGGGACGGGGCTCAGAGGGTGACTCTCAGGACTGCTCGCTAATTAAACTACATGGGACTTTATTTATTATTTAGGTTAGATTTATACCTCACCCTTCCCTAGAGGCTCAGAGTGGCTTACTGCATACAAATATAAAACCGGTAACAAATATAAAATTCTTAAAGCCACTTAAAAATAATATATCCCACTTAATCCCAAAATATCCCACTTAAAACCACCCTTGCCCTCAAGCTCCATCCTCTAAAAACCTGCCCAGATAAGTAGGTTTTGCATCGCTTCCTGGCAAATGCAGGTGAGGGCTTAGGGGAAGGGAGTTCCAAAGTCATGGAGAAGGCACTGAACACTTCTCTGTGTGCCTGTCCCGTATGGATCTGAGCTTCTTAGAGCTGAATAGGGACTTCATTTCGTACTTGCAGGTAATACCAGAGCATTTGGGGGTACTGCATCAGGTACTCAATGATTACCCAGGTACTGATTGGATACCCAGAAACCCCAAAAGTCGGTAACTTCTGGTACCGATTTTTCAATTACTGATTGGTATAACGGGTTGAAAAACTCCAAAATTGGGACAGAAATAAAAAAGAATCAGGACCAGAAGTCTCCAGGATGGAAAAATCCATAAATAGGTGTTGGAAGTTGATAAATCAATACGCAAGTCAAAACAGAATTGGGACCAGAATTTGGCTTTTTCTAAGAAAGAAAATCCATAAATACGTGTCGGAGATCAATAAATTAATAAAGAAGTTAAAAAATCAGGAGCAGAGACGTCGACATTCTGGAACATCGGGTCCCCGAATCGGGTCGCAGTCGGACCCAATGTTGTCCAACGGACCCGTTTCACCTCTACCCAGACATCAAAGCTTAGAGAAACTAAATTCCTGTGATCCCTGAGAGAACAGTCTCAAAGACCTGTCTGATGAGGGGACTACTAAGAAAGTCCAACACCCAAAGGTAGGGTGGCAATTGATGCCCCCCCCCGAGTATACAGGACATAAGGGGGAGGAAGAGCACCGCTGTTTCAGGGCTCCTTCCCCCAGACAACAAGCACTGGGAGGGTGAGGGGTGGAGAAGGGGATGCAATGGGACCAGCAAAATCCCGGCCATGGGGGCATATTTTAAAATCCACCCAGAGGGGTTTGGGCAGGTCATGTCCTGGAAAATCCAGAGGCTCTGGTAACCCTAGCACTTCCCCTTCCTCGCCGCCCTCCCCACACCGCTGGCTGGTCACCTCCGAGTCTGCTGCCACCGCTGTTCCTGCCTGGAAGTCATGAGAGCATGACTTGGGGGCAAGGGGGGTGAGAGTGGCGTCGCTGGCAGCATGTGGAAAATACGGGACTAAAACGCGTCAATAAAGGACAACGGACAAACCCTTCCAAAAAAAACCCCGAGAGAAACCCCGGAATAGGGTGCGCGGCAGGAACCAAATTTGTTTCAGTTACCGAATTTGTTTCCCATCATTTTCAATGGGAAATCCCTTTGCAGGTCTTCCATTCACTTAAATGGCAATTTTACTTTGCCTCTCGGAGGGTGTTTTTAGACGGGCAGGGAATTTGCAGGTTACAACAATCTTCCGCCATCACAAGGACTCCTCAGCGCAGGCCCCCCCCACCCCCCATCGTGCATGGGGGGAAAGTCACATGGTCCCTGTAACGCCACGTTTTGGCAATAGCAATTGGAGCAAATGGATTCACTTCAAGCCCGCCCCCTACCCTGGCGGACAGCCACGGCAGACTCAGACCCTGGGTGGGTACGGCAGAGCTGCACAGATGTGCTATCCCGTGTTGGCTTACATGGGCAGCCCTTAGTCCGGGACGTGACATTGGAGATTTCCCAAGGTCACAGTCCGGCCTAGCTGCCCAACTACCCGGCGGAGAAGCAGGTCAACATCTGGCGGCGCCAGAACTGATGCACTGGTGGCTACAGCGGCGAAAGTGGGCCTCCAGCCCCTCTGTTTTGAGCCTCAGTGAGACAGTGCGTGCACCGGAGCGAGAGGGGCGCTCTATCGGAGAGCAGCTCCCGAGGGGAATGCTGGGAGAGTATCACAAAGGAGGAGGAGGAAGAGTGAGTACCCGTGCATGTCTCTTTACTTTGTACGACCACGGCTGGTTGCGCACAGGTCCATGGGAGGGAAAGGGGATTTCCTGAGGGGAAAGATTGAAAAAAGGATTTCCTTGTGAATTTTTTTTTTGGGAAAAGATAGATTAGATAGAGACACGGACAGAATAGTTTATTGTTCTATTCTCTTCTTCATGGCTCTCCCCAGAGCTCCCTTCACAGCCTTGTTCCTCAGGCTGTCGATCAGTGGGGTGAGTATGGCGGTCACGGCCCCATAGAACATGGGGCATTTTCACACACGCGTGTGTGCAGGTTGGGGGGGGAGCCCCCTGTGCGAACGCCAGAGGGGAGTGCCCGTGTGGACGCCGCGGCCGGTGGGTGGGGGTGCGTGCATGCTTCCGCACTCCACGCATCACCCACGCATGGAGCGACAAGCGCCGATGCCCAGTGCTCCATGAGTGGAGATGGGTGGGGTCTGTGGGAATGCACCCGCCTGCACCGCCCACCCACTGCGGCAACCCCCCATCCCCCGCACACCACCGGCCCATTTGAAGAGGGCCATAGAGACATTCCTAGGTTGTATCAGCATTGGGCTTAGGGTCCTTGCCAAGGCACTGGTCCACGCCACGGCCACCAGCCGAACATAGACCCTCCCCCCCCAACATGTGGATCCCTATTGCAGGCAACCAGGATCTGCAGGGTTTGGGATGGAGCTCCCCAAAGCGATGGGGGTGCAGGGAGCAGCGGAGAATGAGCTGTTTAGCCGCAGTACAAAGCAGGAGCTCTGGGGCAGACCCGGCTGCTCTCCCGCACGGACTACAACTCCCATAATTCCATGGGAGAGTTTCTGCCATGAGCGGTAGCCCCTGGACATGGAAAGGCAGCCGTTGTATCTAAATACCGCAATGTATGAAACATGGGGAAACCCTCGTGGCTAGACAATGGGGTCAACGTACATTGAGCCGCCCCCTTCCCTGGCGTCTAAAGGTGCCCTGTGTTAGACAAGCCGTACCGCAAGGGTTAGGCCACATTCACCCCTGATGCCTGTTAAAATGACGTGCAGGCAAAGACCCGGCAGCGGGGAGGAGCCCGGTGCCAATGGGCTTCTGCCGTGGCTAGCCTCACGCAGGACAGGGTGCAAAATCCAACCCTGTCACACACGACAGAATCCCGTTCAATGCCGCAGAACCCCATTGGCACCGGCGCCACCGCCGGCATCGGACGCCTCTCCCTGTTATGAAATAATGAGGCAGTTTGGCCATGGTCGGAGGAATAAGAAAGACGAGGCCTGAAGAAACTCAGCCCAGCTCAGGCTGTTTCTTGTGCTGATGTAGAAGAAGGATGATGGGAGAAAGTATTAATCAGGCAGATTCCAGGAACCCGCGCTCTAGCAGAGAACGTGAGCCATTCAAGGTCGTAAACCAAACCCAGACGGCCATTATCTCGGAGGAGAAAAGGGAGGGAGTTCGCCTCAGCAGAGCAGAGCAGCAACTAGAAAGTAGAGAACAACTCCCCAATCCCAAGCAGCTTTCATGGCTGTGTTCCGAGTGATAAAGAAGGCAAATGGTCAGCTAATTGCTGCCCCTGGCATCTTCGAAGAAGGAAGGGACCCTGCAACATGTATTCGTAATAAATGACAACCAAACACCGCCCAGAGTAAAGCTATAGAAGAGAACACCAAGAACCTAATCTCTGTCTCAGCGCCTGTGGCCACTAACATTGCAGTGAATCTCATGGGCTGTTGACCCTTTCCATCGCTCTCAAAGATCCAGAGACTCCTGGGCCCCTTCCACTCCTCCTCTGAACCAGCTCACGTCTCTGACCGTGGCCTCGGACACGTAAGATAGCCTAGGTTAGGTTACTGGGGTTCTTAGCTGGTAATATTGCCATGTCCAGGTGCTAGGTGTCTAACCAATAAAATTGTGTTGTACCCACATACATTGGTTTATTAACTGGTGACCTTTGATCCTGGTTGGGGTAAACTGAGATACAACAAACCCATTTATTTCCCAACATTTGCCTGCACGTCATTTTAACAGCATCAGGGTGTGAATGTGGTATCAGTCTGCTACTTTCTTCCCCATGGCTCTCAGCAGGGCTCCCTTTACGTCCTTGTTCCTCAGGCTGTAGATCAGTGGGTTGAGCATGGGGGTCACAGACCCATAGAGCATGGAGACAATCTTGTCCCGGTCAGAGGAGGTCTTGCCTGGAGGCCGGAGGTGGCCACCGTCAGGTGAGAACCGCCGGCGGAGAAGGCCTTGACGCTGTCCTGGGAGGAGTGGATCCGCATTCGGGTTGCCTTTACGGCGGCTGCCGCACACTGAGCCAACGTCTTCAAGGAACTATTCGCAGTGACTCCAAGAATCCTTCTCCTGTGTGGTCACCCCCGGATCAGAACCAAACATCCTGTACGATCCCTTTTTACATGGACGGCACCCCTGGGTGTTCATGCATGGACGCTGCCCGTGTAAATCCCACGCTGGGGTGGGTGGGTGCGTGTACGTGCATTCCCGCGCACCCCCATCCCCCATGCACGGAGCAACCTGCAAAAACGGCGGTTGCTCCATGCGTGTTGATGTGTGGAGGTGGGTGTAGATAGACGTGCGCCCGTCTACACCTCCACCACCACACACGGAGCGCTGAGTACAACAACCCTCCCCCCCCACGCCACAATCCTGCCCCCAGTACTGACCACTGAGGCACCCCGCTATCGACCTCTCTCCAACTTGAAAAATGACCATGTATTCCTACCCTTTGTTTCCTATCTTTTAATCCAGGACGGGACTTTTCCTCTTATCTGGGGCTGCACTGAATATTTTAAAAATGATTTGCGAGTATTCTCCGAGTGTCTGAGGATTGGTCCCGAGTGCTCTGGCTAGTCCGAGGAAAGTACTCGGAAATTCTGACGGCGGGGGCTGAGGATGCCCTCTGGAGGGTGAGTGCTCTGCCCCTCATCCCCCACTAGGCCCCACCCCGTCTTCCCTGGCTCCCACGGGCCTAGTCTCTCCCGGGCCAGCAGGGGCCAGGAAAGGGGAGCAGGGGCTTAGCTCCAGTCTCCGGCCTTCTTCCCAGCCCCCTTCCTTGCACTTGGCTGAAAAGCTTCTGAGTTCTGGCATTTTGGGGGCCGTCCCTTGAAACTTCTAAACCTTTTTACATGGAAAATCGAGTTGCGTACCTTGGTCCTTGATGTTTTCTGAGGAAAACCAAGGACCAAGTTTCAGCACTACTCTTATCCCATGACTACTTAGTTTGGTCAAAAGTCTCTGGTGAGGGACTTTGTCAAAAGCCTTTTGAAAATCCAGCTATACTATATCAGCTGGCTCACACCCATCCACATGCTTATTAACAACCTTATAAAATTAAAATAGATTAGTGAGGCATGACTTCCCTTTGCTAAAGCCATGCACCATCGATTCTCTATCCCTTTACGGATAATCCCTAATGTTCTGTTTGCTTTTTTGGCCGCCGCCACCCCCTGAGCTGAGGATTTCAATGTATTGTCCAGAATGACTCCAGGGTCTTTTTCCCGAGTGGTAACTCCTCATTTACAACCCAGCACTGTGTCCCTAAAGTTTGGATTGTTTTTCCCTCTGTGCATCAGGCCCTCGTGGAATGATCCATCTCCCATCATTCACTCCCAGCTCCCAACAATCAGGGGCTGCATCTCATGATGACCATCTTCTCTATGATGGGTGCATTCTCAATAGATTTATCCAATCCTTGAGCCAACCCATAGCAACACTCATCTGAGGAAAGTGAAGCAAGATCTGTAGTCAAGAAGGGAATCTCACTGGTACCGGAGGTCTGAAGGACGGACAATTCATGGCATGGAAAGAAACTATGATGATATGTTACAAATGCCTCCCACTCCAGTCCGCTGATCTGGGCAGATTCAACCATTCCTTAGCAAGCAGGGGGGGCTGGGAAATGCTAACATTCCACCTCAGAGAATAGCGTTTGTGTGAAGAAGGGCACCCTACCCTGTCCCTGTAGCAAGAGCATCTCTGCTGATTGCCAGTGACTGAGGTTGCTTCTAAAGCAGTCTCCTTCCACGGTCATTTGAGAGAGTCATGCTGCCCCTTGGGAGCATGGGAGGACAGGTCGGAAGGTGACTCTCAGGATTTCTCGCTAATTAAACTGCCCGGGGATCACCCACTTTAGCTCAGGCATGACGACAACAGATGAGTTTTTGGTTCTGCCCAAAGTAGTCAGCTTCCGTAGGGACCAGAAACAAACCCTCGTCATCCGAGGAGAATCGGCAATGAGGACATGTTAAAATAATGGAAGATCGGGCAAGTTTGCTATGACCACAGGCATGAGTCAACACAGTCACAAAACCCCCAAGTGGTGATAAGGGAGAAAGCCCAACGACCACAAGAGGAAGGCCCAACCCATATAGATCGTTGGAAGCCTATGGGACCCTAGATCCCCTCCCAACATTTGACAGAGAGAAATAGGGACTCTTCATGCCACCCCTCATTTGCATACATTTACATGTGTTTATGAAAATTTCTAATAGCCCACTGAGTAACACTGCGGCTGAGCTGGGGGAATGTCTGTGTGCACCTAGGTTTGTCTGGGCAGGACTGATGGGTCGAATCACAACTCGGCCTACTAAAAAGTCAAAATTCTCCAGTGGGGGCATTGACTTTAGCTCTAAAGTTTTTGTTTTTAAAAGACATTCCAAGGATCCCAGGTGGACGTAGAACCGGACCCGCCCAGCAGTCAAAGAATAAATATCTCACAAGCACATTCGCATCCCTCCTACCTTGTAAAGTTGGGGCTGAAACCGGCAGTTAAATTTGCTGCTTGCAAGAAATGTTGCCATATTGGGAAGAGGAATTAATTTCTCGACCATTTCTCGATAGTGATGCGATTTCTCACTTCTTGTACTACCATGAGATAGACTATCGGCAAATTATCGGTTTTATCAATATCGGAATAATCCAATATCGGATTTATTGGTAAATCATTTTTTTAACATTGCCGATTTTGTTGATCTTTAACATTGCAGCCTCTGTTAATGGCCGCAATGTTAAAGATCTGAAAAATCAGCAATGCTTAAAAAACGATATAATGATACCGATATTATCGGTATTATCGGATTAATCCGATATCTCCAATTATTGGCATTATCGAATTAATCCGATACCGTTTGTCCCATCCCTAGATACCATCCTGACTTACCAACTTGTCATTTACTGTTTACTGCGTACCATTCAGAAAAACAAGCCTACAGTCATGGCAAATTAAAACAAACCGATACAAAACAAGAGCATGTCATTTAGTACAAAACATTTCCCAGGCCAAAATTTCTCGAGGTCACATGCTGCTACTTGTCATGTGATTAGCCATGAAATCAATTGAACACTATTTAAACAATATAAAATGTAATAATTTTTTCAATTCAAATTACCCAAGCAGTCATCATAAATCATTCCAACAGTAACCTCTATCCCCCCAAGACAAACAATTTACATTCTAGCCCAGAGATCTACAAGGGGTCATCCGTCCCACGGTAAATGCATAAGTTGACAAAACACACTGACTTTCCTGAATTCATTTAGCTGGCGTTCTGGCCATCCCACCTAAATTTGCAAGCTTCGTCACAAAATGTTGATACTTGTGACGTGATTGTAGCATTCTTATAGCACAACAACGTGATCACAGTCTCTTGATGTGATTAGCTTGCAATTTGGACAAAACATCCGTCGAGGACTTCTCCCAGCTATGTACATGAAACCGACAGACCAACAATATATGTCCTAATGATTTGACTTCCTTTTTGATTACAAAATCTGCAGAGCCTATCCAGGTAAGGGATGCCAACATATCTGCCTTCTAGTACCACAGAAGGAAACGGGTTTACCCTTGCCAAAATTGAGGAAAGTCACTCTTCAATCCCATGGATTGAGATTTGCCAAATAGGAAGCAACTTTATAAGATCTAGGGGGGGAAAAGGTACCAATTTACTGTTTTCTGTGGTATAATAGCCTCCCTTTCCTTCTGTAACTCCTGGCCCGTCATTCTAGTTAGAATCTCTTCCTGAGCTCTTTCATATCATAGGGAAACAAGGCAGTCTTTTGAAAACCCTAAAGCAGGATGGAGAGCGGTTGGAGCGTCAGTGGTGCCAACTCGCACCGAAGCTGACCGATTGCACCATCAGTGCATCCTCTCCNGATGTCCCCAACAGGTCAAAACGGGGCAATCCGTTCCCTGCGGTTCACTCCCAGCTCCTGACAGTCAGCGGTTACCTCCCCCGACCAACTTGACTAACAGTCATTCAGGGATCTGCAAGGACGTACCCAATCCTCTCTTTAAAAAAACCCAGGTGCCCTATTGGCTTTAACAACGTCTTCTGGAAACAAGTTCCACAGACAGCTACACGAGTGAAAAAAAATTCTTCCTTTTTTTGGTTTGTTTTCAATTTGTGGCCAGTTAGTTTCATGGAGGGGTCACGGGTTCTAGAATTCTTGGAGCGGGTAAATGACAGCTCCCGCTTTACTGCTCCACACCACGCATAGAACAAGGGCAGAGGGAGCTGTGATGGGGTCGGTAGAACGTCCCTAGTTTTCCCGTACTTTTAGAAGCTCATTGCTAACTCTTTTCTGAGACCAAGACTATTTCTCGTCCCGAGGGAGAGTGCGAAGTTTGGGCAAAAGCAGAAACTAATCAACCTTCACACCTGATCTCAAGAGGACAATTCCCAAATCAGTTTAATTAGCAAGTGGTCCTGAAAGACATCCATGAGCTGGCCCAGCACCACCAGGCTCCGGAGGGACCTGCTGAAACACAGCATCATGCAGCAGACTTGCTTTTGAAGCAGCCTCAACTACCGGCAAGACGCTCTCGCCGTAGGGATGGGGATGGGACACTCATCTTCAAGATGGAGCAGGAGCGTTTCCCAGTGTCCCCGGCCTTCCCCTCGGCTTGCGGAGGGATGGCTGAAGCTGCATCGTGGAGGATCAGAGTAGGCTGTGGATGTCTCGGACCATCTCAACCTTTTTTCCACGCCGGCTCAGTCCAGCACCAGAGGACCTATCTATCCTAAAAAGCTCTGCTACTGGAGAGATTCTCTTCTTGACTCTAGATCCTGCCTCCCTTGGCTTGGGTGAGTGTTTCCATGGGACGGCTGAAAGGTTGGATAGGTCCATCCAATGGTGATTAGCTAAGATCTGGGACGGGGACAGATGCAGTCTCTGAATCATGTTGATTCAGCTGGGAGCAGGGAGTGAATGACAGTAGTCGGATTGCTCCATGAGGAGGTGACCGGCGGCGAGTCTGACCCCCATGTGCAATCGCTGGGGCTAGC
Source organism: Sphenodon punctatus (assembly GCA_003113815.1). Lineage (NCBI taxonomy): Eukaryota > Metazoa > Chordata > Lepidosauria > Sphenodontia > Sphenodontidae > Sphenodon > Sphenodon punctatus. The sequence goes on from QEPC01008726.1 coordinate 680,180, forward strand.
GTCAGGAGCAGGGGCGTAGCTAGGTTGCAATGGGCCCAGGGACAAGATATGTACCGTGCCCACCCATCATCATAGACGCCCCTGTCCCTCTCCCTCCCCTCAATGTCCTTATTGCATAAAACTGTCAAACGTACTTATTCAATTAAATGTTATTTATTAAACAAAATTAGGGTAAAGTAAATATGTCCTCAGCTACTGCAATGGCCTCTTCCTTGCCTTTAGCTCCACAAACACATCCATTATTTTTGAGCAACAAAGAAAGAAGCAAGCAGGGGTGTGTGGGGGAGAGCTAGGGTTTATAAAGGGGAGCCTGTCCATGCCAGGTCCCTCCTAGGGAGAGCTGAGGGGATTCCAGGTTTACTAATGAGCTTAGTTGAGGTTAAAATCATAAGACTGGGGGCTCATGCGGCAATTATCTGGATTTTTAAAAATCCGTTTTTCTCTAGTTCACGGTTAACAATGCCAGTTGTGCTCACATGCCTGCCGTACTGTTGTTTCCTACCGCGAAATAACGCAGTCAGACCTCCTTGGAGTGTGTGAGGAGCCACTCGGAGAGGAACAGAAGGTTGCTACCTTGTAAACCAGGTTCTTTGAGATGGGTCTGA
>QEPC01008727.1:2394-26568 GCA_003113815.1 Sphenodon punctatus
CATGGTCAGACAGACAGTGTAGCCATTGTTTTTAGGGATCAGATACCTCAGTTAGGAGGTATCCAATGCAATCTATATTGGGTATAAAGGGTCTCCATCTTGTGATTGATTTGACAGGAGACACATTGGGAGTGCTGCTAGTATACCGTGCACCTATTTGTACAGTAGCCTCCCTACATGCTCTATTGGAACTGGTGTCAGAGGTGGTATTGTGGTCCCAAAATAGATTAGTCTTGGGGGACTTCAATATTCACACTGACGCCAGTCTTGGAGAGTTCATAGCCACCATGGGTTTGTCTCAAATGGTCACTGGCCTGACACATGATGGAGGACATACTCTGGCACTTATTTTTTTGCACCAGCCTTGAGGCGGGGGATCCGTTAGTGGGGGAGGTGTCAGCTGTGCCCTTGTCATGGATGGATCATTACCTCCTGAGGATCTGTCTCCTGGTGCATGTCTGCCCACGGAGAGATGCAGAATCAGTTTGGATGGTTCGCCCCCAGAGACTGATGGAACCAGAGCGGTTTCAGAATGCTCTGGGGGAGGTACCCTCTGATCTTAATGTCTGTTTGATCAGTGACCTTGTTGTACTTGGGAACACTTTGCTGACAGAGACCATTAATTGGACTGCTCTCAGGTGTTCACTCCCTAAACATCAGTACCGTTGGCTTCCTTGGTTTTCTGAGGAGCTACGGTGGCTGAAGAAAAAAGGTTCAGCAATTGGAGCAACAGTGGGACCATTCTCTACTGAAACCAACAGATTGTATAATAGAACCAGTTTACCAGCCTATGCCATGGCTGTGTGAGCAGCAAAGAAGGATTTATTTGCTGTCCTCATAGCATCACTGAAGTCTTGACCAGCAAAGCTTTTCCAGGTGGTGAGGGGGCTGGTCGGTGTGGACTCCCTCCCCCTGGAACTGGAGTTTTCCAGTGCCCGCTGTGATGTTTGTTGATTACTTCGCAGATAAAATTGCTCAAATTCACCACTGCCCTTATTACACTAGGAGTACCAGAGGTTACGGAAGCCCCACCTTGTTTGTTTTTCTGGAATCAGTTTCAGTAGCTGTCACGCACTGATTCAGGGAATGTTCTTGGGGCGGTTAGAGTCACCTTTTGCAAACTGGACCCATGCCTGTCTTGGCTGGTTAAGGCCAACTGGGAGACTATGGGGCTGCTGCTGGCCAGGGTAGTCAATGCTTCCCTTCGGGAGGGCAAGGTGCCAATTGCCGAAATGCCTCAAAGAGGCAGTGGGTGTGGTCTCTGCTTAAAAAAAACACTGCTTGACATTTGACTCTCTCACCAGCTATTGGCCTATATCTAACCTTCCATTTTTAGGGAAGGTTATTGAAAGTGTTGTGACTCAGAAGCTGCAGGGGTATCTGGACCGTATTGGTTTTCTAGATCCCTTGCCCTCTGGCTTTCATCCAGGTTATGGCACTGAAACTGTGCTTGTGGCTTTGGTCAATGACCTTCACAATGAATTGGATAAGGGTCATTCGACCCTGCTAGATCTGTCGGGTGATTTTGATACAGTTGATTATGAGATGTTGGTGACTCACTTGCAGGACCGATCCAGAGTAGACAGACTTGTTCTTGAATAGTTCCATTCCTTCCTAGCTGGAAAGACTCAGTGAGTAGTGCTCAGGGATTATTTTTCATTGCTCCAGGACCTCTCATGTGGAGTCCTGCAAGGTTCCATTCTGTCCCTGTTCCTGTTCAACATGTACATGCAGCCACTTTGCAAGGTCATAAGGAGGTTTGGTGTATCAATATGCTGAATGGCAGATGTAACAGCTGCCCTACCAGCCCGGGTAAAAAAAACCAACAGTGCTCGGGAAGGACCCTTAGAGGTCAAAATGGCACGCTGCACATGGGACTTCCATGATGTTGTCTGGTGGAACAAATGGCCCAAATAACGATAGCTAGCGACTGTTGAAACTTTTGCCCCATTATGGTCCAATTATAGGTTTGCCTGCCTTTCAGACCTATAACGCTAAAGTGCAGGCACAGGTACTGTATGGGGCTGAGTTTGGGCCCCACTTTGTGCCTAAAATCTTAATTCAACACAGGCGGAGTTCCTACGGGCCCTCTTTCATGCACCCAGAGGCACGCCATATGCAGCAATAAGAGCTGAATGCGGCCAGTTTAGTTGGCAGCAAATTGCAATGGAACGTGCCTTTGGGTTGTGGTGCAGATTGACAGACATCCACTCTCCTGAGCTTTTGCGTGCTGTGGGCCTGGATGGATATCACAATCCCTGGAAGGACAGCATACAGGATGCTTTGACATGTATGGGGTTGTCACCAGAATATCTGGCCCATAAGCCTTTGGCATCCCTTGCAAGGGAGGTCACGTGATATATTTAGACAAACAGAATCGGGTATAATCATCGTTTCCCCTCATATGTCATTATATACTGATCTTATTCTTGACCTAGGGCAGATGGCCATCTACCTCCAGGCACAAATTTCTGCTCGGGGCAAAAACCTATTCTTGGCTGCTCGCTGTAATGCACTGCCTTCCCAGTTTATGGAGGGGCAGGTGGCAGGCATTCCATTTGCCCTAAGGCTTTGCCCATTTGATAGACAGACAGTGGAAACAGTTGGGCATATGCTGCTCCATTGCCACCTTTATGATGGCTTGAGGCATCAGTACTTGAGTGAATATTTAGACAAGCTTCTGGGTCGGTCAGAACCGGTGATCCTTTCCTTCTTGTCAGGCAGTTCAGACAGGAGTATTTTTAAAAACATGGCCATCTTCCTGATCCAGATGATTCAAGCTAGGGAAAATTTCTTGGCATTTAAAAGTAACCCAAGTTAAGTCAGTCTTCATGCCATCCATGTTAACGATCTGTCATGTTATTCTGCTCCAATCTTTTGGTACTTTGGTTGGGTTGCCATATGGTGGTTTTGCTTTTATTGGTTTTCATTATGAGACTTATGTAATCGCTGTTTTAATTGTTTTGGAATTTTGTACTTGTTTATAATCTATGGCCATTGGCTACGCATAATAATAAACTTATCTATCTATCTATATGCTGATGACACCTAACTTTACCTTTTTTTTTCATCTGACCCAGATCCGGCAGTCTCAGTGCTCACTCGTTGTTTGGTAGCTGTGGGGGACTTGATGAGGGCAAGCCTACTGAAGCTGAATCCTGACAAGATGGAAATGATGTTAGTGGGGAAGGCGGTGGGGTTGGTGTCTCCCATCATTGATGGGGTTCACCCTCCACTGGTTCCCCAGGTTCATAGTCTGGGAGTGCTCTTCAACTTCCAGCTCTGCCTGGATGTCCAAGTCGTGGCTGTGGTGAGGAGTGCTTTTAGCCAATTACATCTGATGCAGTGGCTTTCGACCGTATGTCTCGGACTCCAACCTAGCCACTATCATCCAAAGCACTATCATNCACAGCATCGGCTGGCATCACTTCCTGAAACTCATCCCCAAAATATGGACCAGACGTAGCCTTCATCACCTCATGCTCCATTTCTACTATCTCTAATCCAGTGTCTAAGTTGCTCTGGATTTGAGTGATCTTGTCTTCAAAGTGGATGGCAAACTCCTCACAATGGGCCTGGGACAAGTCCCCGTCCAGGCTGAGGGAGGCTGGACTGACCGGTCTCCGCACCACCCAGAACAGCTCTGCTGGACGCGACTTTGCAGATGTTATGAGGGTGGCAAAGAATTCCTTCTTTGCCACCCTCACAGCCTCAATGTAGGACTGCAAATGGGCCCTACGAAGAAGTCGGTCTGATTCAGCATGAGTCCGATGCCAGCATCGCTCTAGTCACCTGCCTTCCTGCTTCATACCCTGCAGCCCCTTGGTAAACCAAGGGGCCCTGCAGTGTCGAGACAGGGGCAGGGGACATCTCGGAGCCACCCTGTTAATAGCCTCTGCAAGAAAGATGTTCCAAGCGTGGATGAGTTCATCCACAGAGTGACTGACAGGATCCATGGTTAAATCCCCCAGGGCATCGTTCTAGTTGCCTGCCTTCCTGCTTCATACCCTGCAGCCCCTTGGTAAACCAAGGGGCCCTGCGGTGTCAAGACAGGGGCAGGGGACATCTCAGAGCCACCCTGTCAATAGCCTTCACAAGCAAGTTGTTCCAAGCCTGGACGAGTTTATCCACAGAGTGGTTGACAGGGTCCAGGGTTAAATCCCCCAGGGCATCCTGGAACCGCTGAGGTTCCATCAGCCTCCGAGGGCAGACCATCCTAACTGGTACCTTCCCCTTCTGGGGGTGACGTACTGAGAGACTGGTCTGAAGGAGGTAATGATTCGTCCATGACAAGAGCATAGCTGTCACATCCCGCACTACCGGATCACCCGCCTCAAGGCCAGAATAGAACACCAGGTCGAGGGTATGTCCCCGCACATGGGTCGGGCAGCTGACAACCTGGGACAAATCCATGGTTGCCATGGCGGCAATGAATTCTCGCTCCACCACCACAAAAAAGAAAGCAAGGTCCTGAGCGGAAAGAGAAGATTGGAGGAGGAGGACAGGAGGGTTGAGAAGGGAGTCAAAGGTGGAAAAGAGGTGGTGACTGTCCCGAGAGGAGGACTCAATGTGGGAGGCATAGTAGTGCTGTCTAGCCATGGAGATAGCAGAATTGAGCAATGAAATTCTTTTGAAAGCCTTTTCACTAGTTGAACAAATTAAGGCCATAATATTATAGAGTGGAGAACACCATTCTATAGTTAAGGCCAGCATGCTAATTTTGATTTAAATAATGAAAATTCTAGGCATGATCTGGTCTAGAAGATCACTTTAGTAAGGGGGTTCAGTCAGTCTGTATTTCATGCAAATTAGACAAAACCAAAGCTGCAGTGGTTTGAAAATCAGAGTAAAATTTTGGGTTTCAGACATTTTTTTACTGGGTCCAAAGTGTATTTTTCAAACATTTGGCTGATGTGTAGTGCTGTTAGAAAATTCAGGGGTTTGTTCTTGCTTGTTCCTTTTTTTTTTTTCAAAATCTGTTTGTAGTTTAAAAGTTGTAAATTTGTTCATTTCCCATATTAGTCTATGGGAGATTTCATAACTTCACACATACACATTATCATCAGCTGGCCAGCAGAGGTTTTGAGATTTGAGCAGGGAAGATGGCACTAACTTTGACAGGTAGGTTATGCGCGCATGTGCATGTGGACTAGGAGGGTGCTCTGGAGGATCCCTTTTCGGACCAGTGGTCCCTAGAGGTTGATGCCCAACTAAGAGAGATGGGTATCTCTCCGGAGTACCTTCAACATAAACCTCCTGCTTCGCACAAAAAAGATGTGCTCTCTCGATTGGAGGATATAGGTCGCCAATTAGAACTTGGCAGGATCAGGCTGACACCTCACATTCGAGACTACCAGACGTACATCCCGGTACTGGGGCAGGTTGCTGCTTACCTAACTGCTCCCATTTCCAGTAGGGCCAAACAGCTACTCTGCAGTGCATGACTAAATGCCTTTCCCTCCTGGGTTTTCAAGGATAGGATTCAGGGCATTCCTTATACCGATAGATTATGTCCATTTGATAATCTAACAGTAGAGACCATCGGGCATATATTTCTACATTGTCATCTATATGATGGCCCAAGCCAGGAGTTATTAGGAGCTATTATAAGGAATTTTCCAGGTCTATCAGACCATGCTCTTTTAGCTGTGATTCTTGATAGTACGGATCCTGAGATTATTAAAAATGGAGCAGCTTTTTTGCTGAAGGCTGCTCATCTTAGAAATTTGTTTTTAAGATATATTTCCACGTCTGTGTAAAATGGAGAATCTGTTATCAACTGTCCCCCTTGCTATTGGCATCTGTTGGGTGGCAGCTGATTTTGAATACCAACGATGACGACAGTTTGTCTATAATATTTGCGTCTTTGTTTTTTGCAATATCTGTGTTTCTTGCAATAGTCCGTGACCACGCAAAAAAGTATTTGATTTGACATGCCCCCCTGCACATATTTGGGCTGCGGGGGAGAATGCACAGCCCAAATATGCACAGGGATCGGCTGGTCTGCAAGCGACCCTTGTGCGGCTTTGCCGACAAAGCTGTGCAGGATGCAGAGCAGGAAATCAAGCTCTGCATCCCACATGGCTTTACCAGCAAAGCCGCGGGGGGGGGGCACTTTCACACCAGCCAATCCCCACACATATACAGGCTGCACATTCTCCCTCACAGCCCAAATATGCGCCGGGGGGGAGGCATGGCTGAAAGTGGCCATAGTTTACACATCTAGGCCAGCCAATTACCATCACAATCATCACAATTACATCCTGCAGCACTGTGACAGAGAACATACAAGAATCTTTATTGGCTCTTTCCTAAACAGATGTTTCCAACTTCCCAGTAACATGGGGGAGAGAATTTTGGGTGGTCAGAGCACAGAATGAGGATATTTGGTTGACATTTCTGCTGGCCAATTAGCATCACAAATCAATCTTATACCATAGTGACACGTAAGAGAATCTTTGGCATAGGCTCATTGTCCGCATAGGCTGTGCAGGCTTTTAAAATTGGGACTCCATCACATATTTACAATATTTGACACAGGTAATCCTAAATGTGTGAAATACAGTCCTCCTAATTGTCATGTACATTGGTTGGACTACAAAGTTGTTACAGTCAGATGTACATTTATATATTAATTGCTTATACCACTAGGACTCTTTATCCAGTCCTTCTGTAGATTGGCAGAGATAGTAACCTTTGGTAGGGGTATACACTTGCCATGTTTCATCTACATTAGATGGGAGACAAAAAAGTTACAGCCACAAACATATATGCAGAATTTTGCAAAATAACATAATTCAACTACTTATAAAATCAAATTCCTTTATCTAATATTTCTGAAATTTGGTATGTGTAATGCCTTCCATTGGAGGCACAATCCATCCATCTTTCAACCAAATACAATGAAAAGCAAAAAGGTTATATACTAACATGTATTTACTATACATTTGAAAATCAAGAACAAAAGTTAAAAAAATGAAATTTTGATATTTATGAAAATGAAAGATTTAAATTAAAAAAACAAAAAACAAAAATGAACAACATACATCCCTAGTGCACACCTCTAGTATCCTGGTGAGAGGCCAGAAACAACTGTGGTGTATGAGAAAGAGGGTAGAGAGGATCTGGGAAGATTGTGAAGAGAGAGTTGCTAGGGCAGTGTGAACAGGTATCAGGAGACTGTGGACATGAGGTAGGGGGTACACTGCTGGGGGAGAGTGATAGGGTATAGTGGGAGAGGAGTATGGAGGGGCTGGGGCAGTGTGATGGGTGAGAAATGTGTGATGGGGGAGTGTGAGGTGGTAATAAGGGACTCTGGGAAAGCATGCTGGGGTGCAGGGTAACCTGGGTAAGAGACTGGGTGGAGTGTGAAGGGTTAGGTCAAATGGGTGTTAGGAATCAGGCAAATAGGTTTCTGGACAAAAGGGTTAGTGAAAGACAAAGGTAGCAACAATTGGTTCTCCAGAATGAATAAGTATGAAAGATGGATTTTCACTTCATTCTTTCCAAGTACGAGTGTTTAATTCTATAAATTGTGAAATGTAAAATTAATTGTAAATATTTTACAGGTAATAAAATTATTTAATTGAAACTCCTTTATTGTAAATAAAATTCTAATTATAAATACTTTACTGCAGTGTCAATGAAATCTTTTAACCCTTTTTTGTGAATACAATCCTTAACTGTATTGGCTTTTTTGCACAATGGAGTCATCCCTCGAGGGTGGGGATATTGGATATCAGAAAGGGGCTGATGCATTTGCAGGGTGAGGAGTGAGAGAGAGGGGTTCCTGTATGTGTGGGGGGAGGGCAGAGGTGGAGCTTCTGTTTCGGGAAGGGTCGGGGAAGGGAAGAGTGAGTGCCAAGATCCATCCCATGACATTCAGTCAGGAATGCAGGGCACTGACAGAGGGGTGTGAGGTGGGTGCACACAGCTGGAACAGCAAGGTCTGCTGATTAGAATTGCCACATTTTAGTACATGGTAAGGATTCTAATATATATGTCTACCCCACCCAGAAGCAGCTGCATTTACGTACATAGTGAGATGCTGAAATTCTGAAATGTAACTGGTACTGGTACTAATCACGGTACTGTACCACCAGTGACAATTAGTGCATTGTGCTCTCAAAACATGAGGAAAGTCTATATTAAAAAAAACTTTTGGTTTAAGAGAAACGTTATGGCCCTTACAAATTCAATCATGCTCCAAAAAGCATGGAAATTGTACGTTAAGGGTTCCGCCTTAACTTCCATGCCATGTAAGCAGTACAGTCTTGCATATTGTCCTCGCTTACAACTTAGACTCCATGCACCCAGACTTTGCCTTGGTCTTTCAACCTCAATCCTCTTCCTCTGCAGATTGGGGGCAACAATGAAGCTGGGGACAGGAGGGATGTATATGAGGAAAACAAGGTTGATGGATAGGGGACGTGTACATGCAGACAAGAGTGGGGGAAGTTGAAGAAGTGTTTTCATCGGGAGGGGTAAGCCAAGTGTGGGGGAGTTCCTATGGAGGACAACATAAGAATGTAAGTAGTGCCATACTGAGTCAGAACAATGGTCCATCAAGCCCAGCATCCTGTCCTCTGACAGTGGCCAATCTCGATTGCATGGGAGAAGAACCAACAGTCACAATGTGCAATCCACTCCGCGTTGTTCACTCCCAGCTCCCGACAATAAGAAGTAGGGATGTGCAAACAGGTTGTGGTTTGGGTTCAGCCATTCGGTTTGGTTCAGTTTGTGTGTTCGGTTCGGGCGTTCGGGTCATTCACCTAGTTCGGGTTCGGCTGTTTGGTTCAGTCGTGTTTGGTTCGGGCATTTGGAAAAAGGATCATGAGAGTGCATGATCGCACCAGAAACCAGAAATTCAAGTGCGTGCGGAGCTGTATGGTGAGAGTGTGTGTGTTTGGCTGGGTGGCTGTTCAGTTTGTGTGTTTTGGCTGTTTGTGTTTGGTTTGGCTGTGTTGTTTGACTGGTTGGTGACTGTTGGTGTGTGGTGGGTGACTGACTGTATGTTTTGGTTGCGTGTTTTGGCTGCATGTTTTTTTTTAAAAATTAAGAAGGCTGTTGTGCTGATGTCATGGCTGGGGGCCAACGTGATGCTCTTGGAGAAGGTCGCTGCTCCTGGACCTTTGGTGGTGGTGGCCGGCTCCTCAGATGAGGAGCAAGAGACTGCCACAGGAGGTGCTGCCAGGTTTTTAAACTTTTTTTTTTACTTTGAGGACAAGAAAGGGTCTATCTGTTAGAGTGATCTCACTGGCATGTGGGTGGGTGCGTGGGTGGTGGGCATCAGTCAGGCACAAACAGTAGGCATCAGCGGGTAGCAGCGGATGTCTGCCACAGAGAGAGAGGGTACTATAGCATGGGGGGACTCTTCCAGCAGTCAGGCAAGAGCACAAGCATCACCCCCACCCAAACATGTGCCAGGCTAGCAAGGGTCTCCACTCTCCAGTTGCCATCCCATTCCCTACACACCTCATAATAAGGGCAGGATTTGCATGTGCCAGCCAGGACCTTTCTAGTTGCAATCCGTAGAATCCCTTAGCACTCCGAGGAGAGCAAGATTTGCCCGTGCCAGCAAGGGTACTTCAAGTTGCCATCGCTACTGGCACCCCAAGGAGGGCAGGATTTGCACGTGCCAGCCACGGCCTTTCTAGTTGCAATCCCTAGCATCCCCTAGCACCCCAACGAGGGCAGGATTTGCACGTGCCAGTCAGGGTCACGTCTCCCGTTGCCAACCCTAGCACAAAATTGGAATGCTGGATATTACAATTTTTTGAATTACCATTTACTATAATAATATCACATTACTGGATAACCAAACTGGCCCAGACCTATATCGAGGGAGGGAGTTAAAAAAAATAATTAAAAATTAGGTAGTAGAGACAAAATATCATGGTGATATCTTTTATTGGACCAACTCAAGTTGGTGGAGGTTCGCAAGCTTCCAGACCACACAGGGTGCTTAGTCAGCCAGGTCAGGAATCAGAACTTGACGAAGGACTCTGTGAGGTTGGGACCTGCCTGACCAAGGACTCTTTGAAGTCCTAAAGCTTGCGAACCTCCACCAACTTGCGTTGGTCCAATAAAAGATATCCAAGCTATTTTGTCTCTACTACCTATTTTGGGGACCAACATGGCAAACATATTCCCTCTACAAAAAATAAAAAATAGTAATGCAATGAACAGTAATGTGGTAAATTGGATAGCTGGCAGATAGTAAATTGGATACCATTCGGTATTAAATTAGATAGTGGATGCTGAAGATACAATGATATCCAAAAGGATACTAATTTCAACTATATTTGTTATTTGTTCTGTACTGAAACTTTTGGAGAACAGCTACTTCAATATCAGGTTTCCTCAATACTTGTGGCTAGGTTGTGGTATTCAGAAAAAGCAATGAGAATAGAAGCATGGTGGATTTTGGACAAGAGACAAAGGTATATCTTGGGTCATGTTACTTGATCTTTTTTTTTTGCCTCTTGGAAGTCACTTACCAGAAAAACTTAGCAGAATAAAATATCAGCATGATGGTGTGAACATTTACACGGGGGCACCTTTATTTTCTCTGTACCTTTTAAGTTCTTTCCCTTTCAGAGACCAAAATAAATATGAAGGCATCCTCAAAGTGCTCTCCCAGCACAAACCTTACTGAAGTTAGTAAGTGGACTTCTACTGGCATAAGCACTTTGAGGATCTGGCACTCAGTACATCCAGATCCATGCTTACCATGGTCTACTCATTCTTTTGAGTAGATCATACTACATCATCCACATAAAATGGGCAAAGAGATGTGGATGAAAGCATTTATAAAATCCACCTAACTTTTTATTTCACTTGACAGTAATTTCCTGGTAGCACTATCGCTAAAAGAACAGTGTTGAAATAGCTGTCTGATTGCATCTCCTATAGCTATATCCTGGCTTGCTCAAAGCTGGATGGACATGTCAAGGCTCATTCAATCCCACATAGAAGAGATTCTGCTGCCTAAGACATGGCAAAGAACTTCCATGGAACTTTCTCTGTAGATTTACCTAGTATATTTGTATGGATTTGGTCTCTATGTAGAAAATCTGATTTCATTTCTTAGACCAATAAAACTTCTTTATGAAGTAGTGTAGGCCTGAAATGAGCAATTTGAGCCAATGTTGTTTCCGTTGGAAACAGTTCATTAGCCTCTGTTTATGCGACAAGGTAACTTACTGGCTTTTACGCAATTTTTCACTATTTCTGGCATTTTTCATTATTTCACTATTTTGGAAAATTGCAATTGTTTGGTAAATCGAAACCCCAGCAAAAGGGGACTCTCGCTTCCCTAACCCTAACATAAAATAATCAGATGGGGGCTAACACTATGGTGTATATAGTATTAGCTAAGAGGCATAACATTGATGGAAAGTTCTGTAAAATGCCAAAAAATGACAGAAAAACCTGAAAATCGATGAAAATACCAGAAAGTGATATAAATTGAGAAAAATACCAGAATGGGACAAAAAATTACAGGAATTCCAGAAAATTGCAGGTGCCAATGTCGCAATGGTTAGAGCACAGTATCACTGACCATTGAGCCGATGGTAAGGGAACACTTGCTCTCACCTCAGCTCTGGTTTCTTTTGGTCCATACTTTTATTAATTGGACAGATTGTTTTTTAAGATGCCCAGCTGAACAATCCTATATGAGTATATATGTATAGTCTGCCATAATGGCCAAAACCAAGGTCCCCTCATGTGCATTGCTTTGAAGCACATATGTACCATGCATACATGATGCACATGCGCACAACGCACACCCAGTGTGCGCATGGTATGTGCACTGCACACACTGGGTGCACACCAGATGCATAGAGTGCACACTCCCAGTTGTAGACCTTATATTGGTCCCCAAATTTCTTTTGCATACTCTATATTGGCCTGTTCTTGCTGCCAGTTGCCATTATTATGCTTATTTCTGTCTCCATGTCAGTTCCTTGATCTGTTCACACTACAAACATGGGAATTCTGCACTAGTAGAATCTTTAAGGAAAAGAGTTATGATAACTATTTGTAAGAAATAACTGTTGACTGATTATCCGTGATTGCCAAAAAGATTTATTGCCAACCGGGATGGGACAGATTAAGATGAGTTTAAAGGATTTATTATAATATTCAGGGTTACAGAGTAAAGCTGAATATTAATTTGACATTAATAGGTTTCATTGCCTCACAAGTCAACTTATAATGCAATAGCAAAATGCAGATTTGACCTCATTCTTTATCCCTTTCCAGATCATTAGTGAGTATGCGACACATTACCTGTCCCCGAGGCACCTTGTTGTTTACTTCTCTGCACTGTCCATTTATTACTTCCCTTTGTTTCCTATCTTTTAAGCTTTAACCTCACTAAAATGTGAGCCTGTCTGGAAAGTTTCAAGGGCAGGTGTTTGGGGTTGGAACAAGCATATATCATTGCACTGAGGCCAGAGGTTACAGAAACTCCATTTGTTTTGCCCCATAGGGTTGAGACCAAAGTGAAAGAATTTTGAAATATGGTATCATCCGTGCAGAAAAACTACAGGGTGAGTAATTTTTGCTTTCCTTTCTTAAGTGACCCTGCCCACCTAGGGCAGTTATATACATTTACTATTCCCTTTGACAAAAACCCATTCTATTTCAGTGCATGTGCTGAACCCACATCTTTATTAAAATATATATTTTTCATCATGTGGTCCCTGTCCTTTCAGCTGTACTGTACCAACACAGGTAATGTCAGCATGGATTACTAATGTCCTTTAAACATTTTATACACTTCCATTAAAGCCTAGCATCTTACATTGTCCCTCAGGCAATATCAATAAAGGCTACGTAGGCTGTCATGGCTTAGCTTTCAGTCTTGAGATCATGCTTAACACCTTCAAACTGTCCACCGAAGTATAGTGCCAGAGGAAATATGTTTCCCTTACAACAAATCACTGTTTTAGAGTAGGGTCTATTAATAAAAAGTATGCTTTATCTATGGCAAGTAGTTGCTGTAGCTACTTGTTCCCAAGAGTTTTAATATATTGACATGCAATCTTAATGGCAGAATCTGCTCTGTAGTCAAGATCCTGCAATGTACCTTAAACATTTTTAATACATATAGAGGAAGTCCCATTGACTTCAACAGGTAATGTCAGCCAATGTTTACTGTCCTTATAAGATGAAGTGCTTATAAGAGCGCTCAGCCATTTTGCAGGACTAAGCTCTAAAGCACTTTTCCCTTGGTGAGCCCCTGAAACTTGGGATGCTTCCATATATCACACAAAGCCCGTGCAGCAACACCCAAGGGTTAGGTTACCACACAGTGGTGATTTCTGTGATAACTGAATGGATATATGAGGTAGTAGCCTTGAGGTAATCTTTGGTGGAATCAGTTTAGGAAACATCTCAACTTCTCCCACAGGTTGCCTTGAGGTTTGATCCATTCACACACCTCAGAAATCACTATTATATGGTACCCCAAGGCACTTCCTGGTGTAGCTCCAGGATGTTCCCATGGCATCTAAATGTGTCCTTACCTTTATGCTTTGTGTTTGAGATCTGATAGGAATTTGATTCATGTTTCTAAACCATATCAGTTCATTGCCAACTCGATATAATTTTCAATGCAAGTGATAGTTAGTTAGTTTATTCACTGGTACCTGATTCCGCCATGGCCATTTTAAATACATCAATGCAAGCGATAATACAGGATTTACATTGTGAAAGACTTCAACTAAAGGATCCACTGGAAATTGTATTTTAAAAAGCATTCTTTCTCTGGGGAATGCTAAGGCTAGACATGACGGCATTTATTATTATTTTGATTTGTTTTAAGGCATGCCAAGTTTATGCATATGGTTACAAGATATTGCTTACAGTCTTGCATAATTAAATGCAAAATATATTTAGGTTTATTAGTGAGGTTTCTTAGAAGGAAGTTGTATTTCATAGGTAGACCATAAAATACTTGGATAAAAATCACTCCTAAGACTACTGTATTTGTTGCAAATAACGCCTTTTTTAGTACAGCTAAACTTAGATATACTTTAAAGGCCATGACCAAAAAAGCTAAAACTACCAAAATGCTTGATGGAAGAGATGGCAGATAAGTAACAAAAGCCATTCTGTAGACTGCACTGAGGCAGTGAAAGAGTAATTGAGGGGGGGGGGGGGGGGGAGACAGTGCATTGATTTCAAGCTGTAATATGCAACAAGTGAATGAAAAAAGAGATTGTGTTTTTATGAGTTTGTATCTCATTTGAGTAGGAAAAAACACTATTTTGTAAAATAATAGTTCTTTATTGGACTAATATCTAAATGCCATTGTCAATATCTCTTTAAAATGACATACAGCTAAATATCTGTTTAGTATAATTTACCTGCCATGAAAGTTATTAATAATAAATCCCATGTTACTAATGTAGAGAGTACATGTAATTTAATGTTCAATTAAAAATATCATTCAAGACAATGAAGCCCTGGTCAGCATAGTTTGTCATTTCTCAAAACCATACTTTGTTGTAGGTTTTGCTTAGTGTGCAATATCACATCTACCCAAAATTCAAATCATTTGCTTTCTGATCTTTCATATGGCAATGAAAAATAGATCCTAAAATTGAAAATGAAGAATCTTCATTTAAATTCCATATAAAAGAGGTTTAGAGTCTTAGTTAGAGTCTATTCTAATATGTACAGAATTGACAGCAATGGTGTGGGATCACAACACTAATAAAAGTCCCATAATTCACTGTCATTAAATTGGAGCATTCAGTTTATGGTTGATGACAGCTGCTTACTAAAAACATTTATTTTAGCTGCAACTGATATAAATTCACCATGCCCCAACTTCAGCCTTCTTCCAATAAGGTAAATTTCTCAAAAAGATGTCTGTTCTTGCCAAGACTTTTAAAAAAAAAATCAGAATATTTTCAAATTCTTTATTAATTTTTTTTTGGGGGGGGGTTGACAATTTTTGTCTCAAAAATAAATCAATTTCAGACACTAACAAATTTCAGCAATTGAAACTGCCCATTTCAGAAATTCGCAATGAAATTTACAATAGAGGTTTCTCTTATACTTCAGGTAGGAAAGTAACCCTGAATGTAAAGCATAAACTATCATTGGGTAAAAATAAAGGAAGAGGGAGCCGCCCCCAGCCAGGACAGGTCAGATAATGGAATAAACGTTTCCCTGGCCTGATCCAGCTAGAGAGGGGGGCAGGGAATGACTTGTAGCCAGATGACCCCACCTCTGTGCTGTAGTCAATGCTCCACCATGAAGGGCAGTCATGGCACCCTCCCATACTGGGCCAAGGTGGCACAGAAACAGACGCACCCACCCATTTCGGCCCACTATGGCCCACCTGAGTGATTCTCGGGGCCCAACTGTGGGCCCGGTTCCTTCTCGGCCCACATTTCTTGGAACCAGTCACCTACCCCATTGGAGTCTGTACCGGGCCCACATCTGGTGGCCCAGAAACAGACGCAAGGGATAAGGCACTGGTCCAGGAAGGCGATAGCAGATGTTGTCACCAAACCATGGAAGGAAGCAATGAGACATTAAACAGGCCATGTTATTAACAAAACAGTTGAGAGAAAGTTAAAAATTCCAAACAAAATGTCCAGTGTAACATAACATTCTAACGTTAAAGGACCCTGATGAATGCTCAGTTCCAGGCCTAATGCAACAATTCCAATGGACTAACCTCACATTACCCCCAAGATGCCTGACATGGGTGAAGGTGATGCTCATTGAGGTCCCCTACTGAGGGCTCCCAAACAAGGGGGAGGCAGCCTGTGTTCCACCTGGGACCACATCTGTCCTACATGTGGTTCTGTGCCCACCTCAACACCTGGGAAGGTCAGCTGCTGGGCTGCTCCCTGCTCTTGCGTCTACCCCATTCCCCAACTTGTAAGGAAATGTCTTCTAATTACTGAACTCAATCACTCACATTATCAACTATTCACTGACTCTGCCACAAGGAAATGCCAGCCCAGTGTGGCTGGTTTCCTACTCCCCCATCACAGACTGTGAATTAAGAAGCTCTCACTTGTGCACCAGATTTTCCAGATAGAATTTGGACAAGCAGACTCCATTTTCCCTATATAATACATCCCAAGACTGATGGATCATGTCATGCCTCAAACATTGCCCCCCTTACTGAACTTGACACTTCTCGATTTCCCTAGTTGCCTCTTTGGGATGTGTTGCACCCTGCCAAACCATTCTCCCCATCATACTTGCTCAAACAATCAGTGTCCCAGGGAAGTTAGTGATGATCTCCCACAGTTCCCTTTTAACACTCATGATCAAGTACAACCCAGTGTAGTTTGGCAGATCAATCTCTCTCAATCAGCACATCTAGGGGGAAAGATCGCAGCAGCATTCAACATAGGCAGGAGCTGCTCCCATAGCAAACGGTTCTTGCCCATCTAAAATATTCCAGCTGAGTGCCCTGAAGGCCCTCCCCAATGGCCTTAGCTGCTCAGAAATAAGCTGCAGCTGATGATCTAGATCTGGCCTCAATTCTGAAATAGTATGGAGAAAACAAGAAATTTACATGCTGCCCTGCACATATCAGCCCCTTAATGGTCAGCTACCCAAGCCCTGCACATATTATCTCAATGCCCCAGAATGTCAACATCCCAGCTCCTGAATAGTCCTTGTCACTAAATGACAGGGCTGCAGCCAAGCTTACTACATCTATCCTATAGGAGTGTCACCCAAAATTCTTGGGAGAGAGATTCAGGTCGAAGAGGCATTTCTTAAACACTACAATAAACTGATAGCACATGAGAAAAGTCCTAGCATATGAGGAAACTCCTGTTGATATGCCAGACTAAGGAACCCTGACAACATGGGTGCTGAGTAGAGCTGAAATGGGTACTCGATTTAGTACTCACAGGAAACGTCTTTGGGTACTGCATTGGGTATATGATGGGTTACCCGGGTACTGATCGGGTACCCGAATAACTGAAAAATCAGGTACTTCCGGTACTGAATTTTTGATTTCCCTAGTTGCCTCTTTGGGATGTGGACATCCCAATGCTCCACCATGAAGGGCAGTGGTGCCCAATAGGTATAGCATATACCAATCAGTATATGGAGTTGGAAAATCAAAAACTACCAAGAAAATATTATTTTATTATTTTAAAAAGTGCCTGGAAGTAGTTGCCTGGGACCAGAAGTTGACTTTGGGTGTTTTGAGAAATGATGGGCCTCCAGGCCCAACACGCTGAACCCTGGACCAGGATCTCTCACAGATCAGCCGTCCTTTAGATGTTCTGGTCTGTTTACTGTGGGGAATCGAGGAGGGGGCAGGGCTGAGAGGCGTGATGTGCGGCCGCTCTGCCCCACCCCCCATGACCGCCCACCCTCAGGGAAACGGGCAAGTGCAGCGGCCAATCAGGCTGCTGCGCTGAATCCCTACCCACAGTCAGGGATTCAATCCGGACCAGGGCAAGTTAACAGATGTTACTTTTGCCCCTTTCCTGATTGTGGTGAAGCTAACCACGATTTCGGCCCTGAAGTTGGCCTCAACCACAGAACCATGGTTAGCTTTGAACCCCATCAGGAATTCACCATGGTGAACATCTGGGCGGGGCTCAAGCAGACGTATATGGGATCACAGCCATCACACTGGATCCACTGTGATCCAGTGTAGTTGACTGTGATCACGTTACATCTAAAAATACCCTTTATGGAATAGAAAAGCCAGAAATATGTTTTTGAGAAGAATTTTTTTTTAAAAAGAAAAGAAAAAAGAAAATAGAACCAGAAGTAGTTTTCCAAGACTTGAAGTCACCACAAAAATTGTTGGAACTTGATGGAAACCTGACAAATATATGTCAGAAGTTGATATAGCAACAAAAGTGTCAAAAAATCAGTACCAGAAGTCAACATTCTGGGACCGGTAGTTGACATTCTGGGACCTCGAGTACCTGATTGGGTCATAACCACATGCAGGTCAAATTGGGTAGTGAAATTTCAAATCGGTTACCCGATTTTGTTGGTACCCTTTTTCAGCTCTATCACTGAGCCAAGTAAAGCTGCATTGCTCCGACAGGGCATAGCTTTGAATGACCTGTGTGGCAGGGTAGAGCCACAGAAGGCTTGGAGCCCTTTAAGACAGCTTGCACTCGCACAGGGGGATGTGCGAGTAGAGCTGCAGGCGTTGGAGGAGTGGGAGGACCATGCCTAATTGGAAAGCAGCTGTGCGAGGGCATGGCACTAGCCAGTCCAGATATTTTGTGGGCTGGATCTTGATACCGCTTACCCTGGACTAGCCCCAACCCTGAAACAACCTGCCAAGCCACCAAAAGAATTGAGTGATGCTATCTGGACAATAACATGCACTACTACGAAGTTATCACACCAGAAAAGAACCCTCTTATTGGCAATGCTCTTATTGTCTCTCCCTCTGTTCCCCCTTCCCTGTCTCCCCTCCCGTCTTTAGATTGTAAGCTTTTGGGCAGGGACCGTGTCTATCTTACTCTCTGTAAAGCAGCAGGTACATCACTGGAGCTATATAAATAATAATAATAATAATAATAATAATAAATGCTCCCAGCCGCAGGTGCACAGCCACAAGGATGGGAAAGAATTCAAGAAACGTTATTCCCTGGTGATTCCTACACCCACCCATTCCTGGAGACATTGCATGGCACACCATCTACTGACACCTATAGTAACCCCAAAGCCCAGACCCTGTGTAGAGTATGACTGGAGCTGTAGCTCAGTTTCAAGGAGCCGTCTTTCCCTCCAGAAGCTCACTCCATTATACCCTGCCAGAAACTTGCTCCAAATTCTCCATCATTCCTTTGGTGACATGCATGTGGTGATGGGGTTGTAGCGCACTGGACACTCTGGTATACAGTAGCAACAGAAAGGCATGCCCGGCGCAACCATTCTGCAGGTGAAGTTGAGGCACTTGAGGAGTGATTGGAGTTGGTTAACCATGACCTTAGTGGCAAGTATGCACTTATTAATTGTTATCCACAATGCAGTAAGCTTATCTGCTGGGAGACAGGAGAGGGAATGGACAGTTTGAGCCTGATCCGCAGAAAGCTCAAGCACTTGTTTTTTTCAGGTGTCAGGGGCACATTGAGCTTATTGGCATCCTACAAGGTTTGCAGCAGCACTTCACACTCTGGGGTGCCCGCCCTCCCGAAAATAAAACCATCTGTATAATGCAATAGCCACATTCCTGCCCTCTTCCCCAACAACCAGTCAGGCTGGCGGGAGAGTACAAAATGGAGGCTCCCAAGTCTCGCAATGATTCCCCCTGATTCCACACCACGGCTACCCTAACCGGGTGCACACAGTTTCCTGGCTTGGTGTGGCTACAAGGGCTTGCTCCCTTCCTCTGAAAAGAGGAGGGGAAGCACAAAAACAAACCTCCTCCCCCTCCCCTGAGGCATGGGGGACGGGGTGCTAGCTAAGGTGCTTTTCTTCTAGTTAGAAGAAAACTATTATCTATGCCAAATGCCAAACAATAATAAATAGAAAATAGAAAAATGCAGTCTCGTATTATCCAAAGCAACCCAAATGCAATATAATATTTGTGAAATGGCACTACCCTTATCCTCCTTAACAGCTCAATGGACACTAACACAGTCAAACAGTCAGTCAGTCAGTCAATTTTATTTAGCGTGTCCAACGACCATTGCTTAAAAATAACAAACACCCCCAATGAGGAGAAAAGAACATACATAAAAACTCAAATTAAAAAATAATAAAATAAGAAGAAGAATCAAACATGTTCAAAGTAGAATACAAAACATTATCATTCAAGGGGAAAAGGGTCTCCTGGAGCATAGAACCAAGGTCCTAGAGGAGCCCAGCACCACCTCTGAGGCCGGCTCTGCTAGAGCGGTAAGGGATGCTGCCAGACAGGAAGGGGCCAGGTATACCAGTAGCACCCCAAGCTTGCCCCGGGACAAATCAAACACCACGTGATGGCCCTCAATACCTACAATCTCCTGAACTGGATACCTCCTAACAGGCCATTCCTCTCTAAAAATAATCGGTACAGCACCTCCCCGGCCATCCATGCAGGGCTGATGCTGCATGGCATACCCGGACGGAACGAGATTGGCCAAAGTTGGACCGGCCAACTCGTCCAGCCAGATCTCCAAAATACATACGAGGTCCACGGCCTCATCCAAGATTATATCCTGGACAATTGGGGTCTTGTTAACAACAGACCTCGCTTTTAGCAACAGCAGCCCCCTACGTGAGCACCTTGGACCCGGCTCCTCCCTCACCCACAGCAGGGGGATGGCAACCCACACCTCCCTCAGACACCAAGGTCCCCTAGGGGTGCGTGCCGTCCAACCCTATGGACCATACCATCCATGCCCAAGAACCACCCCTATAGCTGCACCTTCCCCCCCGTCCACCAAATGAGAGGCTGAGAGGCCCCTCACCCCCTCATCCCTCTTACCACTCCCTCCCCAAACTACTACCCCATCCCCCTGGCCATCCTGCTGCCACAAGGGGTCAGTAGAGGACATACACCACCACCACCCCGACTTCCCTTTCTCACCGGGGCTGGGCTCCCTCCCCACACCTCCAATAACCCTCCCAATACTCCCCCTGCTTCCACCAGGGTAAAATACCAGGATACCCTCCCCCTCCCTCTAACCACTCCTCCTACACCCCCACCCTTCCTCCCCAGTCCTGAACAAGAAGGAACCCCACCAAGACGTCCCCTGCATCCCCTGCATCCCTTCGGCCTACGGATTGCGGCCTGCAATGGGAGCTGCTGGCTTTATAGCCCTGGCTACTTCCGGGTGGGGGAGGGCACAAGCCATCCCTCACGAGGATAAAGATAAGGACAAGGAGGATAAGGATAGTCAAACAGGACTGTTTGACTGTGTTAGTGGCCATTGAGCTGTTAAGGAGGATAAGAGTAGTGCCATTTTACAAATATTAGATTGCATTTGGGTTGCTTTGGATAATACGAGACTGCATTTTTCTATTTTCTATTTATGATTATATTTTATTGATTTGTTACAGTAAATTGTTATCATTTTTCTATAAGTAGTCTTATTTCTTTTGCGTTTTGACTTTAGTGGCTGCTTGTTTTCCCTTTTTGTATTAGTCTTTTATTCCATTAACAGTTGTAAGAAATACAGTGGCCAATAGGGATGTGCAAATGTGGTTCGGAAGTTAGGAGTTCGGCCCGAACTTGGCCAGTTCGAACAACCGAATCCAAACCCAAACCGACCGAACCAAAAACGATACCGAACTCTGAAACGACTGAACAGTTCAGTCGGTTCAGATCGACTTTGGCCTGGAGAAAAACAGCAGAACAAAAACACCAGTAAAACACGACCCCTGCCTGACACAGGGAGGGGGGGGGTCAGCTGAGGAGCAGACTTCCAGGCACCAGGGGTGGAGAGGCTTGGAGTAGCAGCCAATCTGCTCAATCACCATCCCTTTTCTTCTCAGACCACTGACTTTGCAGACTGTGATTGTCCACGAGCTAGGCTGCACAGAGCCAATGGGGCTTGCAGTGAGGCAGGCACAGCAAGAAACAAAACTCATTGCCCTCCCCCCTTCCAACGCCTTCTGAGCTAGCCACTGTTCCTGACAGCAGGCGTTTTCAGAAGGCTCCCTCTCCCAGCAGTTTTTGTTCCTTCCTATTCCTAATTCATTGCCATCCTCCTCCTATTTCATCCATCCAACCCATTTACCTCCATATTATCATTTATTTAGATTATATTACATAGATGTAGGCATTATTTTTAATTTTTACCCCTCCCTGTGTCCTTCCTCCCACCTCCATTGAATCCTTTCCCTCTACCTCTATATATTCCTCCATCCCTGATTCCCTTCCCCTGTTTTTGGATTTATTTAGAGTAGGATTATTAGATTGATTTTGGCTTCATTTCAGTTTTGTACCCCTCCTTGGTCTTTGTGTTCCCCCCCATCCCTGTGTAATATTGTATATATAGATAAATAGATATTAGATATTGTATGTTAGTTACTATAGATAGATAAATAGTTGTAGGCGAGTTAGCTTAGATATATATAGAGAGATAGTGTTAGTGTGTAGTTAGTTATTCAGTTTTGATATTTTAGAGTGTTTGTAGGACTAGGCCTTTAGATATAATATTGACATATATAGATGGTAGAATAGTTAATACTATAGTTAGAGTTAGCGTAGAAAATATTAGAAAAATTTGAATGATAGATACTGGGGTGAGACTACCGGATCTACCGGTATCCGATACTGCCCGGTATTGGGTGTACCGGCAGTATCAGTTTAAACCCAGTAATCCAGGTAAATTACCGGATTCCCCCCATTCAAATGAATGGCCGCAATGTAAAAAAAAAAAACACAAAAGAACACAAACACTTTCCCTCCCCGAGTCCAGGCTGCGTGGGTGGAAGGGGAGACACCCCTCACCCACCCTGCCCAGACTGGATTTAAACAACAACAAAAATTTCCCCTAAGTCCCCTAGTGCAGGCTCCGGGCTGCCGCCGGTGACCCAGAGCCTGCACCAGCACTGCAGCAGGTAAGTGTACCAGTACTGTACTGATCCCTGGTGTGGGGGGGTGGTTTAACACCCACCCCACCCCAGGGATCACCCTACCTCCTCATCCAGGGATGAATGCCATTGCCTACCTTGAGCTTCGGGCGGCGGTGGTCTGACGGTTTCAGCGCTGGCTGTGGCTGCCGGCTTCAGCACGCTACTTGGCCTTCCGGGGAACTTTCAGGTTCCCCAGAAGGCCTAGTAGCATGCTGAAGCCAGCAGCCACAGCCAGCGCTGAAGCCCCCAGACCGCTGCCGCCGCCGCAACCACCCGGAGCTCAAGGTAGGCAATGGCATTAATCCCTGGGTGGGGAGTAGGGTCATCCCTGATGTGGGGGGTGTTAAACCACCCCCCACTCCAGGGATCAGTACAGTACCGGTACACTTACCTGCTGCAGTGCTGGTGCGGGCTCTGGGTCGCCGGCGGCGGCCCAGAGTCCGCACTAGGGGGATTTAGGGTAATTTTTTGTTGTTGTTTAAATCCAGGCTTGGCAGGGTGGGTGGGGGGTGTCCCCCCTTCCACCCGCACAGTCTGGGAGGGGGAGGGGGAGGTTTTTGTTTTTTTCCATTGATTTCAATGGGGACAGTTCCCCATTGAAATCAATGGAAAAGATCCAGTACCAGTAAACCAGTATTAATCTGGTAAGCCATTTTTTTAAATCCGGAAACTGGTAAAACCAGTACCCAGTATTTGCCCTGATGTCCCACCCCGAAATATAGATTGATCGATCAATCGATCGATATTTGTGTGCATTTTTGTTGGAAGACAATGAGAAGGGAAGTAGGAGAGTCTGGTCTGTTGCCCATAAGGTGGGCAACGGGGCACGTGGCAGAGATGGTAGTAGTATGGGCCATGCCAGCAGAGTGGCAGCAGACAGCAGCAGCAGCCAGAGCCCATCATCACGTCCCAAGCTTCACAGGCATGATTTTGGGAGACAGGGTTCAGATGCTCCCAGCAGCAGTGGCTCTAGTCTGGGGGTGGTTTGGTGGTGCCTCCTGGCTGCATTGTCCAATGTCACGCAGTGCACTGGAAGAGCTGCAGGACATGAGGCTGATGCTGCAGGAGCAGGTGCTGTTTCTGATGTTCCTCCAGGGCCACCAATGTCCCTTAATGTTGAGGTAATCCCCAGCAGTCCAGGACTGGTGGATCCCACCCTGGCTGCTAGAGGCAGGGCCCGATCCCCGGACAATGGCAGCAGGGAGAGGAGTAGCAGCAGAAGCAGCAGCAGCAGTATCAGCTCTAGGGGCATAGGGAGGAGAGTGGCACTAGCATGGTGGGCAGTCACGCCTCAGGGTCCCAGTACTCCCCTTCATGGAACATCACAGTGATTGAGGACAGTGAGACAGAAGAAGACACTAGTCCCACAGAGGAGATGTCTGGAGCTGAGGCAATGGCTGTTCCTCCTCCCAGAGCTGTGTCACCACCAAGTTCTGCCCCTCTCTTCAGCGCTGGCAGCAGCAGTGCATCACTCAGGGTGGGCCAGAAGGCAGGAGCAGGGAAAAAATCCGCTGTCTGGGCACATTTCAAGCTGGTGCGGGCGGATGATCCCAGTGAGGTGCAGTGCACTGTGTGCAATAAGCTGGTGAAGCGTGGGCAGGTGCTCACCAACCTTGGGACAAATGCCATGGTGAG
>QEPC01008727.1:33093-61744 GCA_003113815.1 Sphenodon punctatus
CTGGCTGGCACATGCAAATCCTGCCCTTATTTGGGGGCTAGGGAGCAATAACAATGGGAAGACCCTGGCTGGCACGTGCAAATCCTGTCCTTATTTGAGTTCTAGGGATAGCAATGGAGAGACCCTTGCTGTCATGTGCAAATTCTCATTACCCTTCTTTGTGTACTAGGGATGGCAACTGGACCCTTGCAGGCATGTGCAAATCCTGCCCTTCTTGGGGTGCTAGTAATGGCAATGGGAGACCTACCTTGCTAGATGGCTGGCACATGTATGTGTGGGTGCTTCCTTCACCTCATGCTGTGACTGCTGGAAGAGCCCCCCACAGTACCCTCTCTCTCTCTATGGCAGACATCCGCTGCCACCCGCTGATGCCCACTGTTTGTGCCTGACTGCCCACCACCCACACACCAGTGAGCTAGCTCACTCTAAAGGATAGTATTCTTCTTGTCCTCAAAGTAAAAAAAAAGTTTACAAACCTGGTAGCCCACTTGTTCCTCTGCTGAGGAGCCGACCTCCACCACTGAAGGTCCAGCAGTGGCAGGAACCTCTTCCTCTGCCTGCACCGGCTCCGCCACCTTGTCCTTCCCCCCAGGCTTGGCCTTTTATCCTCACACTCCTCTTTTTTTTTTAAAGTCCACCCACACACAAACAAACAGCCAAACAAATACCCACCAACTCACCCACCAGCCAAACCAACAGTCAAACCAATACACAGTCCAACACAACCAAAACACACCAAATGAAGACATCCAGACAGCCACAACACACATTCTCTCTCACCACACAAGCTCCGCACGCATTCAAACTTCCGGTTTCTGGCTTCTGATGCAATTACGGGACCATGCGATATCTAGACCGAAACCAATTTCTGAACGCATGAACCGAACTGAACACCAGCGAAATGAATGACTGAACACAAAGCCAATCCCCAGACTGAACAACTGAACCCAAACTCAGTTCCCGAACCAAATGACCAAACAACCAAACAGCGACCTGTTCGCACATCCCTAGTGGGCAAAATTCAATTCCCAAGAGCTGCATACCAAAATTTCCATGTCACTGAGAGCCACAAGGCACTTTACAATGATCACACCTTCCCCTGGTCTTGGGGGCAAGTCAATGTGGTTTTCCCCAAACCGTTCCCCCGACATCAATGGTAGTGCAGGACACACTGCCCCTGCTCCCATGGCCACCACCACCAGCAGCAGCAGCAGCAGCAGTGAAAATGGTGGCTCAGGTTCTCTCACTCCTGAAGGAGCCACAGCAGGGACAGGGTCCAAGACAGTTATTTCTGACAAGAGCTGCAGTCCAGGTGCCCGAGAGCTGCATGCAGCTTCCAAGCCACCATTGCTTCCCCTCCCCCCGCCTAAGATAAATAGGAAGACAGGGACTCAGCACTTTTTAATGTCCCACAACACACACCAACAATTGTCATCCAGCCAATTCAAATACAGGTTTCATATAGCCTTTGTGATTGAAAAGCAAAGCTCAGTACTTATTCTATGTGCCCTTATCTGCAGCAATTTTAAAACACTAATTCTAAAACACTTAATGCTAATTCTAAAACATTTTAAAACACAAATTTTAAAGACCCTATGAGCCCTTATCTGGAGCAATTTTTAAACACTAATTATTATTATTTATTATTAGCATTTATATAGCACTAGCGATGTATCTGGCACTTTACAGAGAAGAAGATAGACATGGTCCCTGCCCGAGAGATTACAATCTAAAGACAGGGGGAGGGGAGACAGGGAAGGGGGAACAGAGGGAGAGACAAGGGATGCAATATTCATAAGCATGCGAGAACTCAGGTACATGTTCTTGGCTTGGTTGCAGTAAATTGGGAGTTTACAGATAACAGGTGGGGGGATAACCCTTTCCCAGAAAGGCAGAGGGTGCCTGGCTTCCTCAGCCACCTCCCCAATCACTGTTTCCCCACCCCTCCCTACAGGCAGTGCCTGCCCCGCAGCAACAGGGAAACAAGGCAGCCTCCCTCCCTCCGCCACCCCACATGCACAGCCATGCCCCCACCCTTTTAAGACCCTATGTGCCCTTATCTGCAACAATTTTAAAACACTAATTCTAAAACATTTGAAAACACTAATTTGAAAACCCCAATTCTGCCCCCACCCCCAATTCCACCCAGGACCTCCATTTTCCTCCTCCAGACCCCCATTTTCTTTCTCCAAGAGTCCCCCCACATACCCACAAAGTCCCACCCCCCCAGGCCTCCATTCTACCCCCTCAAACCCATCCCACCCACCCCCATTCTGCTCCCACTCATCACTTCTTTTGCTCCTGGGGTTCTTGGGGCTGGGGCCCATCCCCCCATGCCCCATGAACCCCAGGAGCAAAAGAGGCCTCAAGAAAAGAAGACAGGTCACACTTACCAGCTTCACAGGCAGAAACAGGATCTGAGGATGGAAGGAGGGAGGCAGGCAGCCGAGGACTCAGGTAAGGAAGAACCCAGCAAAAGCAGGTCTTGCCTTGTGATTCTGGCAGGGCCAGCAGGCAGCACTGAAGGCAGATCCTAGGCTCCCCCTCCCTCTTGGAGGGAGGGGGAGCCTAAGAGCTGCACATCAGAGTCCCAGCCCTCAGCCACAGTCAGACGAGCAAGGGAAGTCCTGTGGCCTGGGCGACTACTGTGTGGCACCTGGGTATGGGCTTTAGCGCTGTGCATGCGCTACCCTCTCTTCAATGCCACAAGCAGCACTATTTCATTGCTGGTTTCCCTTTATATGATATGGATGGCACTTCTAAGCGCCCATATTGCATATAGGGTAGAAAGCCTCGCTTTTGTCCCTGAAGGCTTCCTTAGGTCAGGTCAAAGGAAGCCTTTGGGGAGTGGGTTAGAAGGTTTCTACATTCTCACAACGTCTACACCACGTGCGCACACAATCAGTGAGAATGTCCGGAGCCATCTGGAAGAACCTTGTTTACAAGGCGGCAACCTTCTTGGGTTCAGCAGGTGGCGATTTCCTTTAAAAAAAACCAAAAAAACCCCCCACAGAATGCAGCACTCATTGTCCGGGGAGTCCTGGGGCCAGGAAGGGAATTGACCCTGATTCCCTAGGGGGCGCACTGCATTTGCTTGAAGCTTATCCTCGAAGAGACAGGTTAGTGCCTGGAATAGGTAGAAAACTAGCTGTATCAGCTGCTGCCACCAGTAAGATGGAAAATTCTGCTCTGCACATTTTTTGCAGTTTAAATAGATTTAGACAACTTACATGAAGTGTTTTTGTTTGTTTGTTTTTAAAAAGATAATATGGTATATAATTCTAAAGCCTTTGACTTTCTTGAAGTTCATAGCAGAGGTTTCAGCCAGAACAGATAAGCATATAGTAAGAATATAAAGGTGAAATCCTGGTGCCATTATTCTCAATTAAATTTTTGCCAGGATTTCATCAGAAGTAGTTAGGAGCTGCATGTAAAGAAACCTTTAGAAACCTTTTTTAGATAAATCCATCTCCATTGATTGTCACTAGCTGAAGGAAAAGATCTGGTTATAACAGACTTCTATTTTGCATAGCAGTTAAATTTGGTTCTGAAAAAAGCAAAACAAGAAAAGAAAAAGGGAACTAGCAATGTTTACCTGCCTTTGTAAAGATTTCTGATTTTCACAATTGAAAAATGTTGTTTTAGACTCTCATATTACTAAACTGAATCATCACGAATTTCCTGATTTTCCCACCCCTTTATCAACTCAGTTATGAAGAAAGTTTGGTAAAAAGTTCATGAATCCAGCCTAAAGGTACTACTTTAATGTTAGCTCTTCAAAAGCAAGTACCATGGCTAAGTCTTACTGACATATTATACTGGAACCTGCAGTGTATGACAAGACCTTCAGAGGAGATACAATGAAAAAGCTTTTGAACTATTTCTTGAACTTACAGTATGATAGGGTAACTGATTAACTATGATCCATTGCTGACAGATCCCTTTAAAGTAGTATGAGGGATGAAGAGAAGGGGGCACAGAAGCTTCTACATCCTGCACACTTTGGGGGGGAGGTGTCAGAAGAAAGAGAGTGGAGATGAAGGCATGTATCCATGGTGCAGATGCATGATCTGGACATTCCCCTTCCTTCCTTCATTCTGAACACATCCTTTAAACACACACATCCAGAAAAACTCTGTCTATTCCATGGAGCTTGTACTAATTTTCAAAGTGGCCCACAGGAGGAAAAAATCTCCTCACCCCATAGTAGACAAAGGAGCAGAGAGACATGGAGTCAGAGACAAAGTAGTAAAGAGTTAGATGGATTTGGATTATGGCGGCAATCCTGACCTCACTGAAGTCTATGATGATACTCCCACTGACTTGGCTTTAATGAATGAGGATCATACTATGGTAGTTCTGAGTATTTAAAAAAAACTTGAGTATTCTCCGAGGAGTGGTACAGCAGTCCCTCGGAGTTTCTGAGACTGGGGAGATGGCTATGACGGGTCAAAAGTGGGGTGCTTAAGGAAGAGCGGGGGGCCTAGCAGGGGGGTCAGGATGGGTTACTTACCTTCCGAAAGGGTCCTGTGTGATGCGTGTCTTCTTCCCTGGGTTGTAAATTTGAAAGTAAAAAGAGAAAGTTGTAAAAAGGTCATGCATCGCATGGGACCCCTCTGAAAGATAAATAAGTCACCCCTGACCTCCCCTGCTAGGCCCCTACACACCCCTGACGTCCCACTAGGCCACCCACTAGTGTTCCCCCTTCCCTGGCCCCTGATGGCCTATTCCCTCCCCAGCCAGTAGAGACCAGGGAAGGGGGAGCAGGGGTCTAGCACTGGCCTCCAGACTCCAGCTTCCCTGCCCTCTGGATTCTTTCCTCGCACTCGGCTGTAGTTTTCCGAGTTCCAAAGTTTCAGGGCACTTACTCAGAACTTTTAATGTGTTCTGTCCTGCTCAATTCCTCAGCACTATGATAATTCAGGTCACTCCTACAACAAACACCTTCATTTATTAGACCTTGCTCCTCTTCCCCACCTTCCTGTTGTTTCCCATCTCTCTTCCCCTTGTTTTTTCTTCTTTTTCCTCTGTTGCTTCCCCATCATTTTAAAAATTCCCCCTACCTCAGTCAGAATGGAGCTAATTTTTTTTACCAGTTGTGTTTCTTTTTGTTCCCACTCCAACGTACCTTCTGCATCCCCAGGGGTCCACCTCTTTGGTGCAAGAACCACTGAGAAAGCAGATAAAAATGTTTGCCTTGCATGTGGGAGACCAGGTGCAAATAATCCCTTAGATGAACTTATAGGGTGGCCTTAGACAAGTCCCCCATCTATAAAAGGAGACTAATAATTATCTACCTCACCAGGCTTTTGTGAGGCTAGGCTAGAGGAGGATAGTAAGTAAACTGAACCATGAGCATTATATAGATGATGAATAATAATGACATGTGCTATGTAGGGAGAACATTGGTGCATTGACTGAGTGTTCGGTGAGCAGGGCATATCCATTGACTTGACACTTTTAGTTATATTCATTCGGGTTTCAGAGGGAAGAAACTTTAGCAGTATTGTATTAGGAAACAGAACTCTATTCCCTCCCCAAACTCATGGACCAAATTAGTCCTTCCTGTGGCCAGCAGCCTTTGACAGGAACTAGCTGTGAAAAGAGCTATGCAAGCATTTGGTGTTCCCAGTAACTGACACTTTAGCTATCTGAACAATATGCTTTCAAGAAATGTCCATAGGACTATCATTTAAAAAGGAGGTTTACCACGACCTTATAGCAACCTGTGATTTACAAATTGCTCTGAACAGAATTTACAAGGAAATTGGATATCATTAGTAGGCTGCTTTTACCAGGTCTGGCTGAGGTCAGTATGGCTGCAGAGTGTTAATGGCTATGTTTGCCCAACTCAAGCAAATTGCTTGGGTATGGCTTTGCAAAGCAGAATTGCTTTAAATCAGTCAGTTGCAATAGCTTTCTGTAAATTGTTCTTAGACTATAGCATGTCCATAGGCCACAAAGGTGACATGAGTTATGTAAAGCAATTCCTGGGTAGAAAAACACTCTTACAATATAGAAATATTACACTGATCACTCATAAATAATTTATTTTTAGAGCAAAAACAAGAAACACCCTTCAGTTCAGGGGCAGAAAGACCAAGGCAAAGTATGAGTGCATAGAGCCTAAGTTATAAGTGAGAACAATATGCAAGATTGTACAACACCTTAACTGTTTACTCTGTGTGTGTGTGTGTGTGAGCGTGTGTGTGTGTGTGAAGGTGAAGGTCTTAACTTGCAATCTCCATGTTTTTGGGTGTTTAGGTTTGTCAATGTTTGCCTTAGCTCCCCCCCCCCCAAAAAAACCACAGAATGTTTTTTGCTCTAAGTAGTAGTATTATTATTGAAAACTTTGGAATTCTATTTGAGTTAGACCCTTGTTTATTAACTAAAGACCTACAGTCAATTGGAGCCCAAGCCACCGACAGAATTCTGAGCCTGACCAAAACAGACAGACATATTGGGCAGCAGCTCCTCAACCTGCCTGGCAGGTTCTGGTGAGGGTCCCTGCCCAGTCACACTGTATTGTCACATAATATAATATTATTAAGCACTGGTTGTAGAAACAGGGAATGCACCAATTCCTCTCTGGCTGCTAGAGGTGTGCACCAGGGACCCATGTCATTTTTCATTTTTGTTATTTAAATCTATCATTTGTAGGGATGGGCGAACGCGGTTCAGAAGTTCGGAGTTCGGACCGGACTCGGTCTGTTCGGTTGACCGAACTGAACTTCCGAACCAAACTCGAATTTCAAACCGAACCGAACCAAATTTCCAAACTCCGTTCTGTTCGCCCATCCCTAGTGGCAGCACACACCAAAAAACCTGGTTTTTAATGGCCAAACTTAGTTTGTAAGTTCGGAATTCGACCGAACTCGGTCTGTTCAGTCGACCCAACTGAACTTCCGAACCGAACTCGAATTTCAAACTGAACCGAATCGAACTGAATTTCTGAACTCCGTTCTGTTCGCCCATCCTAATCATTTTCATTTTCAAAAATATCAACATTTCTTTTTCATTTTTGCTTTCATTTTCTATTTCCATTGGTTTCTATTGAAAACACATTTTTGACTGTAACTTTTTGTTTTTCATTATATTTGTCTGCAACCTGGAGGGTTTGTACTGCCAATGGAAGGCATTAAGTATACCAAATTCCAGAAATATTGGTTAAAGAAATCAGATTTTATAAGTTGTTGAATTATGCTATTTTGCAAAAATTTGTACATACATTCCTGGCTGTAACTTATGTCTCCCAACTAATGTGGATGAAACTTGGCTAGTTTATACCACTCCCCATGTTTAATATCTATGCCAACTTTCAGAATGATTGGATAAAGGGTTCTGGTGGTATATGCAATTAATATATAAATGTATGTCTGACTGTAACATCTTTGTAGTCCAACCAGTGTACATTAAATTTGGAAGAGCTATCTCTCACACTTATAGGATCATCTTTGCCAAATATCAGAAACATGTGATAAAGGGTTCCAATTTTATATTCCTGCACAGCTTATGCAGAGAATGAGCCTATGCCAGGGATTCTTTATGTGTCGTTGTGGTATAAGATCGGTTTGTGATGCCAATTGGCCAGCAGGAATGTTAACCAAACATACTCATTCTGTGCTGCGACCATCCCAACTTTTGTCCCCCACTTGTTATTGGGAAATCGGAAGCATCTGTTTAGGAAAGAGCCAGGAGAGATTCTCTTATGTCCTCGGTCACAGTGCTGCAGGATGTGATTGTGATAACTGGCCAGCTTGGATGTGTAAAATATGTCTCCGAATTGCTGGGATGCTAACCCCAAAGTCCCAGTTATGTCCCTTCTATGCCCGACTCAGGGCCGACCCCTATGCCCACCTCAAAGCCACCAACAATTGGTCCTGTAAAGCTAGAAGCATGTAGTAATCAGCCAGTTAATGTGTCTGTCCATGTTTTGGGTTGCTCTCCATCCTCCCGCCTCCCTGCCATTCCAGGTGCCTGCTTCTGACTGGTACTGCATGTGCTGCTATTTATTTGAATAATGGTCTTGAAAGGGACAACTTCAATTGCTTATAAAATTGGATCCCTTTACCAAATTGTCCTGATATTTGGCAGACGTTACAGAGAAGATGCGAGATAAAGGTCTGCCAAATTACTTGTAAACAGGATGGAAGATAAAAATGTTACAGCCAGAAATGTGTTTTCAAGTTAATAGCTTATAACATCAGGACTCTTTAGCCAATCTTTCTGGCAGGATAGGTCTGGCAGGATAGGATAGTAGTGGAGCGACATAATATTATGAGGTTTCATGCAAATTGGATGGAAGATAAAAAAGGTGTATCCATGAATGTTTATGGAGCTTTTCATAAAATCACAACATTCAAGTGGTTCTAGAATTGGCTTCTTTTATCCAATATTTTCAAAATTTGGTACGCATAGTGACTTCTGTTGGTGGTAAAATCTACCTAAGGTTCGTCAGAATTGAATAAGAAACAAAAACATTAAAACTAGAAAGACGTTTTATAGTGTTTTCCCATTATTTCAAAAACAAAATTTCATTTTCGTTTTTGTTTTCATTATTATTTTTTGTTTTAATTACTACAACAAAAATGAAAATTGCTATTTTTGTTTTCATTATCATAATAACAAAAACAAAATGCACACCCCTATTGGCTGCTAGCTGAAGCCCAGGTCAGACCCTGTGGGGCAAGTGTGGGGGTAATGAGAACAAGACACTGATGCTTTCCATCAAGAGGTGAGCTACACATGACTCCCTAGAAGTGAGGCGCTAGTGAGCAGCCTTGGCTTTTACTTTCAGCCAAGAGGAATAACTTTTCATGTCTAGAGAGAAAGACCCTTAAGTAGTTGCAGTGCTGAGAAAAGAAAAAACAAGCTTACCTGGTGTGAAGAAAGAAAATCCCTTTCTCATTCTACACAGGAAGCTTTGCCCATCACTGACAAGTAGGAGAGGAGGTAAGCCTCTCTAAGTGCCTGATCAATCAGATTTCAGATCACTATTTCCATGTAGGGGTCAGTCAAGCTAGCAAACACGTATACAAATGTGTAAGTCATTCCCTGTTGTGTCTGTTCAGGCACACACTGTGGTAAGACTTCTATCGTTTAGTGAAGTGCATTCACCCCTTATTGGAGGTAAGAGATCAAAGCACACATTCTCACAGCTTTCAGTATAAAATCATGAATCTGCTCATTTCTCAGGTCAAAGATATGCAGATTATTATGTCGCTGACAATAGGGCCATGATTGAAGGAGTCCCTGCAAGGAGACACATGGCCAACTGAGAGGGAAGGGAAACAGCTTGTGGCTCTGCTGCTCTAGGCAATGATTAAGGAATCATCAGATTGATCTTTGAAGATGAACAGAAGCAGACAAATAACCAGCAGCTCTCTGTGTGCCTGAGCTAGGCAGAAAGGTGAAGGGGCAGAGCTGAAAGGTGGGCAGTGCCCTTCTATCTATGGCTCTTTTTACACAGACACCCTGTCCGCCCCCCACATGTGCGACTGCATGGGTGAGGGGGGACGACCATGTGACCACTGGTGGGGATGGGTGGGGTGCATGCACACTCTGGGGAACCACTCATCTCCACCAATCCCCCTCACACAGAAATACTGGGGAAAACAGAGGGGTCTCCAAGCGTGGACATGGGTGTGCGTCTATGTGCCAGCGTACACATCCGCCGCTGCTTCCACTCATCCCCCAAGGACTGCAGCACCTTCGCAGTCCATTTGAAAAGGGCCTAAATGGCTGCATTAGTGCACAATGGATCATTGCAGTTTAGCTTCTGTGTGGGTTGGAAGGAAAGGGTGATCCCTCCCTCTGAGTTTGTGGGGGAAGATCCTTCTTGCCAAGAGGTGAGTACCACCCATAAGAAGTGTGTAAGTGAAAAACCCAAGGATCTGGTTCTCCTTTCAGATTGCAACAGGGATCCAAGGCATGACATGCTACTTCTGGGCAACTGAGCTGCTTGACTTCCAGGAGAAAGTCAGCACCACTGCCAATCCCTGGCCAGAGGTAAGAAATGCCCTGCCTGAAGACATTCAGGAGGAAACCAATGGAACTGTTCCTACTTAAAGGGGAGAAAATCCAAGCTGCTCTGATCCACCTGGAGAAGACCCACTCTTGTCCATTCTATATGGCAAATACAACAGGGATGGGACCTGTTTCCAATTGCAATTGTTCAGCAATTGTGATGACTTTCAGGTGAGAGTACTGCTGGCTTGTGAGGTTTTAGGTTGGTGGGCTAGGGGAGGAGTCACACATAAAATTTGACATTACTCTAAAACTGGAAAAAATACTCAAGACAGGTATCTTTAGATTCAAGGAAAGAATTTACCCAGGAAGATGTGGAAAAGGGAGGGGGAGACTCAAATGGGATCATTTTAAGCCAGAGGCACCAGTGACCAGCTCACATGAGGCAACATGGCTCAGTGAAGAAGCATTGCAAATACACCGAAGTTTCTTAAACCCCCCTGGTACTTGTAAGACAATGTGGAAGGGGATGAGGTGACTCCAGCAAAACCATTTTAAACAAGATGCACCAATGCCCAGTTTGCATTGGGCCACAAACCTCCCTTTGCATGGCCCAACTTCACTCCACGTTCCCAAGCTCTCTGGAGGACAACCTGCAGGATCTGTTCATGCTTGTCTTCGCTAGAGATGGCAATGAACATGTCATCTGTGATTATGTGAATGCTCGAGATGTCACCGAAGCATTCATAGTTCTTCTGCTGGAACACCTCGCTGGCCAACTTGACTCCGAATGAGAGCCTATTGAAGTGGTAGCACCCCCAAGGAGTGTTGAATGTGCACAGCTCTGCTGAGGCTTTATCCAGGGGCCACTTGCCAATAACCATCCTTTTCATCCAGGATGGAGAAGAGAGACTTGCCTGCTAGGTTCCTCTGCACATCCTCAACTGTGGGAATGGAGAAGTGCTGGCAACGAATGGCTTTGTTCAGGTTGCGTGGGTCGAGATAGAGGCACAGAGACCCATTCTTCTTCTGGGTGATCACCAGACTACTGAGTCATGGTGTGGGCCTGGTGACCCTGGAAATGACTCCCACTGTTTCCAGGTCTGTGGGAGTCTCCTTGAGACCTGCGAAGGGTATTTTCCTGAAACCATGAATCACTGGGGGCATGTTGGGGTCTACGTGGATGTGATGGAGACCTGGAAAGTGACAGAGGACCTCCATAGTGTTGGAGTAGAGGGAGAGGAGCTCCTCTTTCATCTAAGGATGGCAGGGTTTGACTTCATGGATGCAATGGATGAGGTCCAGGGCAATGCATGCACTGCCATTCAGCCTTACTGAGCAGAGGGGGGTCGTGAGTGTTCATGACATACAACAACAGGCATGTCTCAACTGCGGAGCTGCTACAGGGAGCTATGATCAGTACTTTTGGAGTGAATGTGGAGCCTCAGAATGAGACCAGCATGACATCGGGTTTCACCCAGGTGACCTGTCGTGGTAGAGTCTTGGCCACCTTTAGGGGAATCATGTTTGCCTCTGCTTCTGTGTCCAGTTTAAATGAGACGGGGATGCCTGCAACCCAAACTGTATCAAACGGCCCACGTGAATCAGCACGTCGGACAGGGCTGCTTGGGTGACCGCACTCAGGAACAGCGTGTTCACGGCTCATGGGGATCATGTGATGGGGAGCTTTGTTCTGCACACTTTGGCAAAGTTGTTTCGTCCTTGGCATCTACGGAAGGTTTCCCCAAAGCAGGGCACTGGAGGGGTTCATGGAGCCAGGGAGCAGACACAGTGCCCAACTGGTCCCCAGACCAGGGTAGGGAAGGAGGGCTATTCACCTGTTGTATCAGAGTTGTTGGAGTCTTGGGCTTGAGAGAGAGGACACTTATGTTGGCAGCCATGGCAGTGACCTGGGCCCTTGTGATCGCCTTTGTCCTGCAGACATCGGGGGCTTGCTGGAAGGTTAGATCTGGCTTTTCAAGGAGCCGCTCTATAAGCTTTGGATCTATGATGCTGAAGACTATCTTGTCGCGCAGCATCAGATCTGCGGTGCGCCCAAACTCCCAGTGTTGGGCCGTGTCTCGTAGGGCCATGACAAAGGTATCGATGCCAGTGGTCTTGTCATAGGGCAGTCACCAGAATCTGAATCTCTCAAAGACGGGGTTCTTCCTGGGCTCGCAGTAGTCTCTGAATATGGTGAGCAACTCCTCTAGCGTTCTCTGAGCGGGGTTGGCATAAACAGCAGGGAGGGTATTGTACACCTCCAGGGCCTTCTCCCCCAGGCAGTGCAAGGCAACCACTTTCTGGTAGCTCTGTGACTCTTCCTCGGCCTTCATTACTTCAAGGTAGATATGGAGTTGCTGCTCCCACTTTTGCCAATTTCCCCCCAGGTTCCCTGTGAAGCTGAGAGCTAATGGTGGCTTGAAATGCTCCATGCTTGACTGCGGAGGGGTGGGCTTGGATGCATGGAGGAACTGCAATGCAGGTAGGTATCCCATTTCTGACACCATGTTTTGTCCCCTGGCTGGGACATGGGACATCTGGGCCTCCTAGCTGGAACTGTGGAGACAGGATCAGGCTGAGGGACTAAATGGGGGCCCCATCAACTCACAGACACCAGTGGGTCATAAACAGGCTTCTTTATCAGGGCCTTACAGCAGGGCCTCCAGTTGGGCCGCAGCCAGGCTGAGTTCCACACAGCTCCGTGGCCGGCTTCAGACTGAGTTCCCGTGTGTGGGGGCTCCTGGCCCCTCCCACAAGTGCAGTGGGTGGTGTGCATGCTGCATAAAATCATGCTGCATGTAAATATGCTGCGTGTGGGATTTAGACATGACATTCCGCATGTTAAAGCCAGTTGCACATTCTTTTAAAGCTGCAAATTACATACCTCGATTTTGAGGTATTTAATTCACAGCTTTAAAAGAATGCCTGACTGGGTTTAACAGGCAAAAATGTCATGTGTAAATGACACACACTGCATATTTACACGCAGTGTGATTGTATGCAGCGTGTTCACTGTGCACGTCTAAAAGTGGCCTCTGATGCCATTTTCCCCTCATGCAGGAAAAGAATCCAACACTGTGCTTCCACCACCTCAACTCTGCTTCTGGGAAATTATTGAATTCCTGTTGACAGCAGCTGCAACAGTACAGGGGAGTTTACTTACCACCACTGCTCAGAGAAGTCTCCAGTTTGCTCCCTGTCCGCGTTTCAGTTGCTGTTACTAGGAATTTCTGACAGCTGCAGCTGATATGCAGCAGGGAGAAAAACAGAGCAAAACAGAACACACTATGGGTAGTGGAGGTAGGTATCTCCGCTAATCATCTCCTCCTTCTCACTGACTAAACAACCAATTCTTTCTAAATGGTAAAGAATCTCAGCTACATGATCAGGATTGCCTGTATTAGAAGTCCTGATCAAATAAATGTTGTAACCTCTAAAACCAAATATTGAGCAATGGGGCATCACTCTTGGTTGGCAGGGGATGCATTGACAATTTTCTTGGAACCAAATGCATTGGATGCCAAATGTTCAAAGGGACGTGCTGTTAAATGAAGGTAATCAGACACTCAGGTGAGAGAAAAACAAGACTGGATATTTGAAGGCATGAAATTTCATGACACTGCTGCACTGGTTAAAAACAACCAGGCCTTTCTGCCAAAAGGTAAGGAAAGGGACTTAAAATTCTAGTCAATGATTAGCTGGTTTGTGGTCAGGCTATACAATAGAGCTTCTCCTGCCAAAAGTAAGGAGCAAGCAAGCAATCCCCCAGTCATACAGTAAAAAAGGAACCAGTATGGATAGAGTTGGGGTGGGGGGAGGGGCTGAAGGGCTGAGTGAATGTCAAACTGATCCTTTCCATCCAGAGGTGGATGGCAGGGAGTGAACTTTGTTTCTATGGTCAGACGAGAAGAATCTCTCATGTCCAGATAGTCTCTATGCAGCTGCCGTGCTTGAGAAGATATAAATACAAACTATTACAGGGTGTGAGTTAAGAAAAGCCTCTTCTTATTCTAGTGCAGAAAATCGCCTATCATTGACAGGCAGGAGAGGAGGTAAGTGTCTTAGTGCCAAATCAGATGGCAGGTCACTGTTTCCTTGTAGGAACCAGCCAAGTCAGCAAGCTTAATCCATTCCCCATTGTGTTAGGCTGGGCACACACTGAGGTAAGGAGGCGGAAATACTTCCAGCATATAGTGAAATGACTTCACCCCTCACAGGAGGCAGGAGATCAAAAGGATATTCTCACAGCTTGGGAATTCATGAATCTGCTCATTTTTCAGAGCCAAGAAATGCAGATGCTTCTGTCTCTAACAATAGGGTGACTTGAAAGAGAGGCTGCAATGAGTATAGCCATATGGCCAGCAGAGAGGGAAAGGAAGAGGCTTTTTGGCTCTAGTCAGTGACCAGGGAATCAGATTGATCTGAAGATGGACAAAGCTAATTTTCTCTCCAGACACATAACCAGTAGGGGTGGGAAGCCAGGGGGAATTTCTGTTTGAGTTGGGGTTTTTGGGTTTGGTTCTTTTGAAAATCAGAATTTTTGATGGTTTTGGATTTTTGGTTTTAGATTTTCCCCAATGATGTCAATGGGAAGGGAAACTGAACCATTAAAAAAAAATGCCCTGGGACAGTGGGTCCGATCTCCCCCACCTCCACGGGCCCTGGCATGTACTTACCAGCCTTGAGGCCTTGATTGAAGCTACGCCAGCCTGCCGATGCTGTGGGAGCCTCCTGGAAGCCTCCCTTGATGCAGCATGCTGCCAAGCTCCCTGCTCTACAGCTTGCATGTGCAAAATGGTTGCCAGGGCATGCACAAAATGGCTACCACCCTTAACCAAAATGGTGACAGCCAAAAGGATGGAAGTGGAAGGAGAGAAATGGTGACCCTCCCTCTGAGGTTTTTATTGATTTTATGTATTTATTTCTCTCATATTTTTATGCTGTCCCCTGCCACTCACACATCTCTGAGTGACTAACATCTTAAAATAACAATAGAACAATAAAACCAGTAAATATTAAAATAACCCTGGTGGAAAAAACAAAAATTCCCAACCCC
The DNA here is from genome assembly GCA_003113815.1 of Sphenodon punctatus. Lineage (NCBI taxonomy): Eukaryota > Metazoa > Chordata > Lepidosauria > Sphenodontia > Sphenodontidae > Sphenodon > Sphenodon punctatus. Next base: position 48,119 of record QEPC01008727.1, read on the forward strand.
CCACCCATCACCCATCTTACTCACCAAAGGACAGACAGAACAGCCACGTTTTACACTGGGTGTCTTCAGACGTGAAAGGGCACTAGTCACCCCGGCACGGACTCACCGTGGGGATTCCCCACCGGGATCACACCGGCACGTCCAACAGACATGCCGGCTGATCCCGGTGGGGAATCGGGGAGGGGTCAGGGCTGCACGGCGCAACGTGCGGCCACACGGCCCTGACCCCCACATGCTCCCTCGCCATCTGCTCTCTGGGGAGATGGGCGGGCACCACGGCCAATCCCCACCCAAATTGACCATGGCCTGGAATCTCGCCATGGATTCCGGACCGTGGTAGCCGTCCAGACGGAACAGGCCCCTTCATTGCGGCGGGGAATCACATTCACCACGCGATTGGGCTGTCCCCGCCGGTTCCGCCAATCACGTGGTGAATGTGATTCCCCGCTGCGATTGACGGGGGTGAACATCTGGGGGAAACTTCCGTTACCCCTTCAGACATGACGAGATCTTCCTCGCCCGATGGGAATCTCGTCACGTTTGACAATAGCCACTGTCTACAGCAGGGGTGGGGAACCTCAGGTCCAAGGGCCAAATGTGGCCCCTGACAAGTTTTAAATGTGGTCCCTTTTCTAGTTCCTAGATATGGCCCCTGGGTCCAGTTCAAACTTCAAAGCACTGGAAAACTGAGCTCAGGATAAGGGAGCAGAAAGGAAGACATGCACACAGGGATAGGGGATAGATTGATGACACAGATTCCTGATCTTGACCTTCCTTTTCTTGTACATACCATTACCATTACCATAAAATGTATTGGTTCAGCTTTCGCCATATACCAAACAATACAATACAACACAACATCATATAATACAATTTAAAATACAATTTGGATAGAAAAAAAAACCCTATCAAGTGCACCTATTTAGCATTTGGGACCCAAATTGGGCCCTTGTCTAACACAGGTATCCATAATATATACCTAGAATAAGAACTCCACCTGGCTGGAACAAGAAAACTAAATGGCTAGAACAAGAAAATTACTTTCTTGCACATATCCCTTACACATCTCCTCTCCCAACTTCTATGTGGCCCTCGAAGCTTGTACTATTTCTCAAAGTGGCCCCCAGTAAGGAAAAGGTTTCCCACCCCCGTCTACAGAAAGAGGGGAGGTCTAAGAACAGGTGGTCCTCCAGCGGGAGTGAGTTCCACAGCCGCAGTGCAGCCACCAAGAACACCCTCCTCATAGCTGACACCCAGGAAACCTGGAGGACTTCAAGGAGGACACTCCTGGCCGACTGCAGGGACCAATCTAGTTACTGAAGGGTGAGGCGGTCCTACAGATAAGTGGGGCCCAGGGCTTCAAAGGTCAAGACCAACACCTTGAATTGGGCCCAGAAGACTATAGGCAGCCAGTGCAGAAAACAGAGCACTGGTGTAATGTGCTTGCGATGACTCGTCCCCCTAAGGAGGCAAGCCGCTGCATTCTGCACCAACAGTAGTCACTGGACCATCACCAAGGGTAGTCCCACGTAGAGCATGCTACAGTAATCCAATCTCAAGGTAATAAAAGCATGGAAAATAGTGACAATGTCAGTGTCTGAGACATACAACCAAAGCAGTTGCACGAGATGTAATTGGCAAAATGTCGGGTAGGGCCGACAACTATCTGAGACAAACCCATGGTTGCCATGGTGGCCATGAACTCATGCTCTGCACCACCAAGGTGTCGGTGTGGATATTGAAGTCCCGCAAGACCACCATCTGGGGGGACCGCAAAACCACCCCTGACACCAGCTCGGTCAGAGCATAGGGAAACTGCTGTACAGATAGGTGCACAGCATATCAGCAGCAACCCCACTCTGTCTCCAGCCAAATCAATCACAAAGTGGAGGCCCTTGATTGCCAAGATAGATTCCACAGGAAATCTCCTCACAGACCATGTCTCCTTAAAAATAATGGCTATACCTCCTACCCACCCACCCCGCCCTGTCCCTCCGACTGCAGCTGATGCTGGATGGATTACCCAGCTAGAACAAGGTCAGCCAATATAGGCCCCAACTCAGTATCGTCTAGCTAGATCTCAATAATACATGTGAGATCAGCTGCCTGATTCAGGATCAGGTCTTGGAACGTGGTTATTTATTTATTTATTTATTTATTTTTACAAATTATATGCCACCCCCTCCTGCCTCAGGCATCTTGGGTGAGTTCACAATATATTAAAACATTTAAAAATTAAACATTAATATAAACCATATTAATTTCAGTTAAAACAATATAAAACCCCATCCACCCCATCCACCCTAACCCAACACACCCACCCCATCTCCCTCGGGAAAGGCCTGGCAGAAAAACCAGGTCTTACATTGTCTGCGGAAAGAGGGAAGGTCAGCAGCCAAGCAGATCTCCAATGGGATGGAGTTCCACAGCCATGGCGCAGCCAAGGAGAATGCCCTCCTCATAGTAAACACCTGGGAACCCCGGGGAACTCCGAGGAGGGCGCCCCTAGGTGACCGCAGGGGTCGCTCTAGGACCCGGAGGGTGAGGTGGTCCTGCAGATAGGTGAGGCCCAAGCTGTTTAGGACTTTAAAGGTCAGCATCAACACCTTGAACTGAGCCCAGAAACCTGAAGCCAGTGCAGAGAGTGAAGCACCGGTGTTATATGCTTGTATCGTGTTCGCCTGTCCCATTAAGAGATGGGCCACCGCATTCTGCACCAGCTGCAGTTTCTGAACCAATACCAAGGGTGCCCCACACTGAGTGTGTTGCAGAAGTTCAGTTTTGAGGTAATAAAAGCATGAATGACCGTGGCCAGATCCAAGTCTGAGACATACGGCCTAAGCCAACGCACCAGATGTAGCTGGTGAAACGCTCCTTTTGCCACAGCCATCACCTAAGCATTCAGGCAGAGCTGTGGGTCCAGTAGCACCCCCAGACTCCAGACCTGAGAAGCCAGGGGGCAGGCGGACCCCATCAATGATGTAGGCCACCACCACCCCGTCTTTACCCACAACCATCACCTCCATCTTGTTAGGATTTAGTCGCAGGCAGTTCGCCCTCATCCAATCCCCTACAGCGGACAAATCCCCTACAGCGGGTAAGCACTGAGACTGCAGGGCCTGAGTCGGAGGGAAATGAAAGATATAGTTGGGTGTCATCACCATATTAATGACAACTCACTCCATATTTCCTATCAACCTCTCCCAAAGGCTGCATGTACACATTGAACAGAAGAGGGGATAGGATGGAACCCTGTGGTACTCCACACATGAAGCCCTGGGGGGAAGATGAAAACTCCCCCAACACCACACGCTGGGTTGTCCCGGCCAGGAATGAGTGGAATCATTCAAGAACAGTCCTGCCAATCCCCGCCCGGTTCTTCAACTGAGTCACCAACAACTCATGATCAATGGTATCAAATGCAGCCAAGATATCTAACAATATTAACAGGCTCGAACAACCCGGTATAACTCACGAGAGAGGTCATCGGCCAAGGCCACAAGCACAGTCTCCATGCCATAACCCAGACAAAAGCCCGACTGTGAGGGATTGAGATAATTAATCCAGTTCAAATGCCCCTGAAGCTGCTGAGCCACCACCCATTCAATAACCTTCCCTAAAAAGGGAAGGTTAGAGACTGACTGATAACTGGAAAGGACACCAGCATCCAAAGATGGCTTCTTGAGCAGGGGCCACACCACCGCCTCCTTGAGACAGCACGGCACCCTGCCCTCCCCCAAGGGAGGCGTTGACTATCCCCGCCAGCAACGGCCTCAATGTATCCCAGCTAGCCTTAATCAGCCAGGACGGGCATGGATCTAATTCAGAATTGGTGACTTGAACAGTCCCAAGAGCATCCCCTGCATCTGAGGGTGACACCATCTGAAACTAATCCCACAAAACAGGACCAGACGGGACTTCCACAGCCTCAGACCCATTTTCTGATAAAAAAAGTTGCATCAAAACCGTGATGAATTTGAGCAATTTTATCTGCAAAAAAGTCCACAAACAAATCAGTGAGCATTTGATGGTTCCACATCCAGGCGGAGGGAGGCCAGACTGACCAGCCCCCTCACCACCCGGAACAGCTCAGCCAGGCGGGACTTAGCAGATGCGATGCGGGCAGCAAAGAAAACCTTCTTTGCTGTCTGCAACACTATGGCATAGGTACATAACCAGACTCTATGCCGCAACCGGTCCACTTCAGTATGTGAGTGACACTACCATTGCCCTAACCACCGCCCTTCCTGCTTCATCCGCCAAAGCTCACCCATATACCATGGGGAGATGCATTGTCAGCATTTCGGGAACAGATGCCTGGGAGCCACGCAGTCAATGGCCTCCGTAATCCTGATATTCCACCTAGACATGAGGTCATCGAGTGAGCGGCCATCAAGGTCAAAGGAGACATCCCCTAAGGCTATCTGGAACCTTTCAGATTCCATAAGCCTTCAGAGCAAACCAACCAAACTGGTTCCATCCACACCATCTAGGGATGGGCGAACAAGTCAAGGTTTGGGTTCGGCTGTTCGGTTCGGCCATTCGGTCTGTTCGCCGCGTTCGGGTTCAGCCGTTTGGTTCAGTCGTGTTCGATTCGGGCATTTGGAAAATACTCTCTATGCAAGAAATGATGACCCCAGACCCATGATGGTGAGTCCTGGGACTATAGTGGCAGCTTCTAGATACAAATTGGCCACAGCCCTCCCTGCCTGTGACTTGGCCCCAGAACCCCGATGGTGGGTCCTGGGACTGGAGTGGCTGTTTCTTGGTGCATTGGAATGACATCACCTCTGTGTGAGGAATGATGGCCCCAGACCCATGACAGTGGGTCCTGGGGCTAGAGTGGCAGCTTCTAGATGCATATTGGCCACAGCCCTCCCTGCCTGTAACTTGGCCCCAGAACCCCAACTGCCTGTCCTGGGGATGGAGTGGCTGTTTCTTGGTGTGTTGGAATGACATTGCCTCTGTGCGAGGAATGATGGCCCCAGATCCATGACAGTGGGTCCTGGGGATATAGTGGCAGGTTCTAGATACATTTTGGCCACAGCCCTCCCTGCCTGTAACTTGGCCCCAGAACTCCGACAGCGGGTCCTGGGGCTGGAGTGACTGTTTCTTGGTGTATTGGAATGACATTGCCTCTGTGCGAGGAATGATGGCCCCAGACCCATGATGGTGGGTCCTAGGGCTAGAGTGGCATCTTCTAGATACATATTGGCCACAGTCCTTCCTGCCTGTAACTTGTCCCCAGAACTCCGATGGCGGGTCCTGGGGCTGGTGTGGCTGTTTCTTGGTGCGTTAGAATTACATCACCTCTGTGTGAGGAATGATGGCCCCAGACCCATTACAGTGGGTCCTGGGGCTAGAGTGGCATCTTCTAGATGCATATTGGCCACAGCCCTCCCTGCCTGTAACTTGGCCCCAGAACCCTGATGGCGGGTCCTGGGACTGGAGTGGCTGTTTCTTTTTTTATATATATCTGTCTCTACACTAAATCTAACTTCTATTAACTATTCTAAAACCTACTGAACTAAATGGAATATCCTAATAATGAACTACAAAGGTCTTTTCCTACAAACACACTGTATCTCTGTCTACCTCTACAACTAAGCTAACTGCTATGTATATCTATTTAGTAACTGACTATCCAATAACTATCTATCTATATATACAATGTTACAGAGGGGGAAACACAAAGAACACAGGGAGGGGTACAAACTGAAATGAAAATCAATCTAATAATATTTCTACTCTAAATAAATCCAAAACTGGGTATCTGCGCATGCGCTAGAGTGGCTAGCTGAGATCCATCTGAGTCCTGCATCCCCCAGCTCTCGAAATACCTGCACACAAGTAAAAAAAAAAAAGAAAAAAACCCAAAACAGTGCACCGATGGCAGGGAGAAATAAAAATAAACAAAAAATCTCGCAAAGCAACACGCTGGAGCGCTTTTGCCAGAAGAAACCCAGCACGAGGCCTGGAGTAGCGGGGAGCTGGAGAAGCGGGGAGAAAATGGCAGCGGCGGTGGCAGAGCGTGGGTACTTTCAGACATGACACTAACCACCCTTTAACCACCCTTGGTGGTTATTTATGCATGTTGCAGGGCTATATTGGTGCCCTATGCAGCCCTGCAACATGCATAAATAACCACCAAGGGTGGTTAGTGTCATGTCTGTTTTCACCCCGTGAGTCAGAAGATGAGCAGGCCACATCAGAGTCAGACCGGGAGGAAGGTGAACGGGGATCTCTGCATAAGCTAATTTTTGAAATGAGAAGAGAGCTCAGAGCAGAGATGAGAAACATCCAGCTCTCAGTGGAGATGGGGAATAAAAAACTGGAGACAGTGGCTAGGAGGATAGAGGTGGCTGAGGGCAGGATTTCATCCTTGGAAGACCACTCCAGCACTGTGTCAGACCAGCTGGATAAGCTGAGAAAGGAGGTGGATTTCCTCCAAAATAAATGTGAAGATCTTGAGAATAGATCTCACAGGTGAAACCTGTGCATAAACAGAATAAAGGAGTCAAATGGGGCAGAAAATATCCAAGACTTAATAAGGGGAATGTTGAAAGAAAACTTCCCAGAGGATACAGCCATGCACGAGGCTGAAATTGACAGGGCCCCCAGAACAGGGCGCCCCAGGCAAAAGGACAATGATGTACCATGCACTGTAATAGTTAAATTTGCTAAATTTCAAGTGAAAGAGGAGATTTAAGGAAAGCTAGACTTAAAAGGAGCTTAACATATCAGCAGCAGGCGGTGAAGATTTTCCCTGACTATTCTTCAGAGACCATCAAAAACAGAATGAAGTGGAACAAATATTTTGGGTCCATAATAGAAAGAAATATGAAACCACATTTAATCTTTCCAGCAAAAATGATGATAACCCACAAAGGAAGCAAGAAGATTTTTACATCCACTGAGGACTTAGAAGCATTTATGTTGGGCATTCCTGTGGTCATGGGGAGTCAGGCAGAAGAGGGGTGAACAACTAGGGTGCATTACCTGCCCCTCTAGCAGTAGTGCTGGGAAGTAATGATCTAGGAGGGTGCAATGGATAAACAAATGAAACTATCAGTCTGCAGATATTTTGGGTTAAAGCTGTTATAAATGTTTTAAAGGCTGAAGTAATTCAAGAGGGTAATTATGGTTGAAGGTAAAGCTGGTTAGAAAGCTAGCCTCACTTTGGGGGGTTAGGTTTTTTTTTTAAAAATGATACAAAGAGCTGGGGGAGGGTGCGGAGTGACACATGTTATGTGTCAGTATCAGACTAAGGAGGGTTCCAGCAGATCCTCAGAGGAAAGACACGGGATAGTGACAGGCCACAGAATAAGGTGGCAGGGAAAGGGGTTAGGGAGGGGGAGGGACAAAGGGTGGAGGGGGGAAACTTGGGGGTGAAGGGTGGGGGAAGTAAAGAAGAATGCAAGCAGGAGGAAGGGATGGGAAGAAAAGGGTTAAAGGTACACAAAGTAGACATAGTGAAATTGGCAGCAGTTCCACAAAAAATGAGAGATATAATGGAAGAAGTGAAGACAGCTCTTATAAAGGCGAAGGGGATAGATAGGAGGGTGATCGGTGAAGATCTGAATGAACTTAAAGCTTATGATGGGAGAAGTTAAGACACTAACCTTGAATGTGAGAGGGCTTAACTCCCCACAAAAAAGGAAAAGAGTAAGAAATTTAATAGAGGAGCAGAGAGTTGGTATTTTCTTCTTGCAGGAGACACAACTTTTGAGGAAAGATGTAAAAAGATTCGCCAACGCTAAAATAGGAGATCTATTTTCCTCCTGTGCAAAATCAAAAAAAGCAGGAGTCATTATTGGGTTTAGTAAAAACAAAGTTTTCATAACAGAGAAAGTGCTTACTGACAAGGAGGGTAGGTTCCTGATGACACTGGTCAATTTATATGCTCCCAACGAGGGCAGATTGGAGTATTTTGAAACATTCTTGAAAAAGGTGGCAAATGTGGTGAAAGGATGGGTATTAATACAGGGGGATCTTAATATCACCCTGATGCAATCGGACCACTCTAGTCAAAAGGAACCAAGAGCAGAACAGAAAAAAATTGCGACGCTAATAGAGACATTGGGCTGGATAGATCTCTGGAGGCAGACCAATCGGTTAGAACGAGACTACACATTTTATTCAGCTAAATATAATAGCTATATGTGAATAGACTACGTACTTACAGATAAAACTGAGGCATATAGATGCCAAAAATGTACTACTATTCAAACTGTTCTGTCGGACCATAACGCGGTAACAACTGTCTTTAGGGATCTAGGAAAGCAGTTGAATAGAAATATTATCAGCAAAGAGGAATATAGGAAACAGATACAGGAACAACTAGAGGAGTATTTTGAGCTGAATATTAATTCGGTTAAATCCCCAGCAACACTCTGGGAGGCAGGTAAAGTGGTATTTAGAGGCAGATTAATTGCCCTGCAGACTAAGATACTAAAAGACAAAAGGAGGTTAGTGAAAGAAACATATGCAAAATTACAGAAACTAGAAGACCAAAACAAAGTGCTACCATCCCCTTTATTAAGACAAGAGATAGTAAAGAATAGAGAAATTATTAATATCATAGAACTTGAGAGAGTGAAAAATCAATTATTAAAAATTAGATGCCACTTTTATGAGACAAATAATAAAGCAGGTAAGACTTTAGCAAGGCTAGTAAAAATCAAACAGAGGAAAGTGTATTTTCCAGCGATTCAAAATACTAACGGCATAAAAGGAACGACAGCTTACACATCCAAGAGACTTTTATGGAATTCTATAAGGTTATATACAGCTACCAGGCACCGGAAAAGATAAAAATTGCTTCTTTTCTAGAGGGTATACAATTACCTAAATTAAATGAAGCTCATGGTTCATTCCTGAATGTGCCAATTTCAGAACAAGAGGTAATGGAAGCAATAGCAACCTCAAAAACAAATAAAGCTGGGGGCCCTGATGGATTCCCTAATGAATTCTATAAGGCATTTGCATCAGTCTTAGCACCCCATCTCACAGTGGTATTCAACAATATATTAAGGGAAAAAGAGATGCCACAGGACTTTTACAAGGCTCTGATCACTTTAATACATAAGCCAGGTAGACATACGGATCTATGTGGCAAGTACAGGCCTATTTCTCTATTAAATACTGATTTCAAATTATTCTCCAAAATTCTTGCCACTAGGCTCAGGATGATAGCGTGGGAGTTAATTCATAAAAATCAGTCTGGATAAATCAGTCTGGATTTATTCCTGGCAGACAAGGTACAGATAACATCAGGATAACTATCAATATAATATATGCACTGCAGAATCAAAAAACCCTGGCCATGATCATCTCCACTGATGCGGAGAAGGCCTTTGATTTTGTAGAACCAGAATGCCTCTTCATGGTATTAGAGAAGATGGGGTTTGAGGGTAACTTTCTGAATTGGATAAGGGCAATCTACAAAAACCCACAGTCAAGATTAATGATTAATGGCAGTCTTTCTGAATACTTCAAGATTCAGAGAGGTACTAGACAGGGGTGCCCGCTGTCACCTCTACTTTTCAACTTGGTATTAGAGGTACTGGCGTGTGCGATAAGGCAAAACAACAAAATTGTAGGAATTCAGATCGGAAAACATACAGAGAAGCTTTCATTATACGCAGATGATTTGTTCATATATTTAGCAGAACCTGAGAAATCTTTGCCAGAACTCCTTAAAGTTATTGACCAGTTTGGAGAGATCTCAGGATATAAAATAAATAAATAAAAATTCTTTGCTCTGGATTATGGCCATAATAGAGAGAAGGAGGCGAAATTAAATGAAATATCCCCATTTCCTAATGCTAAGGGGGGAATCAATTATCTGGGAATCACTATCACCAAGGATTTGAATGATCTTTATATAACCAATTTCATTCCACTTATCCAGAAGTTAAGAGAAGAGATTAAACCGTGGAAAAACCTAATGGTTTCTTGGTTTGGAAAGGTTAATCTCTACAAGATGATTATATTACCAAAGATTCTGTGCAGGTTCATGACCTTACCTATTCATGACCTGAATTCCTTTTACAGGATGAGTGATCTACTGCTGAGTGAAATAAGTTGGAATGTGAAAAAGCCAAGAATAAAATAATTAGCCTTAAGGAGAACTCAGGAAAGAGGGGGGGATCAATTTGCCAGACCTAAAGCTTTATCATATGGCGGCATCCCTGAATGCGTTACCTGACTGGTATAGAGAGGCAGAAGCTCCAGAATGGGTGAGCTTGGAAAGAGATACTCCAGGTTGATTCCCTGAAAGACTTTATAGTAGACAGGGGCTCCATTAAGGGAGAACATAGGAGTGCCTTTTGCAGGCACTCTTATGAAATACTGGCATACAATGCAAAACAAATTAAAAATGACAGGTGGCTTTTCACCATATACAGCATTAGAACCTATGCAAGTGAGAGAGCAGCACCTGTCCCCCCACTCCAAGGAATATATTAAAATTAAAGGCTATGAGTAGAATGCAGCAATTGTTTAAGGAGGGGAAGTTTGTAACACACAGAAATTTGGAGGAATCATTTCAAATTAATATAGACCCTTTTCAATATTTACAACTACAACACTTTGCGACATGTCAACAAAACAAAGGAAGCTTTGGTAGGGAACCTTTTAAACTTGAGGAAATACTTTTCAAACAGACAAAAGCCGCAGGGAGAGTAGGGAAGATTTATAAGGAACTGAAGAACCTGTTATATGACAACTCAATAGCATATTTAGGGAGATGGAGTAGAGACCTAAACATTGACATAGGAGAACAAGATAAGAAAAAGATCTGGCAGCACATGAACACATGTGCGCACTCATTAGAGGTGAAGGAAACCNACTTTAAAGGTCAGCATCAACACCTTGAACTGAGCCCAGAAACCTGAAGCCAGTGCAGAGAGTGAAGCACCGGTGTTATATGCTTGTATCGTGTTCGCCTGTCCCATTAAGAGATGGGCCACCGCATTCTGCACCAGCTGCAGTTTCTGAACCAATACCAAGGGTGCCCCACACTGAGTGTGTTGCAGAAGTTCAGTTTTGAGGTAATAAAAGCATGAATGACCGTGGCCAGATCCAAGTCTGAGACATACGGCCTAAGCCAACGCACCAGATGTAGCTGGTGAAACGCTCCTTTTGCCACAGCCATCACCTAAGCATTCAGGCAGAGCTGTGGGTCCAGTAGCACCCCCAGACTCCAGACCTGAGAAGCCAGGGGGCAGGCGGACCCCATCAATGATGTAGGCCACCACCACCCCGTCTTTACCCACAACCATCACCTCCATCTTGTTAGGATTTAGTCGCAGGCAGTTCGCCCTCATCCAATCCCCTACAGCGGACAAATCCCCTACAGCGGGTAAGCACTGAGACTGCAGGGCCTGAGTCGGAGGGAAATGAAAGATATAGTTGGGTGTCATCATCATATTAATGACAACTCACTCCATATTTCCTATCAACCTCTCCCAAAGGCTGCATGTACACATTGAACAGAAGAGGGGATAGGATGGAACCCTGTGGTACTCCACACATGAAGCCCTGGGGGGAAGATGAAAACTCCCCCAACACCACACGCTGGGTTGTCCCGGCCAGGAATGAGTGGAATCATTCAAGAACAGTCCTGCCAATCCCCGCCCGGTTCTTCAACTGAGTCACCAACAACTCATGATCAATGGTATCAAATGCAGCCAAGATATCTAACAATATTAACAGGCTCGAACAACCCGGTATAACTCACGAGAGAGGTCATCGGCCAAGGCCACAAGCACAGTCTCCATGCCATAACCCAGACAAAAGCCCGACTGTGAGGGATTGAGATAATTAATCCAGTTCAAATGCCCCTGAAGCTGCTGAGCCACCACCCATTCAATAACCTTCCCTAAAAAGGGAAGGTTAGAGACTGACTGATAACTGGAAAGGACACCAGCATCCAAAGATGGCTTCTTGAGCAGGGGCCACACCACCGCCTCCTTGAGACAGCACGGCACCCTGCCCTCCCCCAAGGGAGGCGTTGACTATCCCCGCCAGCAACGGCCTCAATGTATCCCAGCTAGCCTTAATCAGCCAGGACGGGCATGGATCTAATTCAGAATTGGTGACTTGAACAGTCCCAAGAGCATCCCCTGCATCTGAGGGTGACACCATCTGAAACTAATCCCACAAAACAGGACCAGACGGGACTTCCACAGCCTCAGACCCATTTTCTGATAAAAAAAGTTGCATCAAAACCGTGATGAATTTGAGCAATTTTATCTGCAAAAAAGTCCACAAACAAATCAGTGAGCATTTGATGGTTCCACATCCAGGCGGAGGGAGGCCAGACTGACCAGCCCCCTCACCACCCGGAACAGCTCAGCCAGGCGGGACTTAGCAGATGCGATGCGGGCAGCAAAGAAAACCTTCTTTGCTGTCTGCAACACTATGGCATAGGTACATAACCAGACTCTATGCCGCAACCGGTCCACTTCAGTATGTGAGTGACACTACCATTGCCCTAACCACCGCCCTTCCTGCTTCATCCGCCAAAGCTCACCCATATACCATGGGGAGATGCATTGTCAGCATTTCGGGAACAGATGCCTGGGAGCCACGCAGTCAATGGCCTCCGTAATCCTGATATTCCACCTAGACATGAGGTCATCGAGTGAGCGGCCATCAAGGTCAAAGGAGACATCCCCTAAGGCTATCTGGAACCTTTCAGATTCCATAAGCCTTCAGAGCAAACCAACCAAACTGGTTCCATCCACACCATCTAGGGATGGGCGAACAAGTCAAGGTTTGGGTTCGGCTGTTCGGTTCGGCCATTCGGTCTGTTCGCCGCGTTCGGGTTCAGCCGTTTGGTTCAGTCGTGTTCGATTCGGGCATTTGGAAAATACTCTCTATGCAAGAAATGATGACCCCAGACCCATGATGGTGAGTCCTGGGACTATAGTGGCAGCTTCTAGATACAAATTGGCCACAGCCCTCCCTGCCTGTGACTTGGCCCCAGAACCCCGATGGTGGGTCCTGGGACTGGAGTGGCTGTTTCTTGGTGCATTGGAATGACATCACCTCTGTGTGAGGAATGATGGCCCCAGATCCATGACAGTGGGTCCTGGGACTATAGTGGCAGCTTCTAGATACAAATTGGCCACAGCCCTCCCTGCCTGTGACTTGGCCCCAGAACCCCGATGGTGGGTCCTGGGACTGGAGTGGCTGTTTCTTGGTGCATTGGAATGACATCACCTCTGTGTGAGGAATGATGGCCCCAGATCCATGACAGTGGGTCCTGGGACTATAGTGGCAGCTTCTAGATACAAATTGGCCACAGCCCTCCCTGCCTGTGACTTGGCCCCAGAACCCCGATGGTGGGTCCTGGGACTGGAGTGGCTGTTTCTTGGTGCATTGGAATGACATCACCTCTGTGTGAGGAATGATGGCCCCAGATCCATGACAGTGGGTCCTGGGACTATAGTGGCAGCTTCTAGATACAAATTGGCCACAGCCCTCCCTGCCTGTGACTTGGCCCCAGAACCCCGATGGTGGGTCCTGGGACTGGAGTGGCTGTTTCTTGGTGCATTGGAATGACATCACCTCTGTGTGAGGAATGATGGCCCCAGATCCATGACAGTGGGTCCTGGG
>QEPC01008727.1:77884-92360 GCA_003113815.1 Sphenodon punctatus
GGCGGGGGTTCGGCTGCACGACTGTTGTGCTGCCGCGGCCCGCGATGGCGCGGCCCGGTTCCGGCCCGTTGTCCCGTTCCCGGCACGTCTGTTTGGGTCGTTTTCCCACCCCCGGGCGTGGTTGCGCTGCTCACCCCCCCTGGTGGTTCACTGTGGTGAACTGGCCGCCCGTAACGTCTGAAAATACCCTTTGTTGCCCTTCTCTGTACCTTTTCTAGTTCTGCTATGTCTTTTTTGAGATGGGGTGACCAGAATGACACACAATATTCCAGGTGCGGTCGCACCATTGATTTGTATAGAGGCATTATGATATCCTCCATTTTATTCTCTATCCCCTTCCGAATAATTCTGAACTTTCGGTTTGCTTTTTTGACTGCTGCTGTGCACTGCGCTGTGAATTTCATTGTATAGTCCACAACCACCCCCAGATCCTTTTCTTTAGTGGTAACTCATAGCTTAGTAATAATGGTTTGGATTTTTTTTTCCCCTACATGCATCACTTTGCACTTGTCCACATGAAATCTCATTTGCCATTTAGATGCCCAGGCACCCAGTGTCATAAGATTCTGTTGCAGTTCCTCGCAGCCTGCTCGTGTTTTAACTACCTTGAATATCTTGGTGTCATCTGAAAATTTGATCACTTCACTCTCAACACCCTTTTCCAAATCATTAATGAATACATTCAACCACACCGGTTCCAATACAGATCTCTGAGGCACACCACTTTTTACATCTCTCCATTGTGAAAACTGACCATTTAGTCCTACCCTTTCCTTTCTATCTTTTAACCAATTTCTGATCCATAGTAAGACACTACCTCCTATTCCATGACTTTTTAACTTTCTCAAGAGTCTCTTGTGAGGGACCTTATTTGATGCTTTGTGGAAATCCAGGTACACTATATCTACTGGGTCTCCCTTGTCCACATGCTTATTTACACCCTCAAAGAATTCCAACAGGTTAGTGAGTCATGACTTACCTTTACTAAATCTGTGTTGACTCTTCCCATTAAGCCATGTTTCTCAACATGCCTTGTAATTATGTCCTGAATGATGGCTTCCACCATTTTGCCTGGCACAGACGTCATGCTTACTGGTCTGTAGTTTCCAGGATTACCTCTGGATCCCTTTTAAAATATCAGGGTTTAATCTTCCACCTTCCAGTCCTCGGATACAGTGGCAGATTTTAATGACAGGTTACAAATTACTAACAGTAGGTCTACGATTTCATATTTGAGTTTCCTGGGGTGAATGCCATCTGGGCCTGGTGACTTGTTAGTATTCAGTTTGTCAATTTGCCCTAGAACATCCTCCAACGTTATATTGATTTGTAACAGCTCTTCCAATTCCTCGCCCACAAAGCAAGGAACTGGCGTGGGTACCTCCCCAAAATCCTCTGCAGTGAAGACTGATGCAAAGAACTCATTCAACTTCTCTGCAATGTCCTTATCCTCCCTGAGCACCCCTTTTACTCCCTTGTCATCTAATGGCCCAACCGACTCCCTAGCAGACTTCTTGTTTCTGATGTATTTGAAAAGGTTTTTGTTGCTTGTTTTTGCCTCTTTAGCAAGCCTCCCTTCAAAGTTTCTCTTGGCCTGCCTTATTAACACTTTACATTTATGTTGCCAGTGTTTATGGTCTTTCATATTATATTCATTGGGACTAGCCTTCCATTTCTTAAAGGATGTCTTTTTAGCTTTAGTAGCCTCCTTCACCTCCCAATTTAGCCATAGTGGAAGACTTTTGGTCTTCCTGCTTCCTTTTTTCAGTTGCGAAATGCATTTAATCTGGACATCCAGAAGGGTGCTTTTAAACAGCTTCCACATCTCTTGCAAACATGTAGCCCTTGCAACTGTGCTTTTTAGTTTCTTTTTAACTAGCTTCCTCATTTTGTCATAGTCTCCCTTTTTAAAGTTAAATGCTACTGCTGTACTTTTGTTTATCTTTCTCACTCCAGAAATTATATAAAATGTGATCATAATATGATTGCTATTGGGTGAAAACAGACATGATGCTAACCACCCTTTAACCACCCTTGGTGGTCATTTATGCATGTTTCAGGGTGGCATAGGGCACCAATACAGTCCTGCAACATGCATAAATAACCACCAAGGGTGGTTAAAGGGTGATTAGTGTCATGTCTGTTTTCACCCATTGTCTAGTGGCTCCATCGCAGTTAGAAATGTGCCAACGCGATTCAGACGTTCGGAGTTTGGCCCAAACTCTGCCATTTCGGACAGCTGAACCAAATGCCTGAATCGAATGCCCAAACCCCCCAACAGTTCGGCCGCGTTCGGATGAGTTTGGGCTGCAAAAACGTGGCTGGCAGTTCCAGGGAGGGGGGGAGTGTCAGCTGAGGAGTGGTGGAGAGACTTGGACTAGCAGCCAGCCTGCCCAATCACCATGCCTCTTTTCCTGAGACCACTGGTTTCACAGTCTGCGATTGGCCACGGGCTAGGCTGCACAGAGCCAATGGGGCTTGTGGTAAGGTGAGCAGCAAGTAATAAGAGTAATTGCACTCCGCCCCTTTCATATTCTTCTGTTTCCCTCTCCCAGCAGTTTGTGTTCCTCCAAATCCATTGCCATCCTCCTCCTGTTTCACCCATTTCCACCCATTTACCTCCATAGTTTCATTTATTTAGATTAGATAGATTTAGGTATTAGTTTTATTTTTTACTCCTCCCTGTGTTCTTTCTCACACCCCTCCTCCCTGTATATATTCCATCCCTAATTCCCTTCCCCTGTTTTGGGGTTAATTTAGCGTAGGATTAGATTGATTTAGGTTTCATTTCAGTTTTGTACCGCTCCCTGTGTTGTTTGTTGTGAGCTGTCTGTTTCCCCCGCAATTCCTCTGTGTGTGTGCGTGTGTGTGTGTGTGTGTGTATTAGTTACTATAGATAAACAATTGTAGGAGTTAGCTTAGTTATAGAGATAGATATAGTATGTAGTGATTCAGTTTTAATATTTTATAGTGTGTTTGTATGACTAGGCCTCTGTAGATATCAGATAATACCCCATTTAGTTCCATAGGTTTTAGAATAGTTAATAGCAGATACAGTTATAGTGTATACATATATAATATTAGATTCCAAATTTGAATGAATGAATGAATGAATGAATAAATAAATAAATAAATAAATAAATTTTTTAAAAAAATCTTCTTGTGCATTATTTGGGTGAGAGAAATGGAGAAGGGAAGCAGGAGAAGCCAGTCTGCTGCCCATAAAGTGGGCAATGCGGCACATGGCAGAGGTGGCAGGGGCCATGCCAGTGGAGTGGCAGCAGGCATCAGCAGCAGCCTGAGCCCACCACCATGTACGAAACTGCACAGGCCTGATTTTGGGAGTCAGGCTTCAGAGGCTCCCAGCAGTGGCACTAGGGGTGTGGTTCAGTGTTGCCTTCTGCCAGTGTCATCCATTACCATGCAGGGTACTGGATGGCCTGAAGTAGGTGTAGGTGCTTTGGGGTTGGATGTCTATCATGGGTCACTAATGTCCCCCAGTAATGATGTGATCCCCAGCAGTCCAGGGCTGGTGGATCCCACCCCGGCTGCTAGAGGCATGGCCCGATCCCTGGGTAATGGCAGCAGGGAGAGGAGCAGCAGTACAAGCAGCAGCTATAGGGGGCACAGGGAGAGTGGCAGCATCATGGGCAATCAATCAGCCTCAGGGTCCCAGCACTCCCCTTCGCAGGACATATCTCAGATTGGGGACAGTGAGGCAGACACTAGTCCTGTGGAGGAGATGTCTGGTACTGAGGCAATGACTGTCCTTCCAAGAGCTGTGTTGCCACCATGTTCTGCCCCTCTCATCAGCGCTGTCAGTGGTGCATCACCTGGTGCGGGCCAGAAGGCAGGCGGGAGCAAGAAATCCTCCATATGTGCACATTATAAGTTGGTGAGGACAGATGATCCCAGGGAGGTGCAGTACATTTTGTGCCAGAAGGTGGTGTAGCATGGGCAGGTGCTCACCAAACTTGGCACAACTTCCATGGCAAGGCACCTGAAGGAATGCCACAGCACTGTGCTGCTAAGTGGGCAGGCAGGGGCAGTGGACGCCAGTGGGATCCCGACTGCAGCGGCCAGTCATCCGCCTCCATTAGCGGGCAAGTGTCCTCGAACAGCTACCTCGAGCAGCAGGAGCGGTATCACTGCTATGGGAGAATAGCAGCAGCAGCACATCATGGAGGAGCTGGGGTGAGGGCAGCTGCCAAATCTATCAGCAGCTGCAGGATGTGGAGGGTGGTGTGGCTTTCAACTGAAAGCCATGCGCATGTAGGGGGAAATGATCATGCTCGATGGGCAGCCCTTCTCGGTGGTTGGGGACATGGGGATTAGGCACATGATTGGCTTACTTCCCCCCCCAGTTGAAGGTGCCCTTGCACACCACCCTGAGTCAGCAGGTGGTGCCAGCCTTGTACTGGGCTTTAAAGGAGAGGGTGAGGAAGCATCTGGAAGGGGCTGTGGGTGCCACTGTCCACTTCAGCACCAACCTGTGGTGGAGTCGAAATGAATAGCACGCCTACCTGGCAGTCATGGCGCACTGGTGGCAGGACCAGGAGGCAGCATTTGGCAGAGGCAGGAGGGGTCCTGAGGCAGGGTATAGGTGGGCCCTGCTTCAGGCAGAAGTAATGAACGGCCCCCACATGTCTCGGAACATCGAGGCAGCCCTGACCACCATGGTGAGGGAGAAGGTCACGCCAGGTGCACCGTTCACCAAGGGGTGTGTGGAGACAGATAACGTGACCAACATATTGAGGGCAGTCCATGAGGGGGACTTCACCAGCATATCTTGTGCCACACACACCTTTCACCTGGTGGTCATGGATGCTCTGGGCTTTGAGGAGGAGGGGATTGGTGCAGGCACCCTTAGCTCCCTGATCGAGTGGGTGAGGAAACTGGCCCATTTCTTTAACCAGAGCGTGAAGGGCAGCAACCTACTTTGGGCAAAGCAAGCCAAGCAAGGCTTCCCAGTGCACCAATTGGTGCAGGATGTGTCCACCACGTGGAATTCTATGTTCCTGATACTCGACTGGCTTCTCGAGCAGAAAGCCACCTTGCATCAGGTTCAACTGTTGACGGACTGCAGGGCACCTCCAGGGTACAATGGGGTAGAATGAGACATCATGGCTCACACGGTCTTTGGGCTGAGACTGTTCCTGGCCATGATGGAAACCATCAGCTCCTCCATGGCCACCATCAACCAGGTGACCCCTCTGGTCCAGAGTCTCCTCAGGAGGCTGTGTGAGATTATCCAGAGGCAGAATTGTGGCCCTCAGGGCAAGAATCTGGCAGATCAGGCAGTTGTTGTTGTGGCAGCTGAAGGCTTGGTTCAATGAGCTCCTTCAGTGGGAGAAATATGTTTTGGCAACTATGCTGGACCCCAGGGTCAAGGGCAGCATGGCACGCCAGACACAGCTCTATGGCCACTGGAAGGGTGAGCTGGTAGAGAGGGTCTGGCAGACAAAGAGGCCTCTGAAGAATGCATGGCAGCAGCAGCAGGAGGACACCCCTGGTGATGGTGGGAGTGGGAGAAGCCACCCTTTCAGCTGGCGGGGTCTATCCCTGCCCCAGCCCTAGCAGTAGCAGCACCAGCAGTAGGCTGAGAAGCAGCAGTACCCCTATTGCCAGCAGCAGCAGCTCCTATATGCAGGGCAGTATGGCGAGAATGGGCCCATGCGGCGGCAGCAGCACACATTGGATTACCTGGGCACAGAACCCATGGCACAGCAGAGGCTGCATTGACAGCAGCAGCAGACATTGGATTGCCTGCCAGCAGAACCCATGGCACAGCAGAGGTGGCATTGGTAACAGCACCTGACATTGGATTACCTGGGTACAGTACCTGTGGCACAGCAGCGGTGGTATTGGCAGCAGCAGCAGACATTGGATTTCCCGGTAGCAGAACCCATGGGACAGCAGAGGCAGCATTGGCAGCAGTTGCCCCGGGTACTGTGCCCCGGAAATTGAATGTCTGATGAAGCACTTCTGCTGCCTATGTTGTGCCATGGGTTCTGTGCCGAGGAAATCCAATGTCTGCTGCTGCTGCCTCTGCTGTGCCAAGGGTTCTATGCCTTGACAATCCAATGTCCACTTCTGCTGCCTCTGCTGTGCCATGGGTTCTGTGCCCCTGCAATCCAATGTCCACTTCTGCTGCCTCTGCTGTGCCAAGGGTTCTGTGCCCAGGCAATCTAATGTCTGCTGCTGTCGCTGCTGCTAGGTCTCAGAAAGGCAGCCATGCCCCCACAGGCACCCCCAGGGGCCAAGCCTGCCTGCCAGGGCAACCCGGGGTGCCAAGCCCCAAGCCTTCCCGGTCTCTGCTGCTGCTGTGTCTCTGACGGCCTGTCATGCCCCATGGGCACCCCTGGCGCACCCCAAGCAGCTGAACTTTCTGAATGTTCAGGGAGGTCCAAACTCCGCGGGACTGAACCCACCAACTCAAACTAAGTTTTCGGTCTGAATGGCCGAACATCCAAACCCCGCTCTGTTTGCATATCCCTAACCACAGTTACGCTTTGCACCAGGTCCTGCGTGCCACTCAGGACTGGATCTAGAATAGATCCTCCTCTCATTGGTTCCAGAACCAACTGTTCTAGGTAGTAGTCATTTAGGGCATCCAGAATTTGACCTCCGCGTCTCGCCTCAAGGAAATATTCCCCCAATCCTATATTAGGGTAATTGAAGTCACCCATTATTATTATGATGCTGGCTTTAGTAGCCTGTCTAATCTCTTTTTTAATTGCTTTATCAGTCTTTCCGTGCTGTTCAGGGGGACGATAGTATAGCCCTACTGTGATACTCTTCCCCTTTATACCTGGAACTTCTATTCATAGACATCCTAAGGAAAAGTTTTCATCCTTTAACATTTTAATTGTACTTGACTCAATATTGTCTTTTACATATAGAGCTACCCCACCACCAATTCTATCTACTCTGTCATTCTGATATATTTTGTATCCTGATTTACTGTGTCCCATTGGTTATCCTTGTTCCACCATGTCTCTGTGGACACATTCAGAAGAACTGAGTGGCCACATCCAAATGGTGCCGGCAGCATGCCGACACTGTCAGTGCCATCTTGGAAAGGTCTGTGCATGCCGTTTATTTATTTTTTTAAAACTTACCAGCATGGGAAAAGGTCACACATGACATGACACCCTTCAGAGATGAAGTACACTACTCCTGCCAGGTACCCACCCACGATGCCACTGTAGGTTCCCATCCCCTTTTCCAGGCCCACACTGGCCTATTCCCTCCCCCCACTGCCCTCTCCCCCCCCACCACCATACTCAGCTGAGGTTTGGCTGAGTAAGTCCTCAGAAATGGGTAAGTCCTCAGAAATTCAGTACTCGGCAAACCGAGGCCAAATAGCCCAGTCCTAAGTAAATCCTGAGGAAAACTGAGGACTGAGTTAAAGCACTAGTAACATTGCATCCCCTTCTCCATTCCTCACCCAACGTTTTTTGATCAGCCCCAGTTGGGGGAAGGAGCCCTGAGCCATCTGTGTTCTCCTTCCTCCCATGTCCTGTAATCTCTCCCTTTCAGGGATGTGTCAGTGGCCACCTGACCTTTAGCCATTTTCAATCAGGACCTAGCCTCAGGTCTTTCCAGTTTGCTGGCCAGACAGAAACTGAAAAATTATAGTCTCTTGTTGATTTTATAGTGCAAAACGGGGGAGGAGCAGGTTCTCTTAAAGGGGCAGTCATCTTCCCAAATATTCTATAATATATTCCCCGTTAATTGCTCTCTTATACAGTTTACATTTAATACAAGACTCAGAGCCCATTCTCACATACAGCAGACCAGCACTTTTTTTCTTTTCCCCGCATAATACCTTGAAGTGTGAAAAACTCTATGCGCTTCTTTAACCGTCCTTGCGTTTGTTTTTTAAGCGCATTGACAAGCGGCCAAAACCTACCTTTACAAGTGCGGGTTTGAAATGACCCGCATAAATCCTCTTGTCAGAATGTCGGTGTTTGCATGTCAGTTACACAGCGCCTCGCTTCCCGGCTCTCGGCTCCACTCCACTCCCCTCTCTGGGACCTGAGAGCCGGGGAAGTGAGGTGCTGTGTAACTGACATGCAATGGACTAGGCTAGTCAGTATCATGTCAGCTACACAGCGCCTCGCTTCCCAGATCTCAGGTCCCGGACAGGGGAGAGGAGCAGAGCCGAGAGCCGGGGAAGTGAGGGTTGTGTTGGCTATTGGCTAAGCTTCTCTCCCCTCTCTGGGACCCGAGAGCCAGAAAGCAAGGTGCTATGTAATAATACTGACTAGGCTAGTCAGTAGTAATGTGGGAATATGAAAGGTGCATTCTTTAAAATGACTTGAATGCACAAATTAAATGCTGGTGTGAATAAATGTAAGCGCATTTTGAAATTGACTGCATTTAGAAATACCAGCATTTTTGTGTATGTGTGAATGCACTCCCAATGTGATATAATTTTGATACTCTGAAATTACAGAAAACTTACTTCAAACTGTTGATAATGTTCCAGACAAGGGCTATAATGCCAAGACCACTTTATTCTGGAATAACCCTACTGTCTTCAATATGACGACTCAAAAGCATATGGTTTTTGGTTTGAGTCCAAGGACTTGTGATAACTATTATATGTGTAAATACAAAGGATTGATAAAATTAGAATTTTCCAAATACAAAATAAACATATGTATGGGTTTCATTATTTGTTTGTATTGTGTACTTCCCCATAACATTTACAATGATTTTTTTTACTAACAATAGCCCAGTAGGCTGCAGTGATACCAACTGTGGTACTATGAAATAAAATCTTTAGCCATTTTTACATGGAAAGCATGTTTCAAGAGATAGTCCTTAAAATGGGCTCCCCTCCAATGCTATTTTCCTTCTCCCTTCTTTAACAGTTTCCCCCTTGCCTTATGACACACAGTATTGAACAGTAAATCAAGCTTTCCAAGCACCCAATTTCTCTACTAGGCTATTTAACTCCCACAGCCACTGCCACCTCCACTGAAGAACTAATAGCTGGCTTACGATCTTGCTTGATTATTAAGAAATGGACAGAATCACCAAAAAGGTTTCAAGGGCTTTGCCCATTTTTGCTGCAGCAGTGCAGTGCTTTACCTTGCGTAGCATTTTAATGGAGTCTTATGCCATTTTGTTAAAGATATTTTAGGAAAAGCAAATCTAACAGTTTGCACCAACTGCAGTCTTTTACTTATCTGACTAATAATGGCCAATTTTGCATGCTGTTCTTTGTGTGATACAGCCCTCAGAATAGGGTGGTTCTACCATTCAGGAGTCTCAGATGGTGACCTACAAATCACCCTAGAGGGCTGTTGCCACTGCATCCTTTCAAATTACTGACCTGACCACCTCTATTGCTCCTTGAGCATTTGTGGCTGCCGAACCGACAGATAATTATTTGAAGCCCTTCTGTGTGCACAGTGTTTTCTCACTGTTGCTGCACATGTGCAAGTCAATTACCCATAGACTCTGCATGCATGCACAAAGAGCCATGACAGCGGTCACCGACATCACACATGCACATGGGGCAATGGCAGCAGCCAGGACCAGGTTTTATTTATTAATTTGTTAGATTTCTTGGCTGCCCCCTCCTGCCACAGCAGCTCGGGGTGTCTCGTAATAAACAAAATCATAACATATAATAAGTTAAAAAATAAACAATAAGATATGAGTAACAATATGGGGCCCAGGCCATTTAGGGCTGTGAAATTCAAAACCAACACCTTGAATTGGGCCCTGTTGACTATTGGCAGCCAGTGCAGAGAACAGAGCACTGGTGTAATGTGCTTGTGGTGACTCGTCCCCCTAGGGAGATGAACTGCCACATTCTCCATCAGTTGCAGTCTCTGTACAGTCACCAAGGGTAGCCCTATGTAGATTTGTACAGTAATCAAATCTTGAGGTAATAAAAGTTTGGAAGATAGTGGCCAGATCTGTGTCTGAGACATACCGTTTAAGCCGTCACACCAGATGTAATTGATGAAATGCGCCCTTCACTACAGCCGCCACCTGGACATCCAGGCAGAACTGTGGGTCTAGGAGCACCCCCAGACTATGGACTTAAGACACCAGGGGGGATGGAGGGTAATCACTCCTCCAGCTTTACCACGACCATCATCTTCGTCTTGTTGGAATTCAATCTCAGGAGTCTCGCCCACATCCAGTCCCCCACAGCTGACAGACACCGGGTAAGCAATGAGACTGCTGAGCCTGGGTCTGATGAAAAAGAGAGGTAGAGCTGGATATCAACAGCATATTGATGACACCTTACACCAAACCCTCTGACAACCTCTCCCAAAGACAGCATATACACACTGAACAAGAGAGGGAATAAGATGGAACTTGCAGGACTCCACACATGAGGTGTGCCACACATGAGGATAAGTCAACGATGGCTGCAATGGTCAGGGGGAGAGGGGGGGACTTACTGCAGAGTGAAAAGAGCATGTACTTGAGGTATGACAATAGTAATTTAACCCACATTTTTCTGATATCACACATGCTTACTTGTATCTGGGGGGTGGGGAGATGGTCCATAGATTACTATGTAGGAATCCAGTAAATTAAAGCAATTTAGGGACAATAAATTCACTCACCTTGACAAATCAGTGCAACAAGAGGGACAAGAGAAGGGTACTGGGAATGGAGAAGCAGCCAAATTTTATTTAAAAGTATGGCAGCAGAAGCACATCCCCTTCTCCAGTTTCATCTGTTCATCAGATCAGGCTAGAGGAACTAGAGAACAGTAGCAGCAAGAGAAGTTAGATAGTACCTCATCACTTTATTTTAGGTTCTTTATAATCAAAGGATCCAGAGCATCTGAATTGGTCACCATATACACTCTCATCTCCTCCTTCTGTATTTTTGTATGTATATCTTCCTCCATTTTTCACAATGTAGACCATGCTGAGTTCACAGAAGAGCACAAGAGACCAGGACTAGAAGGCGGTTGTTCCACCCAACTTCCTATGGCTACCAGCAGGCCTTAAGTATTGACTGGTAGCCAATCAGGAAATTAAAATGCAGGACTGGAACAATGGGATACAGCTGGGAATAGGTGTGGTATGGCCAGGTTTGGGAGAACATAGAAGAGGACATGGGGAGAGGGAAACTGCATTCAAATAAGACCTGATTGGTGGTGGCAGTGGTTTGGGCAGCACTCAAAATTCTTAGTGCCAGGGGTTTCAGACCTCAGCTTGACACTTTTAAAACTGCTTTCAATTGTTTCAGTGTGGGGGGAGAGAGATATATGGTTTGTGATTTAATCCCCGGTGGGTGAGAGTCAGTGACAGCTGGTGGGTTCTGAGACTGGTGGGGCAGTGGAAGGCAGGGCCAGCCCAGAGGTGGGCAGGGCCAACTTGATAGACAACCCTAAAATTGCACACTTACATGATCAATGGAATAGAACATGCACGCAATTTTAGCAAACAACACAGTTAGCTGAGTCCAGTGTGCATGGTTGCAAACAGGGTGTGTCCTTCTTAGATTGTAAGCCCACCAGACAGAGACCTGTCTTCAATAACCACCAGCAGGCAATGTATTCAATGGCAGGAGTACAACAGGGGAGAAAACAGAAGTACGATAACAGCCCAGATTACATAAATTTCCAATACCTTACTTAAGGTGCAATTCAAGCAACATTAAAATATCTGAAATGCACAAGCAGCATAGGCCACAACTAAAATGCACAGAACATGACCCAAACCCCAACAGGATTATGTGAAATCCTCAATGGCACACCATAAATGCTGTATAGTTTTACAGAGGGTAAGGAGGCATGCACAGTTCAGGAGAGAGCAGTCAACACCCACCATGTAGCATTCAAAGACAGACACCAAAATGCCTAGAAAATGCAGGAAAACCCAACAGCATTATGTGGAATCCTAAAATGCACACCTGTCTTAAATGTTGCAATTGGTCCCTGAAAGGGAAAAGAAGATACGCCACCCCTGATATAGCACTTTTAGTCTTTCCTACAAGCTGAAATTCCCCAGACCAGAAAACAAGCAAAAATAAATAAATGGGGGAAATCCTTAAGATCCCAAGTTCAAACTTCAAGAGTTAGAGTGGGGGGCAAAATTCAAAGTTTCTGATGTAGCTATTTTCTCCTTCAAAAATGCTAAAACCACACAAGGCTGGCTACCTGCAAAAACCAGCAAGTATTTTTAAAGTGTCCTTAGTCACTAAATAAATTATTTGGAAAAGCTTCTGTATTTTGTCTGATTTTTTTTCCCAGTGTGAGTCCACCAAAATATCCCAACCAATTTAAACATTCAAAGTTCAGATTTCTCAAGCATCAAATCCCACAGCAAGAAGGACAAAATTCAAAGGAGCTATTCACAAGAAAGCCCAATACTATAAGACAATATAAGGTCACATGAAAAACAAGTATATTTAAGTGTTCACACTGCTACATTTTGAGCATTTCCATTCATTTTTAATTTCCAGCTTGACTTTTAAAGTCTGGTGCACTGGCAGAGCCCTTTGTGTTCACTGCATTCCCCCCATTGCCACATATCCAAATTTTAGCATACTCTCTTCACAAAACTGAGACTTAATAAGGGATCCAGTAGTTAACACTTTTCAAATGCAAATATGTTGCAAATACAGACTTAAAAAATGAAAACCTCTTCCCTAGTGTCTAAACTCCACAACACAACTTTTATTCCCACAAAATCAAGCCTTATTATATGCTTACCTGCAGCTCCATAACAGAGTCCAGTTAATGGGAAACTACCAAAACTTTTAAGGGTGATTCTAATTTTCTACACCTGATGCCTGTGAAAATCAACACCAAATTTCACTTGCCCCACTAACAAAATCACACATTAGACCTGTCTGGTCTAATGCTTCAGCCAGGCTAGATGTTAGGTAGAATTTTTTCTGTCTCACCTGTTCTCCCTGCTTGTTGTTTGAAGACAGAGGGAAAGGGTACAGCACAGAGAGTTTGGATCCATCTCCACAAGTTCCACACTGTAGCCAGCAGTACGGCTGCAGTGTGCAGTGTGCAGCCAGCAGTACGGTGGACTTCCTAGCTCTGCCACTGACTTTCTGTGAGTGAATGGACCATTCCCTTTCCTTACCTGTTTTCCCTGCAAGAGGATAATGCTGTTTCCCCCACCCCACCGGCTAGATTCTGGATTCTCTTCCTGTCTCTGCCACTGACTTGCTGTGTGTTCTTGGACCAATCCCATTCCCTTTCCCTACCTTGTTTTTATATGGTGTCAGCAACGTACCTGATGCTTTACAACTGTTGAAAATAGACAGGATCCCTGCCATGGGGTGCTTACAATCTAAGACATTCCTCTGCTGCACTCAGTCTTTGCACAACATAGTCAATCCAAATATCCAAAAACGGTTGAAAATAGACAGGATCCCTGCTCCAGGGGGGCTTACAATCTAAGACAGACATTCCCCTACTAAATTCAGTTCCAAGAGAAAATATATTTTTCATGTTTCATGTTTTTTTCGTGTATTAAATATGTTTAACACACCAAAAACAAAAACAGACAATCCGTAAAAAAAAATTAAAAAATTAAATCCAACATACTTAAAATATGTCTCCTTACCGAGATAGGTCACTGTGAGCACATTACACATTATGGTGCCTCCAAACTCTGCACTGGCTGCTGATAGGCTTCCAGGCCAAATTCAAAGTGTTGGTGCTTACTTATAAAGCCCTATATGGTCTGTGCCCCTTCAATCTGCAAGACTGCCTCACTCTTTGTTCCCTGGATTGGCCTCTGCAGTCCTTCGGGGTGCCATTCTTGATGTCCCCTGGGTGGTGAAGAGGGCTACGTTGGGTATTTTCAGACATTACGAGATCATGCTCAACCACGCTGAACCCCGCGGTGGGGCCAAAGGGCCGTGAACGTCTTTTTGGCGCATGCCAGATGTTCATCATGCTCAATACCCACATGGGGTCAATGTCAACCACGCTTCCCAGGCTAGCCGGGGAAATATCCCGGAAAGCGTGGTCAAATGGACCCCCACCGGGAACCAAAGAAAAATAACGTCTGGATGCCAATCCCCAGGCGGAATCAAAGGAAACGAGCCCAAGGCAGGGACAAGGCACGCAGTGTTGCCGCCGGGCAACCAGCAACAACACAACCACCGGAGGGAGATTTAAAGCGAAATCAGCAGCAAGAAAGCGTGGCGGGATGGAGCGAGGAGGGAGGCGGAAGAGAGCGGAGGCAGAGAAAGTGACGGTGGCGGTGGAGGAGGTGGAGGCAGGGGCAGCGATGGAGGTGGAGGGGGCGCAGGTGGAGGAGGGGGGCACAGGGGTGCACCGGCACAGGGAGGCAGCCCAGGGACAACACCAACAGCAGCAGGCGGGTCGCGATGCCCCGGGGACAGCAGCCGGAACGGGACCGGAGGAGGCACCCAGGAAAAGGGTAAGGGGAACCAAGGGGAGGGGACCAGGGGGCACAGCAGCCCCCGTGGGTGGGCGGGGCAACCCCGGGGGACTGGG